>OY796886.1:30957191-31328797 GCA_963680785.1 Diplosoma virens
TTTTAGAGATCACTACGTTTTTGAGACGCAAATCGAGAAACCAGAGTCAATAATCAATAATATAAGTTTTACTTCGCAAAAGAAAGACCAAAGTTTGCTCATGAACAAATTTCTGCCCACACACACAGCTAAAAATTAGAGGAACATTGTATGGCTCTCACGGAAATACATTTAAAAATATGTATCTTACCAAAGACTGTCTTACCAAAAAAGGTTTCCGATCCCTGCTCTAGCACGATGTAAATGTCACCTAGTGCCTGAATTTTGATTGTGATTATCTCAAGAACTAGACAAGATAAACTTAAAACTTGAGTGTGATTAGTTTCACAGCAAATATAGCAGTTGTGTCAAATTTCATTAAAATTGAAGTGAGTGGATTGACTGATTAATCGTGAATGACCCATAGCTCATTGACGTAATAATAACGTTAAGTCAATAATTTTCTATTTACTTGACGTCACTAGTTATTTTTCAAAGCTGCCGCAGCAAGCCGTGTCGTTTTCCAAAACAGTTATTTTCCAAAACAGTTTTTATAGAAGAAAATCTTCGAAAGGTTCTTTTTCTTGTTTTTCTCAAAAAACTTTTGTATCTTTGCAGATCAATATTAAGAACTCATTCAAACAATTTACAATCGTCCATCGCTGCCGTGACTAGCATGGGTTATGTAAGTTTTTTATTTCAACATCAGTTTCTTTTAAATACAGCCAAATTACTTAGAAACAAATCAGATCGGGCACACCCGTCGAACGAAAGCAAGAAAACGCAAGTCGTCTTGCTCAGCAGCATCCAACCGCTTCAGTTTCGACTACCAAGTACGTCACGCTTCGAGTCTTTTTGTTCGTTATCGTCCATGTTGTTTTGCTTTAAATATATTTTAAAGCCAAGAACAACCCGCGAAAACAACCAAACCTCTTTCCGACGCTCGCGCGGCTTTGTCTCGTGGAGTTCATCAGCAACCGACTACGTCATCACAGACCAAAGCGAGAAGTGCACCTAAGAAAAAAAGCGCGAAACCAAAAATGAGCACCGCAGAGGCAAAGCGTCAGTAGGACTCTAATGTTGTTTCACATTTTTTAAAACCTTTTTTTATGTGTAATACTGTATACTTAAACCAACGGCTTGGTGTTGGATTTCTGGTTTTTTTACTGCAATTTGTATTGTGTATACCAGGGGTCGGCAACGTTTTTTTTCCGGTGTGCCAAGTTGTGAAATTCAATGTCAAAATATACGTTTGCGTGCCAATATCTTCACTTCGATTTCATCTCCGATTTCCCTATGTTTCTCCCAAAATCAGGATGTTCTCTAAAAAAAAAAAAGGTCTTCATTTCGATTTTATCTCTGATTTCCCTATTTTTCTCCCAAAATCAGGGTGATCTCTAAAAAAAAAAGGTCCGTAAACGTGTTTTTGAAAAATATTCACGACGCCGCGTGCCGTATAAAATCACCTCGCGTGCCATGATTGGCACGCGTTCCAGGGGTTGCCGACCCCTGGTGTATACTATATAGTTCAATGCGCGGTTTACAAAGATTTGGCGCCTGAAACTCGGCGAACACAAATTTGGCGCCGGACGCTTGATTATTAAGGCGAATTTACACTATATTTTCGTTTTGGCTTGAGTGAAAACAAAACTTTGTTTGTTTATTTTATTTGGTCGCAGGCGCAAGCCAAGCTGCCTAATCGTGCTTACGCCTGCTTAAGCAAGAATAGTTTTTCCCCGAAGACCGAAAATCCAAGCAGCTTGAGCCTGAAACGTGCAGTGCCACTAAGCAATCTTCAGATAACTTATTCGAACAACGAAAAGCTTGGAGTTTTTATAAATTAAAGTGAAATTTTTTTAATAGATGTAACATTTTTTAAATGTTTTTTTATAGAATTGGGCGGAAGATGTGTTTCTGAAAAACAATAAAAGATTATTTTTATTCAGTCATTCAAAAATTTTACTGAATAGTTAATAAACAGCTTTAAGAATACCAAGCAATTAATCAATCAAACGTAAATATTATTTTAGTAAAAGTATATTTTGTAAAAATTATTAAAAGAACATAAAACCATATTTAGGCTTTTTTAACTTTAAGAACTATAAACGAACACTTTTAAATGAAACTAAAACATATTTTAATGTCACTTTTTAAAAATTATTGCAATTGTGCACTTGTTTAATAAGCTTCGAAGCTTTTTATTTGCGCTGACATGAAGCATTTCTTTCATTTACAAAGCCATTTCACCTATTGCTGTTTTGCGACGAATCTGCAGCAGCAATCGGCGTACAAAGACAAAGTTGTCTGTGTAGACAGTTTACGCTTGAATGCTCGCGATCGCAGTTCAAGCTGCGACTGAAACCTATCACCGACTGCAGCGCGGATGCGCCTTCGCTTAGCAAATATAAAATTTGTTTATCTTCGCTAATTTGCATCAATTCGAAATTAACAAGTGGTTGTTCGACGGTTTTCTCGTGGATGGTTATCGCGTACTTCGCGATTACAATAAAGGAGTTTTTTCGGCATTTCCTATAACAGGGCCCCTCCAGCCTTTTTAAGCCAAGGTCCAATTTGTCTTATCAAAAACATGCGCTACCCAAAATTACTCTGTTAGTTAACGTCATTTCGGAAATACTACTGGCTACTCAAAATCTTTACGCGGACCACTGGCTGGACACCCTTAATCTATAATTATACTTTGATTAAAAAAGAAATGCAGTAATCTCCCGCTTAAGTTTGCAACTTGAATCTGAACAGTGAGTGCGAACTTAACATTTATACCTAAGCGATTATTACGTAACATAGAACCTGTACAATCATCAGTTAAAGTGATAACTCTCGTCATTTAAGCTAGTGTTTTGAGACTAATTGCTGCATTGACTTAAGATAAAAATTAATTTTTAGCAGGCAAAGTTAATATTATTCACATAATAATGTCAGACAAAGTTAAGCAATTGAATGACTCAAAAAAATTGGAAGTAATCTTCAGGTTGAATCAGCCAAATCCTCCTAGTAACCGAAGTATCGCACGACAACACGGAGTGAGGCTACTGTTAGAAAAGTCTGGTCGAAGCGTGAAGATATTCGTAAGGGTTCTGCTTTGATGTCTGAAGAAGCAACAAAAGAAAACATTTTGTGGGTAGGTTACAGAGGTAGAAGATAAGTTATACCTGTGGATTGATAGCATGCGTTGAGCAAACCTGTCTGTTTCACCTTCCCTCGCCATTTTGAAAGCAAAGAAAATTGCTGAAGAACTATTAATATCGCAGGATGACTTTAAAGCATCATGGCAGTGGTTTAGCAGATTTAGAGAACGCCGTGGAATACAACAACTTCTTCACGGTGAAGGAGCAGAGGTGGACCGAGAAAATCCTGATCTTGTTGCAGCTTTGGATAAATTATATGCCATAATTGCAAAGTATTGTCCCGAAAATGTATATAATATGGACAAAACAGGCTTATTTTTTCGACTGCTGCCCAAATACATCTTGCTTATGCCGTTTGAGGATGTTAGCAGCACACGAGGGAAGAAAAAAGGCAAAGAAAGAGTGTTACTTTTAGTTTGTGCAATGCCACAGGAACGCACAAAATCCCATGCACGTTAATTGGAAAAGCCAAGTTTCCGGCTTGCATTAAGAATCGGGAATAGCCTGTCAAGTACATAAGTCAGAATAAAGCATGTATGTCTCCACAAGCTGGAAATGACTTGAAGTGTTTTATCATGAAGTAAGAAAGAGAACAGGACGCCCAGTTTTTTCTATTGATGGATAATTAAATGCTCCTGGTCTTTTTCCAGCTTTTGAGAGAAATAACATCTAAGTGGTGTTTTCCACCCAACTGCACAAGCTGGAAACAGCCGTGCGATATGGGAATTATCTATTTGTAAGTATTTATATCTCAAAGATATTTTGGATTTTTACGAGCTGAATGAGAATTTAAAGAAAAAAGAGCAAGCAAAAAGACTCCCTAGAGGAGCAGCAGGTGTTGCTTATGGTAACCTGCTCATATGCTAGATGCGGCTCAATATATCAAGCTTGCTTGGGATGCGATATTAGATGCGACAATAAAGAATGCGTTTAACAAGGCTAAATTAGTAACTTTGAAAGATGGAGCTCATGAAGAAGTTGATATGATGGCTGATCTATTGTGCAGTTTCAAAGCATTAAATTCCAATAGATGAAAGCACTTTACTGTAGATGAGTATGTGCATGTTGATGACGAAACAATAAAGAGTTTTCACATGAGATTTTGGATGACGTCAATGAGGTGTTGGAAAGTATGAAAACGTACATACTGTGGTCGAATCTTGCGCACATAGTCCAGCACCAACAGGGAACGATGTCACTTTTTGTGGGTTTGAACACGTATACAATAAAGTTCTTAAAGTTAAGGATCAGTTGTTGTGTCTCGATGTGCAAGCTTAAGCAGGAAATTACTATAATGAGCTGAGAAGTTTGAGCTTTTTCAGCAAAAATTAAGGCAGGTTGTTTTGGTTGCAAAACGCAAAAGAGAACGAAATATGCATCAACTGACGATTCATGACTTGTTTAAGTCGCGAACATTTTATGACTCGTCTGATTTGCTGTAAATATCAATAAATTTTTGTAAAAGTTGAATCTTGATTTTTTGAAAAATTTTTGCGAAATTAATCGGGAGATTACTGTAAATATTTTTTAAACTGTTTGTTGATCTTGCCGCTTTAAGGTGATTTTTCTCCTATTTTTTTCCTGATTGAAACGATAGAAATGTACAAGTGAATTATTTTATAGCTGGCTGTTTAGTTCGAACACAGTTTTTTTATAAGCTTTGACTATTTTTAACCGATATTTTTTCCACTTCAATGTCAGGCGCCAAATGTTTACGTGCTTTTCGCTACTCATCTGCGCGTGCCTATAAATCTCCAGCAGGCGCTGAACATGTTCCGCGTGTATTGCATCACTATTCAGCACGAGTCCGAGTAAGGATTAAAACATGGAGTCGGCCCTGATTCGAATTTTCCATTGTTTGCCACCATTATCTTGCTGCCGTATCGACGTCACTTGCTTGTTTTTAGCACGGAGCATCATCTTTTCTTTAAATAAACAAAGTGATCAACTGGAAAACAACAACGAATACTTTTAGGTGAACTGAAGAAGAGCTTCCCTTTGGTTGACGATGCGACGCTCTCGCTCTCTCTTAAAGTTGCCGAGAATAACGTCACAATGGCCAAAAGTAATTACGCTGCATCGGTTGATGTTTAATTCATTTCATTTTTTATTTGTGAGAAAAGATCGTCAGTCGAACTGATGAGCGTTAAAGCAAAAAAAGTATGTCGCTTTTAGCATTTTTGTATTTACGTTAACCCAACGATACTTTTGACTGACTCGAATCGAAGACTGACGTCCATTATTCTTTTTTTCGTCAAGTTTTCGAGCAGGGATCCTCACTTTTTCGAAAACGAGCTGTCAGTTGAATAGCTTCGATGCATTCTCTGCTCATTGCAACGTAACCGGCAGAGAATGCATCGGAGTTATTCATCAGTAGTAAACAGAAAATATCTTTAGCTAGCAGTCAAATCACTTCTTTCAAAATTATATGATTATTAGTACGAGTAAATGCAAGGACAAAATGTGTAATACGAGTCGTCATCATTCCTAGGCATAGTTTCGTTACGGATGCACAACGACACCATAAGATAAATTTAAAAAAAAATCGGAACCGCTAATCACTTTGTGGCGACAGGGAGCTATGTTTTCTTATTATTTAAACCAACCATCTCTCAAACCATGGGTCGCCAAGGCTATGCGGATGGGTCGCGAAAGCTTGTAAATTATCGCGCGTAAAAGAAAAAGATCTGCGCGCACAAGATTTGAGAAGTGAAGAACCTTCTTGAGATGTCATTACGAATTTAAGAGGAAAATGAAGAAATTGGAATCAGATTCAAGATGAAGACTTTTTTTTTTTTTTTAGAGATCATTACGTTTTCACTACGCTCAGTCAAATTTATTTGAGTCGCAGTCATCTTTGCAAACCGTTGTTTTTAGCGATTTTGGGTCGCCGAAAAAAAGGCTTGAGAAACACTGATTTAAACACTTGTGCAGAATAATACTGTTCGTATGTTTGAAAGTGGTCAGCAAATAACTTTTGACCTTGCTGTTTGGTCAAGGTTTGATTCGATGATTGCTTTTTCATTTTTTCGTTTAAAATTCCCAACATCAACTCGTTCCCACCGAAATCAATTTCCGTGCCCTTGTTTATAACAAGCCGGCTCAATTCTTATAAAGGCAATATACAGTAACTAGCTTTCCAATCTTGTTACGTCCGCTAAACGAATACGGTTTTTCAATCTTGTTCATCATTTCATCTCTATATTTATCCTCCTGACTCGCTGGAAAGCGAGGGCGGTGCTTATACATGAGACAACTGTCAAACAATTTCCCGAATTGCTTCTAAATATGCCAAAATATTGCAACCCGCTTAAAAATTTTTATTTTGGTGTTTTAATTATATAGAGAATACGAAATTTTGAACCGCTTGCCAAGATCGCCAAGCAGGGAGAATTTTTCAATCATGCTGCAGAAAAAAATAGATGTGATAGAATCGACGACGGTTTTAAAATCAATCCAAAGAATCAAGTCAGCTAAATTTTCCGCCAACGTTATTGTTGATTTCGATTTTTGCTTTAAAAATAGCTGATGCATTTTGTGTGTGCAGAGATTCTCGAAGCGAAAAAGGAAAAAGACAAAAAAAAGGCCGCCGCTTCGTCCAGCGCCGCACCAATCGAAGAAAAGAAAGAGGAATTTCGTGATTACGCGTCAGTAGATTTGATAGTTTCTATGTTTTGATTTTAGTTAGAACATAACTAAAAAAATACCCTATTTATCCGATTATAAACCGTCCTTGAAAGTACACCGCACGAAATAGCAATAGGAAATTATTATAAACCGCCCTTGAAAGTAAGCCACACCAACAGCTGTAAAACTTAAGTTCTTTAACTTATGAATTACCGTTAAAATCTACCGTATTTAAGAAAGCATCGGCTGCTTCCTCGTTTTCTTTCAGCCATATTTTGGTCGGCGATAAGCCGATTTGTGCTGCTCCTTCCAGTCCAGATACCAGTATTATTATTTAAAAGTCTATGTTCAAACAATAAAACCTTCCGATAATTAACCTAGTTTTTCGATGGTAGTTACCCTTCAATAGTTATCAATTTGTAGCGAGTGTTTAGAATGTTCACTTTTGAGGTCGTTACTCTGTGTGATTCTTATTTTCACTAAAATACTGCGATAAAAAAATTATTAACCGCCCTTTATTGTAAACTGCCCTTGAAAGTAAACCGCACAAATTGAAAGCAGAAAACAATGACAATGTAAGCCGCGGCTTACAATCGGATAAATATGGTATACAGTATATAAAAAAATAATATGCATCAAGTACAAGACACTCAAATATACAAAAGAAATAATAAAGATCAAAATCAAAGCACGCGCTCACAATCTTTGCGGTTTCGTTTTAGCAGCTGTACCCAAGTCAGAATCCTTCGCTGAACACAAGAAAAACTAAACTGCTATAAAACTACCAAACGGTTTCTTTCAGCAAGAAACGCGTTAAGTCGAGTCTTTGATTGTTTGGTCGAACGGGAAGCTAAAGCGCCGCAAATCGGAACTTTTTCAAGGGTCGTTTCCAATACGAGCGTTGGCGGTAGTGTTTTTGTTTTGTTCATTTTTTCTTATTTAGCGCTTGAGCACGGAGTAAGAAAAATCAATGAAACAAAGAATACTCTCGCCAACGCTGGTAATGGAAACGAGCCCTTACTCGAGAATTACAGTAAAGGAATCTGTATGGCTATTTCGCAATCACTTTGTCAGTAGCCACTTCGAAACGTAATACCTTGATTGCAAATAAAATGAATGAATCGTAAATGGAAATTCATAGCTTACGTTTGTCTCGAAAAATATGTAAAAGCTTTAATGTCAAAAATAGCAGTCTGATGCTTAATATGTTTTTTAATCAAGCTTAAACTTTTTAGTCCGAAAGTATTTGGAAGCGATGATCCTGTGCTCGAAACCAGCCCTGTCGAAATTCCTTCAATTTTTAAACCCGCTCCTACTGAAGCAGACAAAACCCCGACTGTTAGAATGAGAGAGCAAAACGCATTTGTTAAGAAGAGATATGTTCCGAAAAAGAAGTAATTTATTTTTTACAAAGTTTGGAGTAATGGGAATTCTTTGCGTTTGCAATCTTGACCGGGGTTTTAGTATTGTTAAACATTCCCGAAAAAACCAACACTGGCACTTTCCTGCTAATCTCAAATGTTTTGAGATAGAAAAAGTTTCACAGATTGTTTTTTATTACGTATCGATTTCGCCTTTTTGTAACAAAACAATGCATATACTTACGTAAAGTGGAAGATTTTTTTTTGAAGACTTTTAGCCCGGTCTTTCATGCGTGCTTGTGCCTGATTTCAATTTTTGGCTTCTGATCAATCATTTCCACATGGCCGACCCTTCATCGTTGTGAATTTCAATTGAAATTGCTTTTATTCTGATTGCTGTAACGTAGAAAGCGTTTGTGTTTCTAATAGAATTCTAAAGCGTTTCTAATAGAAGCAAAATAAAACTTTAAATTTTTTACAATACGACGAAGATCTCGAATTCAGGGCGGCCACCTTCTACACAATTCGTCAACTCAATTGATATTACAACGATGGGAAGCCCCTGACGATAAAGTCAAATTTTGCGCAAAACTGGAGGCAATCACTGAAAATGTTAGTCGCACTACACCAACGCAGCATTCGTCAGAAATTTTCATAGTTATTTTTACCAGACTTGGCCGTTTAATGTACTTAAGGTGTGCTTAGTATCATAGATGGTATGCATTTTGTAAAATAATATAAACAAGCGTTGATTGGGTGTACTGAGCTTTGCAAAAATACTGACGAAACTTCTGTTGTTAAAATACGAATCTTTTCCTAGTAATAAAGCTGGCGATTACAAATCGCCTCTTCGGACGGAACCGATGGGTACCAATCCACACCTGGCAAAGGGATCCAATTCGTCGTACCTGCTTCAAACGCTCTCCGAAATGCGAGGACCGAACAAGGCAAATCGTAGAGGTCCCCAGGTTTGTATCTCAATTTGATCGAGTTTGAACGAAATTGACTAAACAGTTACTATCGTCAGATAATATCTTTGCACAGAACACCAGTTTTATTGACCATTGTTGTTTTTTTCTCTATACTCTGCCCCGTCCGGGTCGCATCTCAACTGTGCCCCGTCCGGGTCGCATCTCAACTGTGCCCCGTCCGGGTCGCATCTTAGCTGTGACCATAGTTTTAAAGCCGCGTTTGTAGAGTGCTTCTATCTTTTACAAAACATATTCGTTCTGACGTCATTTTTATTTTGCAGAAGCAAAATCGCTGTGGGCCTGACCCAGCGAACCGTGTCGGCACTGCCCACCTTGCTATGGGCCCGAGCATGTTGCGTCAGATTGCCGTCTGAATTCTTCATAGAAGTTCTTGATTGTCTTGAAAGTTACTCTTGTAGTTTGTTTTCAGCAAACGACGTCATCGGTTTACTATATACAAGAAGTTTATGTAAAAATCTTGTTTTTATTGCAATTCGGTATCAAGGTCATTGTTTTTTGGTCGTGAATTAAATTTTGTTTTGTTGAATGTTATATTCTCGCTTATGCAGCATGCATATTGCTTCTTATCTGTAAAATTGAGTTTTTTAATTTTTTATTTTTTAGTTTACACTGTCTTTCCATTTTTCAGTCAACGATACAGCAGCATAGTATTGAGTTTCTACCAGCTTTGTCTCAATTCAACTTGAGTGACTTTGTTCAATTCACATTACACACAGCTTAATCATGTTCGTTTACTTTACAATTTATACATATTGCAATTGTTCTATTAGTAAAGCTAAATTTTATATACTTCTATATTGCATTAATTACCTTAAATAACTTCCATCTTTTCATTGTGCAGTTTTACCGCTTTTGTTATATAAGTTCATTAATTTTTATGATATCATATTTTTTGTTGTATAAGTTCATAGTTTGGAACTTGGTTCTTATTAGACGTGTTTGTGTAGATCAGGGGTATCAAACTGGCGGCCCGCGGGCCAAACCTTACCCGCCATGGTCCATTTTGTGGCGCGCGTCTTGAAATCGGGAAATTCGAGACAGGTTCAAAGTTTAAAAATTTTTTTTTAGAGAACACTGCTTTTTAGTGACAAAACTCAAGAAATCCGAAAATATTAGACACTATAAATGAAAATATCGATCGTGTAATTAATTGAGAAATTGTCTGGCCCGCGTGAAATGAAAGCGCGCAAATATGGCCCAAAGCACCAAATGAGTTTGACAACGCTGGTGTAAATGTTTTTGTACTTGTATTCACTATTTTTAAATATGATATGTTTTAACGATATATTGCCTGGTGTTGTATTATTGTAATTATTAATGTTGTTTTATTGCTTTAATTATTAAAAAAAAAACATAACCCAGTTAGAAACGAAACACTTTGTTCTTTTTTGGACTCATTTTGGTCTCTTAAATATAAAATTTTGGATCAATTTTGAAAGACGATCAAGAAGTCGGACAGTTATTCAAACAACTAAAAACCAAACCAATTAAGTGAAAAAATCCCTTTGTTCTTGTTGCTTATCTACAATGAGGTAGCTTGGTTTTCATTATTTTATTCCACTTATTTCATTAGCCGAAATGTGTCACGTGTTCATGAACTCCATCTCTGTGAGATTGCTCGTAAGCGAAACAGTCACTTCTTGATACTGTCGCAGTGGTTGTCCACACCCTTCCTATAATCGATTTCAAGCCTCCCTGCAGGAATTAGAAATCATTATCCCGACCGGCGATATTTTCAAGAATTTTAGCACGAAATCAATTTTTATTACTTAAGGACTTAAGTGAAAATATGATATTAAAAGACATTTTCATGCTTACGAAAATTGTAAACTGTCCTGAATTAAAACGCTATAATAATAAATACCGTAGATACTCGACTATAAGTCGAGGTTTTTTTCAGAAAAATTTGACAGATAAAATGAATTCGACTTATAGACGGGTCAATAAAAAAAATAAAAAAAAACAAGTTTTCTTCAAAATCTAGTAAATTTTCTACCTCGACTTATAGTCGAGTATCTACGGTAATGAATATACACTAAATTCAAACAAGGAATCGTTTTTTTTTTTTTTTGCATTAAATATTTCTTTTATCTTGTTTTTGGATTTAGGCTATTGTATTTGATTTGTTATTGAATTGCATAATAAGGAATTAAATGTGTTGTTTTTGCTGTCGTTTTTGTTTTGCGGAATGTTGAGTTATTTTGTCGCTTGCTACAATTGCATGGAATTATTTTCTACATTTCAAACCATAAAGTGTAAATAAATCAAAAATTAATTTAACTTTTTAAAAGTCGTCTTATGTCAGCAAAGTATTGTACACTGTATAATAAAAGCATATCTCAGGCCAAAAAAAGACGCAAGACACTTTTTTATACTTAAAACCATTACAAATCGCAAAATTTTCTCTAAAAACAAATTTTGTTAGAAAAATCATATCTCATAGTGAAAAGAAAATAATTTTGCGGCGTAAAAAGTTATTGACTGTGCTCTACTTTTTTTTTTATAAGTGCTTTTAAGAGACCAAAAAAATGAATAAATAAGATTTTTTACTTCAAATCTTAGGCCAAAAAACAGTATTAGGGCAATGTTTTTGATATGAAGCCAACTGAAAGCTAAAAACATTTTCATTCAAATCTTGCATCAATAGAATCAAGAAATTGTCGATGGCCCAGTCTAACTGGACCAAGGAGGTAAAGTTTTATTGTAAAAGCTACATTTGTCACCTTCGTCTGTCTATCAGATTGTAGAGACTAATTAGATGTGATAGCTTAACTCTCAAATTTTTTAAAAACCGCATCATTTGATAATAAACGCTTGAAATATGCTTCTGACAAGTTCAATTGTATTTTTGGTGGAATATGCTTAAATGTTGGTACATTAGAGTTATCAACAAATTAAATTTTTAGTTTCCTAAATTTAAAAAATAAATTTAAATTTTCCAACTTAATCAAGAAAGCGGTCGAGGTTTGAGGGAATCCCAACATTGAAATTACAAAATTATCCTAGATTACCGACTTATTCAAGCCGTTGTGTTCTCTGACAAAAAAAAGAAAAAGATCTTCAAATTAAATCTGACTCGGATTTCATGATTTTTGTCTCTGAAAATTAGTGAACTTGGAAAAAAACAAGAAAAATGGGGTCTGCACATGGAATCTATCTTCGCTTTCTGTCAAAATGGGCGGGATATAGTCCTAAAAATTGGAATTGTCCCGCCAAAATCGGGACGTATGATAAGCCTATAATTAATTGGTCCCGAATATACAATTTGAAAAATCACTTACCGTTTGAATTGATATTTGAAACATACAGTTACCATTCAAGTTCATGCAATCATATAAGAACTATTTTGGGAAACCGTTTATAGTTTTTAAAAACGCGCCCGTAAAAAGCCAGCACACTTTTCCCTGCAAAAGCCATAATGTAATTTCTTTCCTCTTTAAAGCGAGATATTTTTCCTAATCTTCAAATTTTTTACAATCAAAGTAGATTTAAAACTAATCTAAACGTCCGAGTCTAATAAGAATTTCAAAAAGCCAAGAACAAATGCTTTTATTTGGCCTGTAAGTTTTTTTAAGTATTCTAAAAAAAAAACGTTTTATAAACTTTTATTTTAAAAGAGAAAAAACTTTCTCATATGTATTATAAAACTTTGAGATAATTTGGAGAAAAACCGTTTGGCTTATGGTTAGTCAGAATTAGGTTTTTGTGGCGCATTTTTTCGCGACTTTCAGCCAGAATTTTAGCATTGAAAAGGATGTCACCCTAAAAGCTTCCACTTTGTTTCATGGTTCTTATACAAATTGTCGTTTTTAATTTTAAAGTTTAAAGTATTAAAAAACATATGATTTTGGATATAGAATCGAAAAAATTGGTATGGACCGTATGATACTTGCCCCTCGTTGACAATTTTTAACTCAAATTTCAACAAAACACCCAATGCTCTAAAACAGTGCTTTTCAACCCGTGGGACGGTACGCACTTGTGCGAATAAAAAAAATTGTAGTGCGGATGACAAACGTAGTGCAGATAAGCGCGGATGACAACAGCAATTAACTAACTGCTAGTTAATTGCTGATGTTTTCATCATAACCTGACGTTTTTTAGTAATACATGTTTTCACAAGTCTTACTGTCACGAATAAGCTAAGGGGAGCTATTACATGGGTCTGCTCGTATGCGCTTTTTTTGTTCGGAAATATCGCGAACGAAAATTTAATGGTGACGTAACAATGCAACTAATTGTTCATAATGTAGAAATTAGGCTAATAATGACTGCTAGTCAGCTGCTACAGTTCTGCAGTTTTCTTTTCACGGCTTCAGTTTTTCATCGTACAAACGACAAAGGAATTATGCCGATGCGTTGTAGTGAGGGGGCGAGAGTGTAGTTAGTAAAGGAGGTGGAAGCTAATTATAAATTTCTTAACTGGGGCCCTTACCAATTGTACGACAAAGGTGATGATGGTCGAAAAATGGGTGAAGAAATAGTTTTGATATGAAATCTACAGCAAAAAAGCTGTGGCCGAATATAAAAAGAGTTAACTAATTACAGATGTCAATGCAGCTGCGAAGCCGTCGGAGTTGCAATTTAATTAACGTAGATTAAATTCAATTGAATTAGAACTTTTTAATCGAGTGTTAGGTCAGTCGATCGGTAGCCTAAAGGTTGCATAGAATATTTTACTAATATTTATGAAAAATAATATTTATAAAAAATACTGCATAAGACCTACTAATATTTACAAATAGTAGGTCTAACGCAGTATTTTTCATAAATATTACAGCTTTTTAATTATTCGTACGATATGTTAAAGTTAAAGCACATGAGTCTTGTGAATTATGGCTTTACGTCTAATAAGCAAGATGCAGCAGTGCAGCAAGAAACGGAAGAAGAATTACAAAATAGTGAACAGTTGATAGTTAATAAAACGAAAAAACAGCAATTGAGCAAAAAGCGAAAATGGAACGATGCATTTACTGAGCTGGGATTTGTGAAAGATTCAGACGAAAACTATCCTTCGGCTCGCTGTGTTTTCTGCCAGGTCATATACCACAATTCATCAATGGAGAAGTATAAACTGAAAAGGCACAGAGACACTAAACATTCTGAACACAAAAACAAGTCGGCAACATTTTTCAAACAACAAACACGACAATATGCTCAGTGAAAATAATTTTTTTTTTGAAATTGAAAAAAGTGTAGTTCTAAAAACCTGCCAAACAGGTAAAATCTACGAAAAAAATTGGTTTTGGCGATTTGCTACCTTTGGGGGGCTAGCAACCCCCCAAAATGTGTTTTTAGGAAATTTTACCCCCCAAAATGTGTTTTGAGGGGTAAAATTTCCTAAAAATGTCGTAACTCAGTAACCGCTTATCGTAGAGGCATGATTTATGGCTCAAAATTTGCAGAATCATCATGTTTTTATATGTGCTAAGAGAAAGTTTTTGTCTATTTCCACTAGAAAAAAAGTTATGATAGAAAAACTGTTTAATAAGTTTGTTTGTTTGTACTTAACTAATAGTTATCTGAAAAGTTATTATTATTTTTTGCAGGTATATTGTTAAGTAATTGTGTAAATCAAAGCTTTGGCCAAACTGCGAAGTAGTAAAACATGAAAAGACGGAGTTCAACTTCTGTAAAGAAGATTTTACATAGTGGACACACTTTCTCTACCCGTGATAGTTTTCCACCAGGAGAATTGCCTACCAAGCGACATGTAATAGAACGCATTCTTCATTTGAAAAACTTTCGAACCTTCAATGCTGCAAATGACATTGCCAGAAAAATTTATGACAGATGGGTATGGTGCAACGTATATCCCATTTATCTGTACACCATTTCGAAAAAAGTTCAAAGTTTTGTGAATTGTTTCAGTGCACTTGATCGCTGGTCAAAGAAAAAACGAGGAGAAGCATTTTTACAAAAGGAAAAAGAGTTTATGTCAACTATTGATAAAATATTTGATGTTTTTTGTGCTGACGATAAGCAGCGCAGAATTTTGGAGAAACAACATGGTTTGAAAATGACAGATGATGATTATGCTTTTTATAAAGATCAAACTAGTAAGCGAGTTGGAAAATGTGTGGATGCTGTGGTTCCTTCAACGTCAGCTGACATACAGTTTTTGAGGCGCTCTCGACCCTTACAACCTCATCCAGAACCACCAACATGTTCTTCCGTTACATCAGTTACATCAGTGCCTGAGTCAGCTTTGGATTATCTGTCAGATTCTAGTTCAATTAACACAGACCAAACGCAATCTTCTGCTGCTTCTGAATTTGTTTTTCAATCAATGCCATATGAAAATCAGAATCGAATGATTTGGTCAAACCTTGCAAGGATGAGTGAGCGTTTTCAGATATCCGACAGAGCTGCTGCTGCGATCGCTAATAGTGTGATGCAAGATTTGGGTCTAATTACTGATGATGACAAGACATACGTTATTGATTGTAGCAAGCTTGGAAGAGAGCGAGAACAATGCCGTGCTGAAATTAGGAAAAAGGAGCAAGAAAATTTCAAGTTAGTGAATGCCATATATTTTGATGGGCGCAAAGATGCAACACAGGTCACCATGCAAGGGCCAAATGACAAGTTTTACAGGTCTGTGCAACTTGAAGATCACTATACAATGGTTGGGCAGTTTGGTGAATACTATCTTTCTCATTTTTTCACAGAGGATGGCAAAGGAAGAACCATAGCACAAAAGATCTTCAACACCATTGCCAACACCGAATTACATGACAAGCTTACAGTAGTTGGCACTGATGGAACTGCAGCAATGACAGGCAAGTTCAATGGTTGCATTCGTAAGTTGGAAGAACTATTGAACAAGCCACTACAATGGGTAATTTGCCTACTACATACCAATGAACTACCCTTGCGCCATGTCTTTACTATGCTTGATGGAACCACCAATAGTCCTGACACATTTGCAGGACCAATTGGGAAATGTTTAACTGGAGATGTTTCAAGTTGGCCGGTTGCTGCTAATTTTAAGTCAATTTCAAACCCTCAGTTTGTACAGTTGCCAGAATCAGTTATTACTGATCTGAGTACTGATCAACACTATGCTTACAAGATATGTTCAGCAATAATCATGGGAGTTGTCGACAGCGACTTGCAATATTTAAAAGTAGGTCCCATTGTGCATTCACGCTGGCTAACTCTGGGCTGTCGAATCCTCAGATATTATGTTTCGGTGGATGAACCCTCCTCAAACTTGGAAACTCTGACGAAGTTTTGTCTTCATGTTTACTTTCCAAGTTGGTTTAAAATTAAGTTAAATAGTCAACTAACTTGCGGATCTAGAAATTTTTTCAACTTGGTCCAACGAATTTTTCAGGTGCCTGACGAAGCTGTTCGGAAAACTTCTCTGAAAGTTGTGCAACGAAATGCATTTTTCGCATACCAGGAAAATGTCTTGATCGCCATGTTGGGTGACAGCGATGAGGAGATACGAATGCGAGGAGTGAACAAAGTGCTTTCGATTCGTGGAAACTTGCCATCAACGGTTTCATTTGATAATCATGACTTGGTTGACATAACATCATAGTCATAGTCATAACATCATTAAAAATAGCTCATGTCCTTATGTCTCAAAAGAAGCCATTTACCTTGGCTGAAAGCGTCGTAAAGCCCTGTCTGGAGATAGTAGCGCAGGAGATTCATGGAGGAGCCACGGCTGTGACCAAAGTCCAAAAGCTGGCATTGTCTGATAATACCATGCAAAGGAGATGTTCATTGATCGCTGCATCACTAAAAGAAATTGTTCTAGCCAAGCTTCTTCTTGCGCCCTTCTTCGGGCTTCAATTAGATGAAATGACTTATATTACTAGCAAAGCTCAATTAATTGTTTACGTTCGCTTTCCAAATACGGAACGCATGAAAATTGTGGATCACTATCTGTTTTGTCTTCCTATTGGCATAGACACCACTGCCTTAAGTAAGTTTTCAAAATTGGACAATTACTTCTCAGAACACGAAGTGATGTGGTCCAAATGTAAGTCTGTGTCCACCGACGGTGCCCGGGCTATGGTCGGAGTTCGTAGCGGAGTTCGTCGTCGTCGTCGTTTGAAGGGCATCCACTCCAGGCCAGATACAAACAGGACTGGGGCCGAGGGTTTATCCTTTTACTACCCCAGACTGCTGCACTGCCTGGATCAGATGCTGGCAGTGATGTCATTAAACCAGCATCGAGTTTCGTCATCCAAAACTGTCAGACCTCGTGCTCCATGTGGTGCCCGATGTATAGGGCACACTGTTAGTACATGGTTTGCGGTTTGCTCAGAGGCGCCACACTCGCAATTCGGTGAAGGAGCGAGACCCCATTTGTGCATGGACGAATAGAATCGCCCAACACCAGTCCGCAGGCGGTTGAGCTTAACCCAAGCTGCTCGGGGTAAGCCCATCCCAACAGGCCTGGCACTGGTCCCTAGGGTGGAGTGAAAAAAAAATTTGAAAAAAGTGTAGTTCTTAAATCCTGCCAAGTAGGCTAAAACTTCAAAAAAAATTGGTTTTGGCGAGTTGCTACCTTTGGGGGGCTAGCAACCTCCCAAAATGTGTTTTTGGGAGGTAAAATTGACAAAAAATGTCGTAACTCGGTAATCGCTTATCGTAGAGGCATGATTTATGGCTCAAAATTTGCAGAATCATCATGTTTCTATATGTGCTAAGAGAAAGTTTTTGTCTATTTCCACAAGAAAAAAAGTTATAATCGATAAACCGTTTTTTATGCTCAATACTCGAAAATTGCGCTGTATGGAAATAACTTTGATCTAACATTTGAAATGATATATGTCTAACTGATAAGGACTAATTATGACAATCACAATATAAGGGCTAATTATGACAATCACAATATTAACAAGATGATTTGGGATAACTTTGGTCACCAGACAAAGTACCTAAATAGGCCTACTCATAAGGTACAGAACGTGCTAGCTTTACTGCCCATAAAATGTTTAGTATTTCAGTAATTTAAAGAAAATCTGTTACATCTCATTACTTTCGAACTGTTGATGCTGATATTGGGTTGTTTTGCCTAAGGAGTGAGAGAAAAATAAGAAAGCAAGTTAGAGTACACCAAATACCCTACGCAAAATGAAGCGCATCAGAATTGTACTTTAGTGTCAAATTTTTTCAAAAGTTTTCGAGATTTAATCTTCTGGCGAATCAACCCATCTCTTCGCTCAAATCCTTCAACTTGTGCTGCGGCCTCTGTTACCATTTTGACATGGCGCTCTACACATTGGTTGTGACATGGGTGGTCGAGCTGCAGTGGTCTTATCCGGCATTGTTCAATATCTAAATCAGTTAAATGTTCAATTACCGGAGGCTGCTGATGGCAAGATGTTAAATTCGCCATCTTGTAGTACGAGTTCACTGTTAGATCCAGTGTGGGCGGTTCAAACAGCCGTACAGTTGAGGCGGTATCATAATATTTTGCTTCTTCTAAAGAATATTCTTCACTGCGACTGTCAACCAAGTCATGATTATCAAATGAAACTGTTGATGGCAAGTTTCCACGAATCGAAAGCACTTTGTTCACTCCTCGCATTCGTATCTCCTCATCGTTGTCACCCAACATGGCGATCAAGACATTTTCCTGGTGTGCGAAAAATGCATTTCGTTGCACAACTTTCAGAGCAGTTTTCCGAACAGCTTCGTCAGGCACCTGAAGAATTTGTTGGACCAAGTTGAAAAAATTTCTAGATCCGCAAGTTAGTTGACTATTTAATTACATTATTGTAATAATGTCGTTATTACAATAATGTAATAATTCAATCATTTTTGTTTGTTTTAGTTTTATCAAAGAATCAGGAGCGACCTCTTGTGATAAGATTTTTATTTGCAGCGTTTGCTAAAGCTTCATAAACGTGCTACAGAATAAAAAGTTAATTTTTTTTATTATTTTTGAAAAAGACTTTTTAAATCGTAATCACCTAAACAAATGCAACAGTTTTTGTTTGCCGACCTTATACAAATGATCATTGAAAAGAAGATTACGCGCCCTACTCAGGTCGGAGAATAAAGCAAAGGCTTTGCCTGAAGTAAAAAACCTTTGTTGCTGTTTTAATTAGTTGGTGTATGTGTAATGTGATGACTTCGATACATTCCTAAAAATAATTTTTACTAGTATTTTAGATTATTGCAAATCAGATTTAGCTAAAATCATTTGTGAGCAAGTAATAGTTGAAAAGCTGTGTTAATTTTACTCTACATTTCTTTTGTAAATTTAAAGCAAAAACATCCTATAGCTTATCGTTAATATGCGCCATCACTTCTACTTAATTTTACAAACACGTAGTGCAGGCATTTACAATATAAACCTACTTAAAAGAAAAAAAAAAAAAACTTAATTGAAAACTTTTACTCAATACTTCAACCCGGTGTATACAATAAAACACAAAAAACTTTCAAGATTGAACGTTTTATTTAGAAGTCAGAAAAATACAACCGATTCATTTTTCACTAAACAAAGAGTGATCATTCAAGTCGTGCATTAAAGAATTCTTGCTGTTACCACAAAAAGAGGCAAGAAATTGACTGATTTCACAAAGTCTCTTTTTTTGGTATCACTTGCATTTTTAAGTCGAATACATTCATATGTGACAAGAGATCTCTTCATTGTTTTCACATAGGTAAGAGGAGAATATAAGTTGATATATTTGTAATATATTTTCATTCCGTCAGCCGATACTTCCTTTTGGGCTTTTTCAAACATAATACGAACCGAACACTCGCTAGGGTCGGTTTTAGCAAAAAAATCATGTGAATTTTACAAATTCCTTTGCTGTTTTGCTTTTCGAATAGTAGTAGGCACGTTTGAAAAGGTAGTAATTTCAATAACACTTCGCGTAACTGCAGATGATCGAAATATTGTTGTGGGTTTTCCACTTCAACAAAGAAAGAAATTTTTCCCAATTCACTGTCTGCTTGAGGTTTCTTTTTGTATTTTCGCTTTGACTTTACTGCACAAAACACATTTCGAATTGAAGTTTCATCGTTTGTTGGAGAAGAAAGCGATAATTTGACCCTCTTTAACTTTGGTTCACCATTCGCAGACATCAGTGCGCTGTAAGGTGCAAAACTGACTATTTCGACTCTGACAAATAATTATAAGGAATTTTTTTTTTGCGCAACGATTGCTCAATACCAACCCTAACTTTTTTTCTTCAATTAATAGCTGTGCATTTTAAACGTTTTGACAAGCCTGAACACGCCCACAGATGTCAAAAATTTGTAAAACGTTTTTAACAAACAAGTGGTTTTTTATGACTAATATAAATAGAATGTTTTACTTTGTTTCCAATTATTTCTTCAAAAAACGGATACACTCTACGTTTAGAAATATTATTTTAGTTACTCGAGTGTTTTTGTTTGAAATAATAAAAAGTATGATTTAAAAATTTGAAAAAATGCTTCGGGTCTTTTGAAAACATGATTCAAATTTTGAAAGTTATTCGTAAAAACTTGCTTTATAGATTTAATTCACAGCTAATGTCTCAACTTGTTTTGCAACGATTTATTGAGAAATATACTTTTTGACCAATCTTTGAGAAAATGTGTTAGTGCTTTTTAAAACTATGTAATTAACATTGTTATATTAAAGAAAAAGCAAAAGAAGTAAATGACCCTTTAACAAAACTCTATGGTCTTTAATATTAGCTGTATTAGTTTTACAAACGTTATAACAAAATGGTTACATTTTCGTGTTAAATATTATAATTTACAAAATTTTTTGTTAAAGTTCGCAAAAATGTTGGCAACATCAGAGCAAATTTGTTTGTTTTATGTTTAATTTTATTTTGGTTTGAACAAATTGGTAAAATGTAAAAACAAAATTGACCACAAGTTTTCCGTTGGCCTTTTTAACCAAAACAGTGAATTAGAACTGAAAAACAAACGTAATAATTCAATAAACTCAAGACTGTGGTGACGCAAGTAACGATTTTTCAACTGTCACCGGGGTGCGTCATATCGCATGTCTTGAATAAAAATTTTACTTTTGATGTCTTGACAAATAATTTGTTATGATTATACGTAAAAGACTATGTAGTCTTTTTAGATAAATATTTGCTGAACTGTAGTCAGCAGAAAACTTTTCAAAGATTTTGTATCAACCAACTATGCTATAAAAACAGTACAATTTGCTACAAAATATAGTTCAAATAATTTCTGCTTGTTTGTAAATTATAACTTTTATCTGATATTTTACCTAAAGACATAATTTTACTTATAAATCTTGATATAAGAAAGTTTTACGTGTTAAACGTTTTGGTCTAAAAAAATGATAAGATAAGAGAATAATTTATTGAAATATACGGTGCAGTTAAAAAATTACACCTCTACGTTAATATGCCTGCACCTTTTAAAAATCAGAATTGTAGTTTTAGAATAACAAAGCATCGTTTTTTAAAACAAGAACCAAGTTCATTGACACATATACTTAAAACAAAATGGGTGACATCATATATTTTTTTCCATCAGACATGATACCGAGAAGTTTGCCGGATATAAACTAGATGTAGAAAATTGTCTGAAAAACGTGTTGTTTTGCTGATTTTTGAGGTAAAACGTTTTGTTATAAAATTTACGATGCTAATTTTTTTATCACGAAATTAATTCAATAGGTCAGAAGCTGGAAAAAGTTGTTGGAAAAGTGATATTGTTTTGCAAATCGACTGATTTTTTGATCAAGAAGGTTTCAACTTTAAAAAATCTTTGCAATGTTCGTAATGTTTACTGTTTTTCTTTTGCAGTGAAACGCAAAATTAGATGTATAATCACATGTTGAACCAGTGCAATCTTAGACATAATTTAATATTTGAAGAATTATGCGGAAATTTAGAATTAATTTTTTTAAACAAGCTTCGATTCGCGGTGAGATAAGCATCATTGACGAGCTCTAATAAGAGCGAAACTCGAGTCTTTTTTTTAAACAAGCTTCGATTCGCGGTGAGATAAGCATCACTGACGAGCTCTAATAAGAGCGAAACTCGAGTCTGGTGTTTCTCATCTTTATGCAGCTTGTTTAAAAAAAACAAAAACATAATTTAATTTTGCAAAATAGGTTTTGAAACAATTAAAAGATCTTCTTACCAAATACTTCTTTTATTAAAAGTTGTAACCACTATTTTCTTGTTTTTAAAGTCGCAAAATTTATAAAAGTTTTACGCTTTGTTAAAGAGTAACTTTTTGACTTGAACAAAATTTTTACTTGAAAAAAGCAACAATGAAATCACTTCGAGGTTAGAAAAACTTAAAGAAATTGTGTAAATCATTCTGCAACATAAAAAATGCAACTTTTTTGTATTTACAGGTCAGGCGATTTAAAAATTGTGACAGATGCAATGGTTTTTATGAGACGAGCCTAAATAGTCATGCTTCGCTATTTTTCTGGTGGCATTTTTCAAAAATAATCTTGGAATAAAAAACGACTTTACTTTGTTTGGTGAAGAGAAAGTTTCAAAACAGATTAAACGGTATTAAGAAAAACTATATTTTTTTCCTCAAAAATCTGCAGCTGACAACGTTCTATGTAGATACGTAAAACAGCCAAAAATTTAGAATAAAACAAAATTTTTAGGTTTCTGACAGTTTTTGTGTTTGAAGATTTTAAAACTAGTGTAAAGTCTAAAAATTTCAAAATAAGAAACGGTAAGTTTACAATTATAAACTTTTTGGAATTATAAGCAACAAAAACTTTTTTAATTTTATCGTTTACTTGCAAACACTATCCACAGTTGACGTTTCAACTTTTTATTTTTATTATTCAGAA
Organism: Diplosoma virens; assembly: GCA_963680785.1. NCBI lineage: Eukaryota > Metazoa > Chordata > Ascidiacea > Aplousobranchia > Didemnidae > Diplosoma > Diplosoma virens. The sequence continues at coordinate 30,980,074 of OY796886.1, forward strand.
ATGTTTTCACGGTTTTTTATTTAAATATTTTACAGCCTCGATTAAAAGCTGCAGAATGCGAGTCTTTGGTTGTGAAATAGTTGAACGATTTAATTTTTTACAAAGTACTTTTAAGAACTTGACCACAAATGTCAGTGTAAAAAAATTGTACAAACTTATTTTCATGGATCAGTTTTCAATATACTTTCTTTTATAGGGTCACTGTCAAACATTTTTGAAAAAGAAAGAAGGAACCATAACACTTCAAACTTTTCCGTTTTATTAGAAGCATATCGTTTGAGATACATTTCATTTGTGTACTACATTTTGCGTTGTTCACTCCAAAAACATGTCTTTGAAAGTGACTTTTTTAGAAAATTTGATTAAAAGTTTGTTTATCTGCATGAAGTTGAAGCTGCTTTCCTTCTTTTTTGTTTGTTGTCAGATTGCAAGCCATTAACTAAGATACTTAAAAAGTTAGAATTGATTTTAAGAAATTTAATCCTGTGGTTCAGGAGGATAAATATAGAGATAAAATGAAACAAAATAAAAAATATAGTATGACAGAAAGTTTTTAAAAAAATCTAGCTCGTATTAGATAAAAGGTAAATTTTAAACTTTGAATTATTAAATTTTCTTTAAAAAACAAAATCGTTTGTTATTAACATTATGCAAGCATTTCCAAAAATTCACATAACCTATTTTTAGATATGTTGAAAATGTCAATACGATAAAACTTTGCAACAGATTACTAAGCGCAAGATCTCCCGGTTGATAGATGGATCAAGAATTGAACACAGGACGTTTAAATCTCATGCTCACAAAAAAAATCAAGATTTGAATACAATTTTTAGTCTTAAGGTTGTACATTATAAATATTGAAATAATTAGAAAAACTGTAAAGCCTTTTTAAAGAAATTAATGAAATAGTAAACTTGTCTTACATTTGATTTCAACTACATATCAGAGAAGACGTAATATTTTTATAGAATGTAGGTTTTTGCTACGGCTTCCTAATTACGTCATTTTCTTAAAAATTCTGATTCATTTTAAAAATAATAAAGGTTTTTAAGGATTCTTTCAACACGTTGTTTTGTTAACATGAAAAGATATCTGAACTTCATTGCATTGCTAGAATAAGACCTGAGACGTTTCACTGGCGTTTCTTTGTACTGTTATGACAATGTCTGTTTCCAAAAACTTCTGAACATATAGTCTACTGTTGAATTATTTGAGTTAAAACAAGACCTCTACTACATGACTTATAATTTTATGTTTTTCTGATAAAAAGTTAATAATATACTGTATGAACATTGTTCTGGGAAAGAAAATACACCAGACTGTCTGTAATTAGAAGAAAGAAAACATTTTTTTAATTAAAAAACAAAATTCGATCTAAGACTTTTGAAAGACTTTAAAAAAAATTAATTTAATGAATTAATAAACTTGTCCTTTTATTTGACTGCAACTACATTTCAGATAAGATAACTGCAATGACTAGCATTAAAAAAAAATCAATATCATATATAAGTGCAACTTAGTTGTTCTGAGTGAGGATCGAAATCGCAAATAAATTAAAGCAACTTTGTTGACCAAGAATCAAACTTAGCTTGGATTAGCCAGGTCTTAGTGATAGTTTATTTGAATAACACGCTTTACAATAAAATCTTAAAAATTAAACAAATATATGTCTTAGGTTTTAAATTAAAATCAAGAATTTAAACTCGTTTGTCTTTGTTAAAATCACTGTTAGAAATTTAATTATTGGTTTTTAGAGACTTACCTTTCAGGATAATTGCTTATGAACTTGTTAAAAAATCGTTGGTTAGAAAGCTAATTCCGGTTTAAAAATATATGCTTCTATTTATTTTTACAAGACTTTGTTTATCTTTGTTACAAAACTAATTGTTTTACTAACATATTTTTAAAGGTCATTCTTTGTTTTTAAACTTTTTACAAGACTCTAAATTAGTTACAAATTTGTTAGAAAGTTCATTGTTGTTTTTTAGCAATGTGTCTTTAAACATAATTATATCTTTTATAAGACTTTGAAAAAGTATCTGTTAGAAAGCTGTTTTTTACTGTAGTATAACATAGAGTTAAATAATCCCTTGACAGGTTCAGTATAAGATTAATCGTGATACTAGTATGTTCTTGATCTATTTCTTTGACTGCTTTTCAAATATATTATCTAATACTTATATTTGTTTGAAAAGAAATTCACTGCTTAGAAATTTAATTATGTTTTAGAGATAGTTCTTTCAGGATAATTGCTTATGAACTTGTTAAAACATCATTGGTTAGAAAGCTAATTCCGGTTTAAAAATATATGCTTCTATTTATTTTTACAAGACTTTGTTTGTCTTTGCTGCAAAGCTAATTGTTTTTACTAACGCGTTTTTCAAGGTCACTCTTTGTTTTTTAACTTTATACAAGACTCTAAATTAGTTACAAATTTGTTAGAAAGTTTATTGTTGTTTAGCAATGTGTCTTTAAACATAATTACGTCTTTTATAAGACTTTAAAAAAAGCGTCTGTTAGAAAGCTGTTTTTTACTGTAGTTATAACATAGAGTTAAATAATTCCTTGACAGGTTGAGTATAAGGTTATCATACTAGTATGTTTTTGGTCTATTTCTTTGACTGTTTTTTCAAATATATTATCTAATATACTTCCATCGAAAATTAATTGACCAAGAATCCATTAGTTAGATTTTAGGTTTCATTGAACAATATTCGATTCCTTACATTCGTGGATGCAACCTGTTTCTAGAGGAAATTAGGTAATCCAACTTGATTACCTAATTTTATCTAGATCTTTAACCACCGCTAGCTGATGCTAAGGAGTTATTCAATTAATAACTTTGGTCTTTATCAAATAAATCGATTACAGTCTTCCACCGAATTTAACCTTTTTGTATTTAACCTTCTTGGATTTAACCTCTTTGGATTGAACCTCTTTGATTTAGCCTCCGCCGACTTGGATTTAGCCTCTGTTGCTTTGGATTTAGTCCTGCCGACTTGGATTTAACCTCTGTCGCTTTGGATTTAGCCTCCGCCGACTTGGATTTAGCCTTCGCCGACTTCGACTTAGCCTTCGCCAACTTGGACTTAGCCTTTAGCGACTTGGACTTAGCCTTTACCGACTTGGACTTAGCCTTTACCAACTTGGACTTCGTCTTTACCAAATTGGACTTAGCCTTTACCAACTTGAACTTAGTCTTCTCCAACTTGGACTTAGCCTCTGCCGACTTGGACTTAACCTTTGTCAACTTGAACTTAGCCTACGCCGACTTGGACTTAGCCTTTACCGACTTGGACTTAGCCTTTTCCGACTTGGACTTAGCCTTCATCAACTTGGACTTAGCCTTTACCAACTTGGACTTTGTCTTTACCAAATTGGACTTAGCTTTTACCAACTTAAACTTAGCCTTTGCCGACTTGAACTTAGCCTTTACCAACTTGGACTTAGCCTTTGCCGACTTGGACTTAGCCTTTATCAACTTGGAATTAGCCTTTGCCGACTTGGACTTCGCCTTTGCCGACTTGGACTTAACCTCTACCGACTTGGACTTATACCACATTCAAACCGACGGATTCAAACCGAGATCCCCCGCCTAGGATTCACCGAGATCCCCCGAGATCTTCCGCCGAGGATTCACCGAGGATTCACCGAGATCCCCCGCCGAGGATTCATCCTCCTCCATCCCCCTCCGGTTAATCCCCCGCAACGTGCGCCAAATGACCCATTCCTAACTACTTACATGTAAGTGGGAAGAAGCAGAACAGAATCTGGAGCAGCGTATCATTGAAGTAGCGAGCTCTTATGTGAACATTCTGCGTGATAGTTTTGAAGCTTACTTTCCGAGTCATTAGGCAGCAGAATTAAAATCAAAGCTGTGGATTTTGAATTCTTTTGGTGAACAACAGCCTCCGGGACCTTTGGGTCAAATTCTTAAAAACGATTTCTGTCAACAGGCATTTTTTAATCGTGGAAAACATGCTGAATTTTGGGTCGGAGCTCTTGATGGAGCATACAAAGACCTGGCGATTCAAGCGCTCAAAGTTCTTGTGAAAAACTCTATTACCTACTTGGCCGAAAAGGGGTTTAGTGCACTAGTTGACATCAAAACGTCAAAAAGAAGTTGTGTTCTTAATGAAACACTTGATGACCATATGTGGGGAGCTTTGGAGCAAGACATTGAACCAAACTGGTATGAAATTTCCCGAAATATTCAGCAGCAAACGAGTCATTAATATACTACTATATTTGAATAAAAAACTGTTGATTCTTTTTGTGTGTAATAATTTTCGTTTATGTTGATGTGTTGATGTGTTGGTAATTAAACAAAATTCCTCGTTTATTATTATTCCTATGTCTAACCCTTCCATTGTTATTATACAAATGGAATAACTAATAGCTGTAAACTATTGTTGCGAACGTCACTAGTGGAACGTCAACAACAATTCAATCAGGGCTAGCTAACACCCGTATAGTATTCTCCGAGGCGCTAATGTTAGTAGTTGAGCTCACTTGATTCTTGTGTGTGGATGTGCTTGAGAAATAGACTAATCTCCGTGTGACGAAAATGAACGTCTGTCACTGGACACAAGCACCGTCGGTTAAGTCTTCCTCTTGTCTTCTTGCTTGATTTCACTCAGCTCAGTCAATTATTACTTATCAATCTATATTGATTTAGGTCCGTCTTACATAGAATCTTATTCGAATAGAACAAGTGCATGTTAACTCGTTAAAGGCCCGTTTCCACTACGAGCGTGGAAAAAAGCATTCTTTGTTTGTTTTATTGCTTTTTTTTGCGCTCGCTTCAATTTTAACCGCTTCGAAGATCAATAAAAGGGAGAAAGAATGCTGTTTTCCACGCTCGTAGTGGAAACGGGCCTTAACTCTGAACTCAGAATTAAGGAAAAAAACGTCATAATGAAATGACAATCACGTCGCGAGGAAAAAAGCAAAATCACGTGATATTAAACAAGTGGAAAAACAGAAACGTCCGGTAACACAATGTTTGTTTGTGCGGATGAAATTTTTGCAAAATAAGCAAGTGCGGTTGGTACTTTCAAACGTTGAAAAGCACTGCTCTAAAACTTTTAGTAGGTGATTGATATAATGTTTGGTAGTTTTAATGATATTTTATCCCCTGATCATCAAAACATTTTTTGTTTTATTACTGTGTCAACGGCCGTATAAATCGATGAATTTTGACTATGAAAAACCTTCTGATACATTTAAACATAAACTTATGTAGTCTACTGTTAAATTGTTGGTTATAGTTTAACCAAACACGGCATAGAATTTTCTGATATCATTAACAGAGAGACAAATTTCCAATGTTTGCATTGAGCAAACGATTGCTTAATGGCTTATGTTGATGATTTTCGAGCCTATGGTACAGCTTTCAAAGTCATTTTTTCAAGTTTCAATATAAGAGGCTGCAACAGTTAGTTTAGAATTGTTTAAAGAATAAATGGATTACCGAATATTTTGTCCTATTCCTGTTGGCATCAAAGAAATTATTTTTTGTAAAGTTAGAGAAATTTTAGCAGTTTAAAGTTTTTTTATATAGAACTAAAATAATTTCCTTTTTAGGCTATTAATCTTATTCAGTAGAACCAAAATCCTAGAAACACCACTCTTCAAAAACTAATTACGTTTTTAAGCTATTAATCTTCTTAAAGACACCTGAGTTTTTGCGAGGGCAAACAATAGAAAAAAATTAGTTAGCTGTAAAAAAATCTTATACCCGAAAATGTATGTATTTGCCAATTAAAGCATTTAGACCAGGGGTTCTTAAACTATGGGTCGCGACCCCAAATGGGGTCGTCTAAAATTATTTTGGGGTCGCGAAACAAATTGGCATTTTGCGCTTTGTGCCGCAAAACTTTGAAAATCCCAGTAGTGCCGCAGAACTTTTGGAAAAAATTATGGTTATTGCACATGTAATCGGCAAATCAAAGAATTTGGGAACAAAAATTGACAAATGGGAACTTGATTCTGAGTGCAGACCTTTTTTTTTAGAGATCACCGTAATTTTGGGAGGAAAATTTCGAAGTGAAGACCTTTTTTTTTTTTCTTTTAGAGAACGGCATGATTTTGGGAGAAAAATACAGAAAAAGGAGATCGATTTTGAAGACCTTTTTTTTTAGAGATCCTTATGATTTTCGGAAAAAAATTGCAAAATGCGAGATCAAAACCCTCTTTTGTTTTTAGAGAACATCAGTTTTTGAAAATTCTTGCCTCGGGCCCCTAAGCTTAAATATCCACCACTAATTGGGGTCACACAAAATTTTATTTTTTAAAACGGGATTCGCAGAACAAGAAAGTTTAAGAAGTCCTGATTTTGACAATTGTTTTAGATTTTATACGAAAAGTTGGGCTACTTGCGTGGAAACAACATTGTAAATTTTTTTTTGAATTTGTGATCGGTTGGCAATTCAAAAAATAAAAAGTGGAAATATCTTACAACCAGTAGCATTTAGGGGGGAAGAATTGTACTAATCCCTCCTCCCATGGTGATTACTAATACGATAAATCAGTGATGGATTTGAAGTGAAGACCTTAGAGATCACCAAATTTTTGCAACAAAAATTGAGAAATCAGAGAGAGATTCCAAGCGAAAAACTTTTTTAAAAATTACCAAATTTTTGCGACAACAAAATTTTTTCCATTAAGCATGATTAATTCTGGTTGTATGCTCCCCCCCTTTTAAAAAATCCTGGTTACGCAACTGTTTACAACAATACAAAATTTTAAAAAATACTAAATCCAAAATCTAAATTGACAATGTTCAAAATAGTTTTTCTCTTTTTTGGCCGGCAATTAATACTCGTGAAAATAAAAAGCCAGCACAGCTTATGCGAAATTTTCTATAAGCCTATCTTGTAGTTGTTGGCAGCTCTGATCTCGTACGATCTTACCTTGCTGCAGATAGTTTGATTGCTGAAAAAACGTTTTTATACCGAAAAAGAAGAGCTTGTTTTGAGATCACCAGTCGATGGTTCAATCATTCTCTACTTTCTTCAAGATTTCCGTTTAAAATATGTCTGATAAAGGAAAAAACAACTTTGCAGAATCAGTTGAAAGGTATGATTGTTTTTTTTGTTGAAAAAAAAAAATTAGGCCTACAAAAAAAATCAAAAGTAGTAGGCCAAGATTTTTATGATCTAATTCTAATGCTTTAGTTTCCCAAATTTTTAAAGAAAGAAGTACAAAAACGTGATAGATTGCACGATGCACAATAGCACAATACCATACTAATTTTTAAATTATTAGCTTTATCAAACCTTAGTTTATCTTAACTTTTAGGTGATTGAGAAAACTTACTCTTCAAACGTTAAATTATAAATTTGCAAAAAATTACAGCCTTTTCAAGGAGATTAGGACAAAAAAAGTCAAATATGTATATGTAACAAGAATGAAAGGCAATTCCTATTTATGGTCATCGGTAAAGACTTGACAAGAAAAGATGAGAATTTTTTGAACTAATTCTTTTGGAAATATGTGAATTCGAACCAAAAGTCTTCAAGTTCGATCTTAAATAAAAATAACAAACATTGAAAATGCCGGTATTGTTATTTAAGAATGAATTAAAGCTTAGCAAAGAAAATTTAAGAAAGTTTTAGATTTTCAACCTTTTTTTAACCCATAAACTCCTTAAGCTCTAAAAATTATTTGGTGAACCCCAATGCAAAAACATGGGAGATTTTCTTCAAGAAACCAAAATGTGGACTTTTTTTGGTTTTTACCGGAATCGAATAAATGATTTTTAGTTGCTAGCATAAAAATCTAAGTGAAGACAAAAAAAGTCATTACTTTAATCCAACGGGCATTTTGAAGCAAAACTGTTTTGCAAATCAATGTGTTTTTTGTTTTCACTTAGCTTTCTAGAGAATATATTTAACTTCAATACGTTGGCAATTAGGATCGGTTCTGCTATTCAAATGAAGACCAAAAAAAAAGAAAAAGTTATCCCATTGATTTGTAAAACAGTTCCGCCCGAAGAGTTGGGCTAGATTAAAACAACGACCTTTTTTGTCTTCAACTGAATTTGAGTTCCAAGTTCTGGTTCTTGGGGACGTTAACCCATTAGCGCCGAGACCTAGTACCAATGAACCAAATTTTGTTAAATTAGTATGTGATGTGGTAAAAGGTATAAATAAGAAAAAAAAACACAACAAAATTTATTTATTACAGCAATTAAAGCGTCGGTGCCAGAAAATAAATAAATGCAAATACATATTTTTATATGTGTTTCTGCCGGGTTACCTCATATGAGACCACCTGTTTTTTAGTTCCTTTTATTCAGTTAGTAAATAGCTTATTTGCAAATATTTATGATAATTGAGTAAAAATATTCTATAGTTATACAATTTAATGACTACATGACTTAATCAGAAATCAAAACTTGCAATAACAAAACTTTAAAAATATCACCTAAATATGCTCTCGGTTAGGCTTTATTTAATAAATTATTTAGTTGCTTTACAATTGAAAAATTTGGAATATTTTGTAACAGAAATGAAGAATAGACTGTAGTTATTGGCTCAAGAAATATTAAACTGTAAATAATTGCAATGGATAACAGTTGTGTGAAAAATTTCATGCTGTCCTCATATGATGACATCCGGCTTTAGCGGGTTCTAAAATTTTTTGTTGACTGTGTTGTGCTGTAGACCATCTTAAGATAATACCGTAGAATTTAGGATTTTTTTGTGTGGAACACCGATGATTTTCTGTGGATACAGGTTGAGAACCCTCGTTCGACGAGTACACCTAAAATTTCTATAATTTTTTTTCAGCAAAATCTTAATTTTTCAAAATTTCTGAATTTTCTGACATTTTAATGGCTATATTGTTTTGCATGATTAAAAATTTATTTTTGTCGGGTCATTTTTATTATTTTTTCTCTGTTTCGGTTGCTCCCGAGCATTTTTTGATGCTGCTGCCAAAAGTGGCGTACCGAATATTTTTGAAAGGGGAAGGGGAGATACAACCACAATCAAATATGTTTAGTGGAAAATGTTTTTCAAGTGGTAAAAAAAGGTCTTTGCTCTAAATTTGTCTCGGTTTTGAAGATTTTTCTTCCCAAAAACATAGCGATCTCTAAAAACAGGTCTTTACTTTAAATCTGTCTCTGATTTCTGGTATTGATGATCTCCAAGGAAAGGTATGGCACAATGCTCCCCCCCTAAATACGCTACTGGGTGCCAGTTATTTTCACGGCCAGAATTTTGAGTTTTGTTTTGTTTCTGATTAGTGCTGATTATTGCTTTGGTTCTTGGATTGGTTCTTGGCCCGTATTTTCGATGTTTACTATTCTTATTAAAGATTCTTGGAGGTTCTTGATTATAATTCCATCATTCCAAAAGAGTAAGTTTAAGGAATTTTCAACTTTTCCCGTTAAACCTTTCCTGATAATTGTTTCAATTTCAGTCGAAGAAAAGTTTGGCACTAGGCCTCTTTGAATAAAATTTGAATAAGATAAAATTTATAAATAGAATTTGAATAAGATTCCACTTGTCGAGTCATTTTTGACGAAACAGGCTGTTGTGGATTTTAAATTTTTTAAATCTATTTTAGTATTTTTTATTAATACATGCTGCTCTAGCTTTTTAACTATCGAGCTCTGTGCCGGCGAAGTAAGGCAATCAGATATATACATCTAACAAGATTTGAAGTTTCTTGACATGCATTGTAAAAATGTTTTCTTATTAATTCAGCCAGGGGCATCGAAAGCGGGGTAAATTTCCTCCTGCCCTTTTCAAAAAGAGAGGATTTGGGTGGGCAGATACAGAAGCATTGGGTTAGATTTGCCTTACAGTCATAGAAACTCGACCAAAATTTTAAATCGATTGAAGGTGAAGCCCTTTTTTGTTTTGTTCATAAACTTGGGACAGCAATAGAGAGTTTGGACACTGATCAGAAGTGATGATTTTTTTTAGTCTTCAACTTAATCTTGGGAAAAACAAAGGTTTTGGACACTGATCTAAAGTGATAACCTTTTTTTGTTTTTTATGAAATTTTTTTGCTGAAACGGTCGCGATTCAAATTGGAAACTCGTTAAAGTCGGACAATATCATGACTCGATGAACGTCAATCAAATTTGGGAAAAATTGCATTGCTACCCCAAACTTTCTTCGGCATTAAGCAAATAATCAAAAATTCAATAACGTTAAATAAGGTGCTTTTCTTTTAATTTTACCCCCCTTCCCGCCAAAAAATTGTTCGGTACTCATGAATTCAGCAGAAAACAAAAAAAGTAACGCTCAATTTTATGTAAACAGCGTCATTTCAACAATTTCTGAAATTTTCATTTTCTTCAATTATAAAAAAATTTGCTTTCCGTAGCCTTGAAAAATCGCTAACTTAACTTTATCACAAATAAACGTCTTCCAGACTTCTTAGTTTAACACCTAAAAACTAGTAAGTTTTTATTTTTATCCCTCACACACATTACGCCGATTTAATTTTCAGAAACTACGAGACTTTGTTGCAAGACGCTCAAACCAACACCGGCGCCGTCAAGTTAGCTTTGACTGAAATGAAATCTCAGCAGGTAACGCAATGAAAAATGTAACTAATTTAATTGATGTCTTGGTGTTCTATAGCAGTGCTTTTCAAATGAATGTAATGTACAACCTAAGGCATACCAGAATTTTTTTAAAGGAAGGTTATCAGCTTGATGAAATGTACATGGTTTTTAAGAGCTTTTTCTGGTTTAGTCAAAATTTCAGTATGCCAACTATTTCAATTGTTTTTTTATCAATAATCTTTTGTCACACCACTAATACTGTGTCATCAAAAAATGTACTAGAGAAAACGAATGGTTCGCAAACCACTTTAAAGGAAAAAACATACGAAAGCAAAAAAAGACTTTCATTGTAATTACACATATTTTTAGACTTAAAGCTCAAGATGAGCAGTTTTTTAGTTTAGTCAAAAGTGTGCACCGTTTAAAAAAAGATTGAAAAGCCCTGCTCTACAGCGCAGGCGGTCCGAATCGTGCTTGGCGTGCAGCATTTGGCCTCTTGAAACGTTTGAAACATTGTTCGGCGTAGCGGGATCGTCGTATTTATGACAAATGTGATCGACACCGTGGCTGTTTAAAACCGACTCGAGTCATTCTGTTGTGTCCCTGGGAAAGAAATTTTACAGCACTTTCCTCTGCTTGGCGGTCCTAACAAGCAGCTGTAAATTTCAGTCATACATCTAAGTAAAAAACTAAAAATATATATTAGAAATTTTAACCAACAGCAATATCTCCGAAAACAGGGTGCAGTAATCGCTGGAATGTCACCCTAAATATAGTGTCTTCGGCGTTCTCCCACAAGTTAGAAGGATAAAATAGAGATGTAAAAAAAAAAATAACATAAAAAATAAAAAAAATTCTTGATCTTGTCCACGTAAAAATTTTTTAGTCAGCACAAACTTTTTTGAACAGCTTGCAGCCTGTTCAAATCATAATTTTTTTGGTTATCACTAATCTATTCGGACAGCTTTAGATCAACTGCAGCCAGCGAGTCAAAAGATTTTTGAAAAGTAGCATACAGGAAAAAATTGAATCATCTTGTTCCCGTGTTTTTATCTAATGTATATCAATTCCCACTTAAAACGAGTTTTTTAAAGAGATGAGTTATTGATCTGCAAATCAAGATTGACGAATGAAAATTCAAATTATATTCACATTACTTAGAATCAAGAAATTGATGAAGAATCAGTAAAGGTTCTCTCGGAAGAGTTTCCAGTGACATCTTTTCGTGTAATCAAGTAAATATAATCCACTGTAAAAATCTCTGCGCTTGGTATGAATATACTGTAGATTATTATTTTAAAGGTTTTTTTCATTAAGTTATTTGGGTTAAGTTTTTTCTTGTAAAAAATATTTATAAACCTTTGTGTGTAGCAGGTAAAAGAAGCACCTGTATTTTGCACATCCGATTTAAAGTGTTTTATTACAATTAAAATAAACAAGCGTTTCTTTTTTAGAGACGAACTTCGAAGCGCAAACATGTCGGTACAAAAAGCCAGGAGTAGTTTAAAAAAATCAGGACACAAAGCAAGGAGTGACAAATTATCTTCTTCCAAGCACGATCACACAAAAAGCAACCCTAACCAAGGTAAACATTTGAAAAAACAAACCATTAAATGTTTTTCTTCTATCTGCTTTGTACCAATATATTGTTTTTAGCTACTTTCCTTTTTATATTAATAATATAATTTGCTACTAGCAACCAAGTTTGACTGCAAACTATACATATGCAAAAGCAGAAAAAGGGCAATTATAGCACAAAGGGTTCTTTAACTTTGCCGAATCTTACATAAAGTTGGCATTGTTTAATTTGAATTTAATCGATGCCATGTTCGTACCTCTTTAAGTGTAAACTAACCACAGTTCATAACGCATTCATTATTAGTAGTTTGGCATCAGAAAAGCGACCTATGCGAAAAACGTTTAATTAGAAGTAGTTTTCTTTGTTTAATTTTGGTTATGTCTTACTCTAGATCAAATAGAATAACCCGAAAAAAACATTTAATGCACAAAAGCAGAGAAAAACTAATCAAAAAAAGAAAGTTATAAAATACTTTAAACAAAGCAAATCGAACTCGGACGCGATAAAACATGTCCAAGTTCCAACAAATGAGTTCGTAGACTATCGTGTAGAACCAGAGCCGGTCTTTGCTTAACTTTGCTGCCTCACTTGGGCACTAGCAGGTTATAATATCTCACATAATTGTACAATCCACACTCGTTGTGAGAACAAGTACTAGACAATTTAAATATATAAATGATTTATTGATTTAGCAATTTTGATTTATGGTCTTCGATCTTTTTGGTACAACAAAATCTTCGAATTAGTTTTACAAATTTTGAAAAGTATCAATAAATTTATCTATTTTTTATCTTTCATCAACTGTTTGTATTTTTTTTTTTTTTCTAAAAAGTGTCTGTTATTTAGATTGATTAATAGCTTTTCAATTTTACATACGAGTTTAATGTTATCGAAATTTCGAGACCAACACATATTAAATTGTGATTGAGATACTACGTCCTTAGATGAACTGCAAAAGAAATTTCCTGCCTTGGACGCTTTAACAATCAAACTCAGTCTCAAAGTCGCTAATAATGATGTGGACATGGCTTCGAGTATGCAATATTTTTATTATAGTTTTCACAAATCCACTTGTCGTAAACACAGTTTGCAATTAGATATGCTACCGTCACTTGTTGATTAATTTTTATAAGTTAGACTTCTGTGTTTTCGAAATGGGGAGCAAGTTTTCTTATATCTAGTCCTATCAAATAATAACGAGTTTACAATTTGAAGCTCGGACAAATCGAACAATTTATACTTTTATTGTTTTAGAAAAGTGCTGAGCTAAATTTTAATTAATATTTTTTAAGTTTTTTTGTTGTTCAGGAATTTTAAAAGCCAAAGAAGAAAAAAATAAAAAAAAAGATTCTTCAACATCTGCAACAACTTCTCAAAAAAACCCAGACTTTAAAGAATCTAATTTTGTTCAAAACAAAAAAATTGCTGTTTCCAAAACAGATAAGCAACGTAATAGATAATTACGCAAATAACTAGCTTTGCAAAATTCGTTTACACTATTTGTTTTTAGGCACATTGAAGCAAAGATTCCCTCTCTTCGATGACATCACGATTAACATGAGCCTCAAAGTGGCAAACGACAATCTGGATACAGCTTCAAGTATTCTTTTCTCAATTTACTTTTTACCCTAAAATTTGCTACAATAATTTCAATTTATCTACCATCTCTGAAGACATTTTTCTGAAATTATTGTGCTTTAAGATTAATCAATTGCTTTTATTTTTACGTGAGATTTTATTTTTAATTATTTGGCGTGTGAAACAATGCTCAGGGCAGGTTTAAAGCCTAAAACTATTTACTACAAAAGTACCTATAATTTTGCAAACTATAAACTACAAAAAGTAATTGAATCGCCTACATAAAACTAAATTATTTTCTGCTAAATAACCTAAAAACATCTAGGCCTATTAAATGTATAAATCATTGTCGTATTTTATTACCATGCTTTCTACCGTATTGTTCTGCATTCCTCTAATTACCTTCTGAATGTTTCAACTTCCTTTTCTTGATATTTGTGTAATATTTTATAGTAATTCTTTATAATTTCTGTGTAATTCGTTGGTTTGATAGTAATTAATATAAATACGATTATTAAAGAATGACTGAAATGCATATTTAAAATTTTATTATTTTATTGCCTTACAGCCAAGATTGGCTTTTTTGACGCCAAATTTCCAAAATCTGGCTTTTTTTCAGTGTGGTTGGCATCAAAAATTTTGTTTGGCTTTTTTCTTTATGGCTTCCGGGTGCAAAGCAGCCATGATTTTGGGAGAAAAATTGAGAGATTATAGACAGATTTTAAGTGAAGACCTTTTTTTCAGAGATTACCATGATTTTGGAAAAAAAATTGAGAAATCATTGACAGAAACCAAGTAAAGACCTATTTTTTTTAGAGAACACTTTTTTTAGCGAAAAAAGCTAAATTTGGTTTGGCTTAATTTTGGTAATTTTGGCTGCTTTTTTCATTTTAATTGGCTTGTTTTCAAGTTCTGCATCTGGCAACCCTGCTTACAGCTGGCAAACGTATAAATAATGTCAACTACATTCAAACCTCTAACAGCACCACTCTCTATCTTAAAAGTAAATGTGCACAAAAAAATAAGAAAAATTAATTTTATTCTCTGTTTCTTTTGGTTCTACCTATTATTAAATGAAAGAGCATTGCAACAGAATTGAGTTCCTTTGTAGCCGTAACGAGATATTTTGTTAAATTTGATGAATTTTATCATCGAAGGATTGAAAGGAATAAAAATTGGGAAAGCAGTGTCAACTATTGAAATCAATTAGAAATGAACAAAAAATGTTCACTAAAGTTGACTTAGTTTTTATCAAGGCGCAAGCTTTCGTGGGCTACTGCGCACTTCGTCAGGTGCAATGGAATAAAAGTAACATTGCAATCAGAAGAAAATTTACACCAACGGCATTAAACGTAATAAAGAGATATATGTGAAGTAATGAAATACAAAAATATGGTTTAGAAAAGACTGAGGTTGGGAGAATATGGCAGTAGGCATCGTTTTATGTTTGCATGCCATTTTTTCACATTTGTTTCTTGTTGGAATTGCTGTAATTTACCGTACTGCCATATTCTCCCAACCTCAGTCTTTTCTAACTCATATTTTTGTATTTCATTACTTCACATATGTCTCTTTATTACGTTTAATGCCGTTGGTGTAAATTTTCTTTTGATTGCATTGTTATTCTTATTCCATTGCACCTGACGAAGTGCGCAGTAGCCCACGAAAGCTTGCGCCTTTAATAAAAATTAACTCAACTTTAGTAAACAATTTTTTGTTCTTTTTTAATTGATAAATTTTAGTAGATACAATTCGGTAGTTATTTGCAATTAAAGCAATAAACAATAAATCAAAAAATTGAGGGTTGAATTTTACACGGGCCACAGCCTATGAATATAAGCCTCGATGCCTTTGGCGCTGACAATGCAAGACATTATTGCGTTAATTAGAATTACTCTTTAATAGCTTTTTTTCACTTTTTAGGAGTTTTAAAAGCTAAACAATTACAAGATGAAAAAAAAAGGAACGGAACTTTAAAACTTAAAAACGATTCTGAAAAGATTCGAGAACAAGATAAAACAAACATGTAAGTGCGCTATGAACTGTTAATTTGGCAATGGTTTTTCGTCAAGCGAATATCTTTATTTTTTCTGCCGATATATGAAACTTACATTGAAAAAGTTCATGCCATAAAATAATTGTGATTGTAATATTTTTTATCAGTAATCAACGCTACTACAGTAATTTGTAATTTGATAATGTTACTTCAGTAGAATCGATAATCTACGTGAACCACTCAGTGCGCAAACTTTCCTGTTTTTTCTTTATTTTCAAGGTAGGTTCAACAAAAAATCGACTTCAATATTTATAAGAATTATTTGAAAGATGATCACATCAAAATAATTGGACGCAATTAAAAGTTTTTTATAAAAATTTTAAAATCTAAACGATTATTTATTATTTTTATTTTGAAGATTAAAACCTATTCCTCAAAATCCTACCAATCGAATTCTCAACAAATCGGCTAAGTTGACAACAACCGGTAACGCAATGATGAACAGCTCATCGCCAACAAGTACAAGCAAAAAAGGTAGTCCAATTTTTAAATGCTGCATGTTGAAAAAGAATCACAAAAAAACGACACGGTAACAATAAAAAAACATTTTGCTTAGTGCTGCTGGAGGTTTGCTCACTTTTTCTTTGATAAAAATATATTTGTAATTTAAATTCAAACCGAAGTATTTTTGCATTATCTTGTTTTTATTTGTATCTCTGCTTTATAAAATCAGGTTCAACTGTTGTAAATGTTTTTTTTATTTTAGTGATGTTTCGTATGCTTATTCAGGCATTCTACATAAATTTGTAATCTGTAAAGAAAAATAATTATTAAAACCGAAGCGACGACCTACTCGAGATAACGGCCGGACATCTTACATTCGGCAGTGTGGTCGAGTGGTTAAGTCGGCAGCGTGGTCGAGTGGTTAAAGCGCCGGGCTCGTGACCAACACGGTCTCGGTTCAAAACCCACTCACGCCATACTGTTGCGTCCTTGGGAAAGACGCTTTACGGCACATTCCCCTGCTTGGTGGTCCTGGCATGCAGTTCTAAATTACAGTCATATCTCTGTTAAATTGCAAGCGGACAGCAATATCTTTGTGTCTCCGGAAGCAGGTTGGGGTAATTGCCTACCCTATGTATTAGCGGCTCTGTCGCTTTCCTGCGAATCAGGAGGATAAATATAGAGAAAAAATAAAAATTTTTAAGCTAAAAGTCGGAAGGGTACGCTTCGCCTTAGATTAATTTAACGTTTGATTGCTGCTTCGTTTAGCTGTTTGTTTATGCAGTATATTATATTTGGCGCTGAGTAAGTAATTAAATTGTGAATTGTACTCAGTGTCTGAGTTTAGCGGAGTTTGATAGTTAATTAATTTAGGGAAGCTAATTAATAAATAAGCACTCGCCGCTCTACCACTTTGCTAGAAGTTTTTTAGGGTAAGGTTTCTTACGTTAATGGCAATTGTTTCTATTGTCTTTGCAATGGAAGTAAGGAATTTCGCAATCAGTTTTTACAAGTTAAAGTAGAAAATAGTTGCCAGTTAATGAATTAATGGGTAAAGTCGTAGTTTACGCTCGTAAAATAAAATATTTTAGAAAATGAAAGGTAGGTTTGTTAAAAGTAATTTATAACAAATAAATACGGAGTACAGCTACAATAAATTAACATTGCAGCGATCACATATATACAGTATATGAATTCCGTATTAAACGACGACGAGCACACCACTGAATAGCTTCCTAAGTATTGGGCATTGACTGAGCAAGAAGAGTTATAGTATAGTTTTCTTGGATAATCTGGGAAGCTATGAGTTAGGGTTAGGGTTAGGTAACTTATTATTATATATATATTATATACGAGTATATATAAAATTAATTATTTTTTTACGAACGTAAACTACGACTTTACCGAATTAATCTTAGGTAGAAATGTTTGGTATAAGTTTAAATGTGCTTTCGAAAATTGAGGCTCAAGCAATAAAATCATAGGTGTAGGTGAATTTTGTTAGATTTACTTTTTTTTTATGCTATTAATAGTTTTAGGCAAGCGGCTGGTTTGATTTGAGTTTATCGAATGCAAAAAAACTTGGAGTAAGATTTTAGTAAAACTTTTATTCATCAATGAAGAGTTCGGACAATGTTAACCTGTTTCTTTATAGTCACACTTGCAAGCTACTTTAATGAAAATATGTATGTATGTATGTTTTTTATTTCTCAGCCGCAACAGCACAAATTAAAGCACAAAAACACATCAAAAGCTGACAAAAAGGAAGCAATAAAAAACGATATACTTTATAGTACATGCAAACAATATGTTATACAGATTAACAAATGTTATTATAATCTGCATGCTCACTGCACCTTAAAAACAATAAAACACAAATGAAAAAAACAAAAAAACAAAAAACTTGAAAGCGATAAACAAGGTGAATTAGCTTCTATGACTTGTGGTGAATTTTTATACAAAACTATATAGGCCTATAAATAAAAATTATTTTTATTGCACGTAAATTATAAAATTATTTTCATAACAGGATGTAGACAAGAACAAGATGAAAACATTGTCATTTAGACGAGGGTTTCTGAACTGTGGTCCACTGGACGCTCAGGGGTCGGTAGTGAGATATCCAGGGGGTTCACATGGTTTTCTCAGTAAAAATAACCATCTACGTACAACTTTCTCCAAAAACATTTCTAAGAACTGGAAATCAATTGTTCTAGTAAGTTTTTCCTTTCAACAATCAACAGTGAAGTGAAGACTTTTTTGGTTTTTTTTTTTTTAGTATTCACTTAAAAATATCGCATTTTTAGGAACACTAAGTTTAATTTTTAAAATGAAAAGTCCAGAAGACCAAAAAAGATCTCCACCTTACGGTTGAAGGAAAGCCTTACCAGAACTTCGGTTGATGGCTCTTTTCTTTTTTTTTTGATCTTTACTGGACTTTTGTAAAATATTTAGACTCGGGACCCATAGTCAATAATTTGTACTAAAAGTGAACTAAATGAGCATTGCTTCAAAAAAGGGAGAATTTTAAGTTAAATTTGTAACGGAATGACGCGAGTAGGTTTTGAACGCGACCATGTCAATCCCGTTTGCCATCAATACAGCGCTCTTTAACTACTCGGCCACGGTGCTGGCTTTTTGTAAAAAACATGCATTTAGAGGCACATATTCTTTTCTTTATTTTTACCGAATTTTAAATTGGTAAATATTTTTAGATCTAACTAAAAGTTGGGCACCTCGGGAGGGCCACCTCGGGGAGGGGGTGCTAAAAGTTTTTTGTAGGGATTTGAAGTTGATGGAATATTCTAAAAGATCTAAAACTTAAATTGCTGATTCAGAAACGAAAAAAGCGAAAAGATTAACGCTAAGGGGTCGGTTAGGGTTAAGGTTAGGCTAACTCTAACCCTATACAATACGGAAGCAAGCTACTAAAATTGTTTTGTAGCTGCTCAAAAACTTGCAAAATAAGCCAAAAATGAGTTTTGATGTGTAAAATTGGATAAGAAAAAACTTGGAAAGATTTTGACTTTATTTTGACCTATAAAACTTATCAAAAAGACTTTTGAACAATTGAAACTATACGGCTCTGTAAGTTTTTAACGCAATAAAGTCTTAAAACTATTTTGAATTTATTGACTTTAGTAGGTCCAAGTTATAACGTTACAGCATGCAGACAAAGTAGAAAGGAAATAGGCAAATTAATGAAAAGACTTGCACGGTTGCTAGTGCAATATTTTTGCTATATTTGCATGTAAGTTTCCAGTCCAAAAGGGGTCTAATGAATGAAAACAAACACCAGTAAAAAGAAGTTTTAACGTAAAGTAGCCAAAACAGCTTATTATCAAAAACAGAATTAAAAAATTTTTCGCATGCACTTTGGAGCTCGCAAAATCATTATTGGTTTTACAACTTACACCTAAATATCTCGCCCATAAATAGATTTAATATTTAACTTTTTAAAACCTATAGGCTTATCAGAAATATCTCTATTTTAAAAAATTTGGGGTAGCCTATGCACCGGTTTATTGTTTACCATGGTCCTCCAAAAGACATGCCAGTTGACACTCATGAGATAACATTTGGCTAAAGATATAGCCTTACAAATTGGTGTCAAAAAGACATTATTGCCATCTCAACCTGTTCAACAGCAAAAAAATTCAAGAACAATCTGATTTTTTAGGCATTGAATTGGTCAATATTTTTCGAGGGATAAAATCCATCTGTAAAAATGTTTCTTGGAAGAAAGGAAGGGTTATTCTAGGTCTAAATCAGGGGTGGGGAACCTTTTACTCTATGAAGGCCGCACTAACAATCATAATTAAGCAGATGGCCGCAAGGAGACTGAGAAAAAAAGTCTAAAGGTTAACTTTGACAACAATTTAGCTAAGTTCATGTAAAATATAAAATTTAATGTTATCCTTTCTCAAAACTTAGTGCAGGGGTGGGAACCTTTCTAAAAATAAAGGCCACACCAGCACTATCCGCTCTCCCTTGAGGCCACAGACAATAAATGTGCGAACTTCTATATAATACTAATACTGCAGTTATTAATGATATAATTATGCCTATAATCAGCATGAAAATTTAAAGATTATTGAAAAAAAGAAACAGAAAATGTATTGTTCACTTATCTTTTAATCGTTTAATGACTTTTCTGCGGTTGCTTCTGTTGAACCAGCATTGAGATATTTGGTTCCAATGAAGACGTTTTGAGCTTTAGTTGGTTTTCAAGATGTACGTCTGTTATCTGAGTTCTCAAATCATTTTTTATTTGTCTCATGTAAGAGAATGATGATTCACAAAGATATGTTGAACAGAAACACGATATCAACTTACGTGCGTGTTCACGAAGACGAGGATACTCTGTTGCTCCCTTCCATATTCTTGCGGGATCTTCTTTATTGTCGAATTGTGCTTTAACAATGTTATCTTCAGATAACTCAATAAGCTCCATCTGGAACTTTTCTGGTGCTTCAGAAAAATCAAGTACGTGTGGCTGAAAAGCCAGCTTTAATGTCATTTCATGCTTCTCAAAATCCTTGAATCTACCGTTATATTCTTCGATCAGGTTATCTAAAACTGTGACGTATCTTACAACACATTCACTAGTGTCGTCGCTCCTTCCATTCATTAACTTTGCTAACTCGGGAAAATAATTTTCTGAAAGATTTGATTTTTCAAGTAGTGATCGGAAAAAAGACAACTTCTTCCGAAATACCTGAATTTTTTGCCACATCTCGAAAACAGATTTATTTTTACCTTGCAGAGAGACATTTAATTCGTTCTGTTTTGCCATGATATCACACAAAAAAGCAGTGTCTTGAAGAAAATTAGCATCTGATAATACGCAGTTTTGATTGTTCTCATTATACAGTTGAATTATTTTCTCACGTAAAGACAAAATTTTCACTAAAACTTGACCTTGCGATAACCATCGCACTTTCGAATGGTAGGGCAAATCTGCACTGATGATTTCCTCATCCAACATGAGCATTTCTCGAAAATGGCGATGTCTTGTAGAATTTGCGCGAATATAGTTTACTATGGCCACAATATTCTTCAGAGTGTCATCGAGAATGACAGATTTGGAACAGAGGTTTTGCTGATGTAATATACAATGAAAGGAAATAAAATCTTGATTTACAAATTCCTTTTTGAGATGTGCTACGAATCCTTCATTTTTACCAGTCATAGATGGGGCACCATCTGTGCACACGCTCACTATATTCGCAAAATTCAGACTTTTTTCAATAAATTTTTCTTTGAAGTCGTTGAAAACATCAATTCCTCGTGTCCTCCCTTTAAGGGTGCCTAAAGCAAACAATTCTTCGTATACTTCAAATTCTTCAGTTACTGCTCGAACAAAATACAAGACTTGTGCGGAATCTGTTGCATCTGTTGATTCGTCAAGTGCTACTGAATAATAGGTAGTGTTTTTATTCATAACATTCGTTAACTGCTCTGTTATGTTTTGAGCCAATTCCTGCTGCCGATCAGTATTTGTTCTTCTTGATAAAGGTATGTTCTTATATTTGTTGATCTTGTCTGGATCTAAGCATCCTACAACTTCAATGATACAGTCCTTTATCAGTTGTGAATCGCTGAAAGGTTTACCTTGTTTTCCAAGAAGATATGCAACTTTGTAGCTGGCCTCAGTAACAGCTTTATCCTGATGTATTATTCTATGAAAAAATTGCTGTTGTTTTTGTCTTCCTTCTTTCAACTTCTTTAATGCAATACTTCGAGATTCACCTTCTAATTTAGCATGCTTGTTGTCCTTATGAGTACTATAATGCTGATGCGCATTGTATTTCTTTATTGTTGCAATTGTTGTTTCACAGAGCAAGCATTGCATTTTGCCATTATCTGACACAACGAAATATTGCAACTCCCACTCTTCATTGAAGACTCTGTGTTCATCTTTTAATGTTCTTTTCAATTTCTTGGACATGATATGGGTAGAATGAACTAATTTACCTCAAAATGCGCTAAAAATGCGATAGCTGTTTATAAGTTCAAGTTATATGATAAATATCAATAACTGTTCAATAACACTGTATTTGGCATCAATGCACTACTTATTGCTAGCAAAATTTATAAATTAAAGGACTTATCAAAGTATAATTGTTTTTAATATGTTGTACACAAAAATATATATAATTCAGTGCAATCACTGTAATGCAACACTCAAAATAAAACTATCAGCAAATATTTTTATGAATTCAAACAAATATGACGACACCTTCACTGCTAATACCGAACTGATCTGCAGCCTTTTTTCTCTCTCTCTCGTATTGGTGGCAGAGTCACGTTCACGTGATCTCGCACACGTTATATCTTGAACGTGTGCAAAAATACTTATTGCCACCGACTTCTGATTTATACAGAGGTAAACGTGTTCATTTTTGGCAGTTTTATTCGATTGTAAAAACTAGTTCATATATGCATATGATAACATAGTGATAATAAGGATGATGTTGAAAAAAATCTGAAAATGGCAAAATAATGACAAATCGTGTATGACATTATGATATATTTATTCGATGCCAAACACGCTCCAATAATGCCAATTGACATTAAATGGTCATACCTGGCAACACTGTTTAACACTGCCACCGATCAGAGTTTTTGTTGCATATGTAACCAATAACGAGCGCGTTTACATCCTTTGTAGCACGATCTGACGAACCAACGGCGAGTAAGGTATGACGTGTGCTGTTTAATTTTTCTAATGGAAGCTGTACCACTACCTTTTACTGTACTGTGACACTACTACGAAGCTATCTGAAACAAATAGAGGCGGGAAGCAGTGGGCTAAACAACAACCGAACAAGAATGTAGCATGAGTAAAACATAGTGAGCGGCACTAGTACACAAACTATACATGAAAGAACTGCTCTTACTGCTATAAATAGTACGTTTTTGCTTTGCTTGAAATGTAGATTTCACAAATGCCAAATTTAAAGTGATAATAGATAACTAATAGTGTCAAATTATACATAAATGACAGAAAAGAAATATCTAGCGTTTACAGAACTGGTATTTGCTACTCTTAGGTGTCAGATGTATAATTCTGAGTTTAAGTTTTAAAGAACTTCCATAAGCCACGGAAGGCCGCACTTCATGACTCAGAAGGCCGCATGTGGCCTTAAGGCCGCAGGTTCCCCACCCCTGGTCTAAATAATAGTTTTTTTCAATGTGCTTTACGCCAGATTCAATTTTAAATTTTTTGGGGGGGAAAAATTTGATTATTTCAAAGCATAACACTTTTTAATTGATTTTTTATGTTTGCATGCCATTTTTTCACATTTGTTTCTTGTTGGAATTGCTGTAATTTACCGTACTGCCATATTCTCCCAACCTCAGTCTTTTCTAACTCATATTTTTGTATTTCATTACTTCACATATGTCTCTTTATTACGTTTAATGCCGTTGTGTAAATTTTCTTTTGATTGCATTGTTATTCTTATTCCATTGCACCTGACGAAGTGCGCAGTAGCCCACGAAAGCTTGCGCCTTTAATAAAAATTAACTCAACTTTAGTAAACAATTTTTTGTTCTTTTTTAATTGATAAATTTTAGTAGATACAATTCGGTAGTTATTTGCAATTAAAGCAATAAACAATAAATCAAAAAATTGAGGGTTGAATTTTACAGGGGCCACAGTCTATGAATATAAGCCTCGATGCCTTTGGCGCTGACAATGCAAGACATTATTGCGTTAATTAGAATTACTCTTTAATAGCTTTTTTTCACTTTTTAGGAGTTTTAAAAGCTAAACAATTACAAGATGAAAAAAAAAGGAACGGAACTTTAAAACTTAAAAACGATTCTGAAAAGATTCGAGAACAAGATAAAACAAACATGTAAGTGCGCTATGAACTGTTAATTTGGCAATGGTTTTTCGTCAAGCGAATATCTTTATTTTTTCTGCCGATATATGAAACTTACATTGAAAAAGTTCATGCCATAAAATAATTGTGATTGTAATATTTTTTATCAGTAATCAACGCTACTACAGTAATTTGTAATTTGATAATGTTACTTCAGTAGAATCGATAATCTACGTGAACCACTCAGTGCGCAAACTTTCCTGTTTTTTCTTTATTTTCAAGGTAGGTTCAACAAAAAATCGACTTCAATATTTATAAGAATTATTTGAAAGATGATCACATCAAAATAATTGGACGCAATTAAAAGTTTTTTATAAAAATTTTAAAATCTAAACGATTATTTATTATTTTTATTTTGAAGATTAAAACCTATTCCTCAAAATCCTACCAATCGAATTCTCAACAAATCGGCTAAGTTGACAACAACCGGTAACGCAATGATGAACAGCTCATCGCCAACAAGTACAAGCAAAAAAGGTAGTCCAATTTTTAAAAAGATTTTGGTTACATAATAAAGCTAATGTATTCTTCTCAGTATATTTGTTACGTTCAGGCTTCGGCATAAAATCGGGCAAAACTATGACTCTGGCGCAATTGTTTCGCTCCCCTTTTCCGACTCGTTTGGTCTAGTATATCTATGGCCTTGATCCACAAGCCATGTCCTTGGTTTTATTACGCTTACAAAAATAGACTAAAAAGAATATTTCACAAAATTTGGGATCGAACCAAACCGGAATAGAAAATCCGTATTAACCGCTGATGACTTTCTTTGAACCCGAAGCGAAGGTGAACCGGAACTGAACCCCTAAATTTAAAATTTGCTTAGCTTTCAAAATAAAATTTGCCGAATGTGGACCGGAACTGAACTATTAAAAATAAAATTTGCCTAACCGGAACATTTTTGTCACATTTCATTCACAATTTATTCTTAACCGCATAAATTTATAGTTACTTTTTTGTCTTTTTTAGTGCTTTTAAATTTTAGTATGACGTAATCTGTTTCATATTAATGATGATTGCGTAGTCGGTAAACCCCACTTAATTTGATTTATTTGCAAGCTGCTTTGTGATTGTTTAATTGTTCATTTTATTAATTGTAATCTTAAGCACGTGTCGAAAAAATTAAGAGCACGTGACCGTTAGCTTCTAGGATTTTCCTTTTCTCTCTAAAGTGTTCTGGAATCATTAATCAAATTTTTTTTGCTAACGAGACTTCTGATTGCTTAATTCGTTTGCCGTCGCAATTCTCTGATTGGCTGTCGTAAACTGTGACCTTAATGTAATTGCTATTCGAAGAAAATCACCTTATTCTAGAAAAATTGCTTACAATCTAGAATCACGTGACGTGGTGTTATATAAGCGCATGTTTTGTTTTCATCTTATTTCGCAGTCATTCCAGGCCAATTTGAGTTGTTGCGTTGCTTTAGAGTCGTTCGTGTTTTTGTTGCTATGTGACCACAGTTGTTCCCAAACTGGGGTACATTTTAATTTTTCAAGGAGTACATTATGCACGAGAGAGAATATCTTTGTCTAACTCATTTGTTGTTAGGGTAATTGATTAAATTTGGATCTAGAATATTTTCTTTGTATTTTCGCTACCAAAATTGACATAGACTGTTGCCAATGAGGTGAAGCAACCTTGCTTCTATATTATACAACAAGTCACACTTTTCATCGCTAATTAGCAAGTCACAACGTCAACTCGTTTTGTTGCTTCTTCCTTTTTCTAACCCCGTCTTTAACAACACACAAACTTCTCAATATTTTGTTATTTTGTTCATGTGGCGGAGCAGAAATAAAAGAAAAACTGAAACTAAAACTGACTAATACAGTGATTCCAAGTGGTCCATCAAGAGGTCCCACTATAGAGAAATTTCTGAGTCAAAATGCACGTTTTGAGATCAAAATCTTTACAGAACTGCACTGAAGATTTTATGAAGTTCGAAAAGAAAATTGACGGGTATTTTCCAAGTCTAGGTAAAGATGACTTTTCATAATGCATATATTAGAAATCCTTTCACTGCAAACGTTCAGGTGCCGCAGGCTGGGATAAGTACGCAAGAGGAACTTGGTGAACTCCAACATGATGGTTTTGCACGCGATGTGTTTTCTGAGAAATAGTTATGTAAATTTTTGGTTTATGATGTCCAACTCATACAAAAAAACTACTGCCTCTGCTATTCAAGCATTGCTGTTGCTTTCATTATCACAGCTATATAAATGCCATTTTCAGTGCTGGTGGAAATCAAATTGAAATTAAGTAAAAATACCAAAACATGATCTTCATTGTGCTTTTGCTAATGTTTCAGCTCATATCCATGACTATGAGATTGTTGCCAAAAAGCAGGCTTATTCATATAGTAGTAGGCTTTTATCTTAAAAGACCAGTTGAGCTAGGTACCCGAATACCTGCACTGAAACAAAGTTGTGTCTAAATTTTATTTTATTCCGGCTCAAGAAGTAGTCTTGCTACGAGCCTGAAGCTTTTATACAGTTGGTTTAACGAAAGCTCGGACTGGTTTTGTTGAAGACTCTTCTTCACAACAAACAGAGACCACTGTCTCTAATAAGAACGAATGTATTACAAAAATCACAACCGACGAAATTCTATTCCACGCTTTGCCAAACTGCAAAGCGAACTCAACACTATAACTTGATTCAATCACCACAAATAATTCTACCTCGGTAGAACAAAACTGCCAACCACTGGCACAAAATAAATTCAACAATCGTCAACCGATACAAAATCTAACGGGCCACCTGCCCAAACAAAATCAGTTTCACTCGAGCCGTCCCTCGAGTCGCTTCAAATTACCTCACAATAATAATAATAATAATCTCTCGCTACGCAGCGGCTTTATATAGAAAAAAGACCACGTGACGCAAATTTGGTCGTAAATTCGAGATTTAGCCAGAACTCCCTGGAGAGATCGCTATGCTTGAATGCGCCAGAAGATTCTACAATAAGCGAGCTGTAGTAAAGCTTGAAAAACATATTACGTCATTCTGTAGGCGAGAAGGAAAAAAAGATACATGTATTGAGCAATAGAGAGCGAATCGGACGTAGCAGCGCTCAAAGAGACGCGATTATCTCTTACAATAACACTACGAATTACTTTAGACGGGAAAAACTATATCTTTATGATTAAAATTATTAGTAATGAAGTGTGACAGTGGTTAACCTTTAGAGTGTAAATTGCCACAATAAAACTTGAAAATAACGCTTCTAACCACTACAAACTACCAATTTTAAAGTTTTTTTGCAGGATTGCAATGGATTTGCTTAGCTATAAAAAGCAAGTTATGTATCAGAACAAGTTGAGCTAAGTGCTAAAATGTGACAAAATTTTGGGGGTACATGCAAACCTATAAAGTGTTTAAAGGGTACCAATGAACAAAAATTTTGGAAAGTACTGTTCTATGGAGAGATATAATTGTTAAGCTTTTGTGGCAGACGAATTATTAAGATTAATATTAGCCATAGGGGTGCTATTTCATTTTTATAGCTTGCTAGTACAAAGTTATTGTGAGCGATTATTCGCAGTTTTGGAGCTGAAATTGTTTTGAAGTTTGACGAAGTTTGGGAGCCAAGTTTTTTGTGAATCGTTCAAATTTTGTGAATTTTGTAAATATATTCTTTGTAGTTAAAGACAGTGGTTCCTGTCTGTCTGCGGAGAAAAGTTTTCTAAGAAATTAATTGGTACTTAGCCAGAACTAACTGTATCAAGAACTTCAGTTTCGCGACAAACTATTTCTTAAGCCAAAATAAAAAAATAAAAAAATAGATCCAGCTTTATTTTAGCGTAGATATTCGGGTTACCTATTTCAACTGGTCCTTTTGGATTCGCGAAAAAAGTTTGTGACAATTATTTTAAACGGTTTAACGCCCTGCTTTCAAGTGCAGATTGGACCAAAATGAAAAAAAGGCTTTTTGACACTGACCGAACCCCATAGTAAAATCAAGCCTTTAGTTTTTAAGTTTAAACATCGTAAGCCATCATCAATATCGATTTCATTTAGCTAGCCAGTTTTAAAATGCCATTTATCGGTTCTTTTGCTCCTGAATAAGAAAAGGGGACAAACGCCCCGCTTTCGATGCTCTTAAGTATTACGATATTAAAATACTGGAAGCCAGTTTTTATACTTTATAAAAACTTGAACATTATTCAAAATAAACGATAAATTTTTCACTAATTTTTTTTTTGTTTGTTGAAATTGCGTGCTATTTTAGATGAATTACAAAAGAAATTTCCTGATTTTGATCCTGCAGCTATCGCACTTTGTCTCCAAGTTGCAAAGAACAATATAAGTGTAGAAGCCGCAGCGCACCTTCGTTTGGCTCTACACCAATGGGCGTCTGACCTAAGATGACCCAATTCGTCGATATCGACGTTATCGATATCGTCGATACGATCCCGCCGTGGCCGGCAATAATAAAATATTATACAAGCGTGAACACCTAGGTCTTGTTCAGTGTATAGTAATATTTTCTTTTCGGATCAGTTGACGCATTTGATCCAAATCAACTTTAATAGTTTGCAGTGGGTCATCTTAGGTCAGACGCCCACTGGTGTAGAGCCAAACGAAGGTGCGCTGCGGCTTCTACATATATTTAAATCGTTTTCTTCGCTGAATAGTAAACACTTGCATCGCTAACTTGTTACATTACATAAACTCGCTTTCCTTTCTGCCTAACATTCGTTAAAATTGTGTTATTTTGTACATTCTGTTTATTGTAATAAGTTTGATTTGACCACTCTATAATTAATCTGAGTTTGATTTGTTGGCTATATTTGATCTTAATTTTGACTAGACCACTTTATAATTGCATCTTATTTGATTGTTGGCTCATTTTGGATTTGATTTATTTGATTGATTATTGGCTTATCTTATATCTTAGTTATATTGGAGCTTTGGTTTAATTTCTTTTATAATTATGGCTAGAGCAGAATGCAGTAATTCGTTCGAATTCTTTGACAATTTAGAGCAAGAGATTGCTCCACGTGGCGACGGCATGCTGAACGATAATCACTTAAGTAAACAATGGGAAATTAGAATGTATGAGCTAGACCGCCGTGAAAAGGAATTGCGTGAGAGAGAGCTTGCTTTGTCACGTGGTTTCAATGACCAGAACCCTTGCTCTTCGGATCTAATAACCGTTGATTATTGGCCTCCTCCCCCTGCCTTTCTTACTCCCAGTAATAGTAATAGTGATAGTTTTAAAGATGACTCGTGCGATTTCTTAAATAAGCCGGGCCCGCATTATGTTGATAATTACGACCCCTCATTACCTAGAAGGGACTTTCCTGTTACTGAACAACCAGCTAAACGTTGCCCAAAGCAATATTGGAGCCCTGGCCCTCCCAATCTAAATTCAGGAAACTTACTGAACCACCATTCCGCTAGTCATTTGCAACCACGTGGTAGAACAGTTGTGGCCGATGGGCATACGCCATACGACAGCCAGACGCTGAATCAGAATGATCAAAGCATGCAAGGATTAGTCGATGCTTTGTATTTGATGACGAGTCAGATCAACCGCCGTCAGATTGTACCGCAGGATAAGCGAGAGTTGTTTGCTAGCGACCCCCTGCATTATAAGCGTTTTATTAGACATTTTGACGCTTATACTGCCAGGGGCGTTGTCGATATGTCTGTTCGCTTGGACCTTTTAATATCCTCGCGCGCGGGTGAGGCTCGTAAAAATATCGAAAATTGCATAATGGCAAATTCTCCGGAGGAAGGGTACTTTGAAGCGCGTAGAATACTTCAGATGTATTACGGTCAAGAGCACGCAATTGTCGACGCGTATGTGAGTAAGCTGACGGAGGGACCGCCGGTAAAGCCGAATGACTATGATGCGTTGTCACAGTTGGCGCGGGATATGAAAAATTGTGAAATATCTTGTGGTGGCACGCCCAGTGCTGGCTTGGACACGCAGCATACTGTCTCAAAAATATTTAAGCACCTCCCTCGCTATTTGCAAGATAAGTTCATGGCTGAGGTCAGTTTACAGTTAGAGCGTGGTCAACCTATTGCGTTTGCACATCTGTCCGGGTTTATACAACGACGTGCTTCAGTGGAGAAAAGTTATTTAGGTCAGCTCATGAGCCGACGAGTTGACAAGTCATCGGTTGAGAGCTCTCGCAACTTACACCCGTTCAAGAAGGCTTCAGTAAATGCGGGCCAAAGCATATCTAAAAACGCAAATAACGCTCTTCTCGACCCCCGAGAGCAATCGTGTGCTTTCTGCAGAGCTTCTCACGCACTTTGGAAATGCGATAAATTTATTAAGGAATCTATTAAAAATCGTTGGAATCTCGTAAGAACAGCTAAACTCTGTTTTAATTGCTTGGGTACCCACATTGCTCGCGAATGTAGGTCAAAGACGAGGTGTCGTTATTGTGACGGTCGGCATCACAGTCTATTGCATGGAGAGTGGCTTAAGTCTCGTCACACGGTTTCTGGCTCGTTCAGGGAGGAGAGGGAGACGTCTGACGGGGCCGGTAGTTCGCTAGGTGTGAGGCCAGTAGTATCAACCAGAAAAGAGAATCTAAATCCTGGGATGCCGGAGTCTAGTTGCTCCCAGAGCAGCGTCACTTGTGAAATCATTAATGCCAAAGCCAAGGCCAGTCGCAACGTAAGGTTAAAGGTGATTCCAGTGACTGTTTGGAGTGACACTAGTCGTAAACACGAGAAAGTATACGCCTTTTTAGACGAAGGATCTGATACCACTCTCTGTACCAATGCGCTTATGAAGAGACTGGGTGCTAGAGGTAAGTCGGTGCAATATACTCTCTCCACCCTCGGTAGGGTTGATAATAAGCAAGGTTTTGAGACCCGTCTAAATGTGCGAGGCTATGGCGAGCAAGCTATTATCAACTTACGTTCGGTTCTTAGTGTCCCTCACCTACCTGCGTTAAAGCAGAGCATCCCTTCACCTAGAGATGAAGTAATTCACGCTGAAGTGCTAAGGGGAATCTCGTTCCCAGATGTCAAAGGTAAAGTTGAGCTTCTCATTGGTGCAGATGTTCCAGAAGCTCACCGAACTTTAGAGTACAGAATAAATAGTTCGGGGGGTTCTAATGTAGTGAAATCCCCGCTAGGATGGAGTCTTGTTGGGCCTACCACTTACGTACAGTCAGATAATTTACTAGAGTTCAGTGTAAACTCTGTGCAAATTGATAACGCCGTTCTACATCAACAATCGCAAAAGATGTACGACGTAGACTTTGTAACCAAGAATGAAGGGTTTGGTGATGACGTTTCTGTAGATGACAGTAAGGCATTGGCAGCAATGGAGAAATACGTTCCCAGGATAGAGGGACAATATCAGATAGCTCCCCCCTGGAAGTCGGATAGTCTAAAGCTCCTTGACAACAAATTTGTATCGGTAAGATGACTAGCGTGTCAGCCAAAAACGTTCAAGGCAGATACACAATTTTACATGAACTACCAAGAGAAGATGAATAAATACGTAAAGCCGGGTTACGCTCATAAAATACCAAAGGAAGAAATAGAACACACTCCAGAACCCTTGACATTAAATACACAAGGTCAAGAACTACGCTCTGTAAATCACGTGACGAAAGTTATATCAAATGTAATTAACTACCCTATGGCCCGGTTGTTAGAACACTATTCATGTTTTGCGCGGCTTCGAAATGCGGTTGCCTGGTTGAGGCATTGTAAAAGTCTGTTGCTTGTTAAAGTCAAAAACGTTAAAACTCTCTCCGTGCCAACTAAACGCATATTGACTACGGTTGATCTAGAGGGAGCTACTACAGACATTATTAAACTTGTTCAAAAGGGTAATTTCCCAAATGAGTTAAGTTTGTTAGAAGATAACGAGAACTTTGCTACCATTTACATGTCAAAAGAGTTACGTAGATCACCCCTGCGAAAGTTGTGCCCCGTCAAGGTTAAGGGTGTATTACGCATTGGAGGTCGCCTCCGCTATTCGAATTTACCTCTTGAAAGAAAATATCCTGTACTTCTTCCCGCAAGAGACCACGTGACCGAACTCATTGTCATGCATTATCACGAACGGGAAGGCCATGCAGGTCCACTACATACGTTGTGCGCGCTACAAGAATTTTATTGGATAATAAAGGGACACGCGACCGTTCGTAGAGTAGTTGGGAAATGTCTTAAGTGCAAAATTAAAACCCCCAGACCAAGTAGACAAATAATGGCCCCTCTTCCGAAGCCACGAGTGTCCCCCGGTAAACCAGCTTTCACATGTGTGGGTGTAGATTATGCTGGCCCCTATATGACTAAAGTAGGCCGTAGGTGTTCAAAACGCTACTTGTGTCTGTTTGTTTGCATGGCCACGCGCGCGGTTCACTTGGAATGTGCATACTTCCTTGACATGGACTCTTTTATTCTGGCCTTTCAGCGATTTTCCTACCGACGGTGTGTCCCAACCGACGTTTATAGCGATAACGGGACGAACTTCACCGCTGCCGAGCGAGAGCTCCGGCTTTCTATTAATAGGTGGAACCAGGAGACTCTGCTGTCCCGACTCGCACAACGAGGAATCCGCTGGCATTTCAATCCTCCAGCAGCCAGCCATCGGGGAGGATCCTGGGAGCCAATTGTTCGATCAGTAAAAAGAACTCTTGCTGCAATTGCCGGAGGAGTAACAATGACTGACGAGACGTTCACGACCTTCTTGATTGAAGTCGAGCGGATCCTCAATGGTCGCCCCATCACCAAAGTTGCTGCAGACTCACGAGACGTAGAAGCATTGACTCCAAATGCTTTGTTGAAAGGATATCTTGAGGCCTCCCTCCCAATGGGAGTGTTTACGAAAGCTGACGGTTACAGGAAGTCTTGGAGACTCGTTGGGCTGCTGTCAGATCAGTTCTGGAGCCGTTAGCTCAAAGAATCTGAACCCTTTGCTGCAGCAACGACAAAAATGGTTGTGCCCTGAGCGCAACCTTTCAGTGAATGATTTAGTGTTGATTATTGGTGAACGATCGCGCAGAGGTCAGTGGTCTAAAGGAATTATTGAAGAGACTTATCCTGGCCCTGATTGGGTGGTGCGCTCTGCTCGTGTACGAACTGAAAGCTCTTCGATCGTCAGAGACATACGAAAACTATGCCTTTTGGAAGGCGCGGACTAAACTCATCCGTATCCAGATACGTTGGACAACTTATGTGATTTTGTTGTTTAATTAGTTAATGTTGTTTATGTTGTTCAGTGCGAAACGCTCACGTTTGTGTCATTTCCCCCTTTGATAGGCCAGGGTATCTTAAATTTATTTGCAATTTAGACTTTGTTAAAATATCAGCAGCAGATATTTTGGGGCCGGTATGTTGCGTCTAAATAGTTACTCCCTTTCTGTTTTTCTCTTTTCGGTTTATCCGATGCGCTTCACTGGCTGCGGCGTGGTCGTTTGCTTCGATGGCGGTTTCCATTCATTCAGTTGGAAATTGTCGTCGTGGCAGATAGACGTGTCGTCGCCAGCGATAGTGTGTCGGAAGGTTATTCGTGGTATCGTAAAACAAAAAGTGAGTAGTTGATGTTGAATGTTTTTATACCGTATATTTATTTCTGTCCATTTATAGAAAGTGGACTAACGATTTAAATCGTCGATACGATCCCGCCGTGGCCGGCAATAATAAAATATTATACAAGCGTGAACACCTAGGTCTTGTTCAGTGTATAGTAATTTTCTTTTCGGATCAGTTGACGCATTTAATCCAAGTCAAATTTAATAGTTTGCAGTGGGTCGTCTTAGGTCAGACGCCCACTGGTGTAGAGCTAAACGAAGGTGCGCTGCGGCTTCTACAATAAGCATGGCTACAAGTAAGACAAGCTATGTATAAAAACTACAAAAAAAAGTTGTGACATTCTGAATGAAAAAAATTAAAAAACAAAATTATAATACTTATGTACTAAAGTAAATTATATTACTTAAAACTTTGCTAAATATGTTATGTTAAGATAACCTTTGTTTTTAAACATATCTTTTACTAGCATATTTTGGAAAAATCGTGATGATCGCTTGACGTTTGTTTTAAATTTAACACCTTCAAAATGGTTTTGTAATTGAAGAGGAAGAATGATGATTAAAAATTTCTGATGTTTTTTTTAATAATAGGAATTCTTGAATCAAAACGAAAGATTGATCAAGAAAAGAAAAAGTCAAATGTTTCTCAATCAAAAAACAAGAATGTAACAAAACAAGAAAATATGTCAGTAGACTTTGATGTTTAAAAAAGCGATTGATTGTTACTTCTTTACTTTTTAATCTGGTTACTTTATAATAATATCAGACAAAGTTTTTTCCAAACTTTTACAAATGCTAAATTGTCGGCATTCTAGAAATAGGCCTACTAAAAGTCGGAGTTGGACCTTATCAATTTTAATTTCACGTTTCCCGCTTTCCAAATTTTTGCTTTTTAAAACAACAACGTGATTTTTGTGGCCTTTAAAACATCTTCAATCATTCTTAATTTTTGTATTTTTTAATATTGGTTATTTTGTAATACAAATTTTGTAAATAGCAGCGAAGTGTTTTCAAGATTTTATCCATTTATTTAAGCAGCCGTAGACTACTCTTTGTTTTAAGTGCTAACTCCTATTTTTGCTTCCACTGTCTTGTTGGACTTTTAAATCCCTGGGTAGTTCTTAAAGCTCTTTAATTTTTTTAAAAGTGAGTTATACCGAACAAAGAAGTTGAATTATTTGTTGAAAACAATTCTTTTTTTAAAAAGTGTATTTGGCACAACTTTTTATGATTTACCTTGATGGAAAAATGACCATCATATAAAATATAGTCGAGAAGCGCTTTTTTTGAAGAGGTCTATGCCAAATTTGATTTTAGACTTTCTATACTTAGCTAAAACCAAATAAGGCTTTTAAAAGAAGGTTATACTTTTTTTTAGTAAAAAAAAGCCAGATGCAAATAAATCCTCCATATCTACTACTAAAAAATCAAATTTTTTACCACGGAAAAACACCTTTATTGCTTCAAAACAAAGCTCTTCGGCTGCATCACATGCAATTAAAGTAAAACCTTCAACAGCTGCTTCTGGAAAAACTCTTCAAAGTTTGCAAAAGTGAGTTCGTAAACTTGTTTTATTTCATTTATCTTTTTCTATGTATAAGTCGTTTTATGTGGAGCCGCTTTTAAACAAAAAACACAAAAAAATCGGTTCCTGTAATTGCGTCACCTTATACCAGTGGTTTTCAACCAGGGTTCCGCAGAACCCTAAGGTTCCGCCAGTACAGTCCAGGGGTTCCGCAAGTTTACATTCAAAACCCGAGTCTAGTTTAATATTATATGCATATTGTTTAAAAATACAGTAATTTTTGATCTATTGGTCAAACGAAGCGACGAATAAAATCTAGGTTAACGGAACATCAACGTTTATTAACTATCAAAAACCGGATCAATCAGCGCTTTGTGAGCACTCAATGATTATGGACCACAAGATAGATTGGGAAAACATTTATGTTAAAAGTTGAAACTGAGTACAACAAAAGGTTATTTGTAGAAAGTTAGTTTATAAATTCAAAATCAAGTGTAACTAACAGAAACGACGGCAATTCTTTCCCTTTAGTCTATAAAAAATTAGATTGTAATTGAAAAATTTTAATTTGCATCCTGTTTTAAGCTTTTTAATGTAAACAGTTTGAATTTTCTTAACTAGTTAATTTGGTTTGAAACTTTGTATTGCAATTGTACGATTGATTGCTGTGTCTTTTAAATTAAAATATTCTCGGGCTTGTTTATCGTTGTTGGTGGATGCGCGTACGCTCGGGGTTGGTTGGTTTCTTCACTGATCACTATGCTTTGCTTCCTTATTACTCTTTTTGCCGCAGCAATCAATGAACTTAACTACCAGCTGTTTGACGTTGGACGCATTTCAATTAATCAAATGATGTTTGTTGCACAAGACAATTCGGCTAAATTATTGCGCTGGGGTTCCTCGAGCCTCTGTAATGTTTCATGCGGGTTCCGCTCGTACGAAAAGGTTGAAAACCACTGCCTTATACCTTTAAATCGACACTCTATTACGTATAGCAAATGTTTAACCGAAATATTTCATTACGTATTTTTGTTCTGGAAGTTGTCAATTGTTTCAGGAATAAAAGCAAACTACTTTACAAATCTACTTTGTGTGTTGAACCGGTCGGCCCAAATCGTTCTTTCTCAAAAGGGCCGGATTCAACTTTATTGCTAAGTACTCGTGCTCAAAGCGTCGGACCCAACAAAGCAAATTATAAAGGCCCTCAGGTTTGGCTGTTGTAGCGTTTAGCCTGATAGTTAATACAGTACATTGTCTTGTAAAAGCGAATTAATCGTGTTCTTATTTTCTTTACATTGAGCGAACGTTTAACATAGAGATGAAATGAAATAAAAATGAATTAACGGGTAGCCATTTTTACTTTTCTCTATTCCAAAAATATGTTATTAAAGAACTTTTTATTTTTATTTCGGATCTGTTTTACTTTAGTGCATTTTTTAATTTTTTTAAAACTTTATTGAAATTTGGTTTTTGTTCGACGAAATTAAAATTTTTTGATACTTTTACTGCATTATAAACATATAAAATTGAAACATCTTACCAATCAATTTGTTTTAAATTTACCAGTAGTGAAGCTTCCACCAAGAAAGCAACTTAAATCAGATTAAATTCAGTATTTGTTAGTAAGCTACTTGAATAGATGCTGGCTTGCTCAAAGTTTAAAAGGAATTCGATTGCTTCTTTCGTCCGTCAGTTTTTCGGACTCCTAAGAGTCTATAAATACCTATCCTGTGGTCTACAGGGTTTTTATATAAAAAAATATTTAGCTATTTTCATTCCGCCTATTCCAAAAGCAGGGCCGGCCTTAGGCCGATTTGACCGATTGCTCCAAATCGGGCCCCGCGCTGAGAGGGGCCCCGCATTTTTTTTCAAAAGGCGACAATCTCGGTCATCTCGATCCTCTGGCGGTATTGCTGATGCAATCACATGTGTGCACTCAGCCAGTCAGCGCCCAGCAGTCAAACCAGTAGTAACCAGATTAATTAATGACGTATTTTAGGATATAGAAAATTTCTGAAGAATATATAAAAAAATATTAGAAAGGTTGAGAATGGCCACTTTGCACTTGCAATTCTTTTCTTCTTTATGCACAATAATAAATAGTATAGAGGGGCCCCGCAAGCATCCAACTAATTGGGCCCCGCAACTTCTAAGGCCGGCCCTGTCCAAAAGTATTTCTAAAAACCTTTTAACAGTGAAGTGAAGACCATTTTTGGTCAACATTTAAAAGACTTTATACTGCAAGAACCACCAGTCCAAATAATAAATAAATAAAAATATATAAAATTTTTACCAACTTCACAACCAGATCAATTTTCTGTTACGAAACAACCAGTTTATCTTCTTTGAATTCTTAGTTTTTTGCTAGTTTTACTAGGCCTATTATTTTTACCTTGTTTTGTTTTTACATAAAATTTTTTTAATTTGTAATTATACGATTGTAGAGAGAAAATTGTCGTGGACCTGACCCTAGAAACTGCCTTGGACCTATGCAGATAGCAGCTGGACCGACTGTTCATTACTATTAGAGTATAGGCTAGTGATCATCAACAACATGCCCCCAAGAACTGCATATGTCGTCCGCAGGCCTGCTTAATGCATGGTTTTGAAAACACGTGTTTTTTTTGGAAAAGCTGATTTAACGATCTTTTTTGTTCTCTATTTGATATATTTACAACGTTTCTACTGCATTTCTATACAAAGAAAATAACCGTAAATATTGTGTAATGCGAGGTGGAAACCTTGTTAAATTTTTCAAGCAGATTATTTTTCAGCTTTTTTATTATTATATTTTTTTCAGCTTATTTGATTTTTGATCTTTGCTTAACGCTTTTAGTACATGAAAGCTTATTACGACTTAGCGTGTGCTCTTTTGCATGTGGG
Organism: Diplosoma virens; assembly: GCA_963680785.1. Taxonomy (NCBI): domain Eukaryota; kingdom Metazoa; phylum Chordata; class Ascidiacea; order Aplousobranchia; family Didemnidae; genus Diplosoma; species Diplosoma virens. Next base: position 31,018,077 of record OY796886.1, read on the forward strand.
AAATTATTTTTATTTTATTATGTTGCTATCAGCGATATTAGCAAAATCGTGTTTGTAGATTTTTCTTTTAATTAAATGACTGGGCCTATTAATTTGCATGTATTTATATATTTTCATTGTAAAGAGAAATTATAAGTATTTTCGTGATACAGCAACTGTTCATATTGATTGATATTATACCGCAGCGATTCGTCAAATCTTTGCAGACTAAAGAACTTTTTTTCTTGATGATAAAAAAAGTTTTGATCAATTATTTGTTTGTGTTTAAAAATATCGAAGTTTTTACCATGAACATCTTGCTTGGCTACTCGTACATTGAAACAGTAGAATAAAAACAATAGGCCTACATCTTAATTTAATTTCAAGAAATGAATAGATTTTCTTTAACCATAATGTTGCGATACTAAGCAACACAACTAAATTCATAAAAATAAACTGTTTTTATGAATTTAGTCGTATTCAGTTGAAAATAGACTGTTTTATAAATTTAGTTGTGCTGCTTAGTATCACAATTTAATTTCTTCCTAATTTTTACGATTGTCAAAAGTAAAAACTTGCGCTTTCTTTCAACAGTGTTGATCAAACACTACGCGAACGTAGGCTGACTTGTTTTATGTAAGAAAATGAGAGCAACCTTTGGTTTTTAGACTGCCTAAAACTTACATAAAAATTGTAGGACCATTTCTCGTGGGCCTACTGTCAGTGGTCTACTTGTTTTTGAATAACTTTTTAGTTGTTTAAAACATAAATTGTCTATTTAACCCGCGGAAGGTTAAACAATGATAAACAAAAAAAGACAACAGATGAACCAGAAATAGCAAACATATTTAATAAATTCTTTAGTACTGTAGGATCCACAATGGCCTCTCAAATTCAATCACCAAAAATGACTCCACCAAAACAAATGAAGTGCCCCCCAAGTTCCTTCTTCTTTGGAGAAACAGACCCTGAAGAAATAAATCAGCTGATTAGTGAACTAAATGAAAAAACTGCTGTACGAAAAAATGATATTGAAATAAAGTACTATAAAATAGCAAAGTCTGTAATATCTCCAATTATCAGCAAAATGATCAATAAATGCATAAGTCAGGGTTCCTTCCCAGATTGTCTGAAAATTGCCCAAGTCATACCAGTTTATAAAAAAGGATCAAAAACTAACTGTAGTAACTATCGTCCAATTTCACTCTTATCTCCTTTATCAAAAATCTTTGAAAAAATTATCTCTTCTCGATTAAATAACTATATTGAAAAAAAACAACTTTTATCTGACTGTCAGTTTGGATTTCGACCAAATTATTCTACCTCCCTAGCAATATCAAATATTTGCAATAACATTCTCCTAAATAAAGACAAAGGCTTTTACACTTGCTCTGTATTTTTAGACCTCTCAAAGGCATTTGATACTGTGGACCATGCATTACTAATAAATAAATTAAAGAATTGTTATGGCATAAGGGGGACCCCACTATGCTTACTAAACAACTACTTATCTAATCGACTTCAATACACTTGTATTAACAGTACTATCTCAAGCTTGTGGTGTCCCACAAGGATCAGTACTTGGACCACTACTGTTTTCATTATATGTTAATGACATGCCACTAGCTTCCTCATTTAAAACAACATTATTTGCAGATGATACTCTCTTGATGATGACAGGATATCATTTAAATAAATTACAATAAGTAAATCAAAATCTAGCTTTAATTGAAAATTGGCTAAGATACAACAAATTATCACTAAATTACAATAAAACAACATACTTATTGTTTACAAAAAAAGGTAAGATAAAAAACAGGAATTTTAATGTATCTATAAATAAGATAGAAATAAAACGTTCTGATCATGTAAAATACTTGGGAGTATATATTGATGACAAAATGAATTGGTCATATCACATAAATCACCTAACACAACATTTGCGAAAATCTATTGGTTTGATATGTAAAATTAGGCATTATGTTAATGAAAAAACCACAAGAATGCTATACTATGCTCTTGTCTATTCTCATCTTCAATATGGCATAACCAGTTGGGGTTTTGCTGATGCTTTTTACATGAAACCTCTAAATACTTTACATAACAATGTACTAAGAATCCTAGCTAACTGTAGTTATAGAACAAAATTATCTCCTGTCTATAAAGCACAAAATATCCTTAAATTAGAAGACATACATAAGCTGGAAGTAGGTAAACTCATGTTCAAAATTATCAATAATGGAAAACCACAACAATGTAGAGTTTTATTTACTAAGTCTAGAGAAATTCATAACCACTCGACTAGACAAGCAAAAAATGAGATTATTTATATCTCACAAATCCAAACTATTTCTGGAAAAAAATCAATTGAATATGCAGGAGCAATATTGTGGAACAAAATACCTAATTCAATTAAATCTCTTTCTTTTACTTCTTTCAAAAAAGAATATAAAAAACAACTAATATGGAAATACTAATAGAGTACTAAAGTGTTATTTCTTGTATGTTGGATAAAAAATCAAAAATTTAACCTCATCTAGTTGGAATATGCACAAAATGTCTCATAATTTTAGAATAAATAATATTACTTTAGAATTATTGTATCTGTTGTATGCTTTCTTTCTCTGCTTATATTTGTTTATATTGTTTTGTTTTTTTTTGTTTTTTTTATTATTATTTCTTTTATAATTAGCACCAGTATTTCATATCCAGTATTTCTTGCCTTTTTCAAATCAACTTCATGTTACTACATGAAAAAATGGAGGCACCTCGACTTTGATAACCGTATGGTTCTTTCGATGCCTCCATGGTGTAACTTGCATGCACAATTCTCAATCAGTTAGATTTTTTTCTAATTAAAAAGTTTGTTAGTTGTTAATATGTCGTGCTATGGTTATGCCAAATAAAAAAATTTTGTTTGTTTTGTTTTGGAAGGTTTCTTTTAAAAGATTTTTTTAGCCTGCTGGCCTCTTTGTCTTCAAGTTTGTTGTTTTTTCTCGCCATAAGTTTTTGTATAAAACTTAGATACATTTGTTTTTTTTTAAATATAGGCTATTGTGGTAAACATATATTTACTTTTTTTTGTCAGACTAATTTGACAATGTGTTTCCAACTGCTCACCATCCCTACTTCAATAGCCTACTTTGTATAGCTCCCTTTAGCTCAGGTCCATCAGGCACTGCATAGTATGACATACATCGAATTCAGAAACTGTTGGGCTATAATTAAAATTTTGGTTTAGTTTCATACTGTGATGTAGTCTCAACCACAAACGCTGAGACGAGAGCTAATAACATTTCCGAGACCAAGACCGTGACCGAGACGGGAAAATTTTGAGTCCGAAGGTTCGAGACCGAGATCAGAAACAATCGAGATCAAGACCGAGAGTGGAAAATTTTGAAGTCCATTTTCAAATATTTTTTTAAAATTCAATACTCAATTATTCAAAATAAAATCCAGTTTCATATATTTTAAAAACAATAAAAAGTTTTATTTTTAAGAAACAAAAGTTACATTTTAATAAATAAGCATTTCTAACATGTTGGAAACCGTGTTTTCGCCGTAGGAAAATTGGCCGCACGGAATTTTTGCCGCAACTTGTTACATACCGCATTCGTGTATATTTTGTATCAGGTCACGTGTGAGATCCTTTCCTCGTGGTTTGTTTTTTTTATTTCATCCTAGTGCTGTAAAGGGGATCCCAGGTTAGTTTCACCAAAAAAATTGGAGTCTTTTCAAAAAGTCACTGTAAGTGATTTTTTTCAGTAAAACTAGCATGGAATCCCCCTTTCAGCACCAGGATGGAATAAAGAAGAAACTAAGAGAAAAAGGATCTTGCAAGAAGTGATAGTAGCCACAGGGGGATCTGGGTTAGTTTTATGAACAAAAATCGAAGATAGTGGGAAAATGTGTTCCTTACCCCGCTATCTTTGGGACTTGACACTCCCAGGCTCCAAAGTTTACGTTTTACTCTTTAATCGGAGTTTGTTCTGTTAGAGGCGCCAATTGCAGTTTGTACTAAGTTGATATAGTCAGCCATATTCCCATAAATGGAGTTTGTTCCGGTCGTGTACGGCGAAAATTCCGTGCGGCCAATTTTCCTACGGCGAATTTTCTTGCAGCCAAATTTCCTATCGCGAATTTTCTTGCTGCGAAAATTCCTAGAAGCGTTGGAAACGACTTTGCTCTGCGTGGTTGCATCATTAACTATTTCAGTGGCACGCCCGAGAATTTCTCAGGCAACGTTTTTCGACCAAAAGGCGAACGTCCGACAAACTCTTGTGCTTTGGGTAAGAGTTTTTACCCGCTAGCGGCGCAAAAAACGGGTATTTCAAGAATAAACAAGTATTAGACAGTAATTTATCCTTTAACTATAAAATAAGCTGTTTAAATTTAAAATTATTAAAATGATACTTTATTCGTGATTACAAAGAATAAAAAAAGCCGCCAGTGAAGGGATTAAACACCCCGCGCTTGTCAAAACTTCTGAATCAGAGCAAAGGAAAGCCGAAACACGTAAGGCATGCTGATTAACGATGTTGAAAAAAGCAGGATATTTATTAAATTTTTTTCTTTCAAAACTCAAAAATGCTGAAGGCATGCTCATCGCGGTAATGGTTAAAATTTATCCAAATACATGTACTTGATTAACTCGTCTATCTGGGTTGGCGTGTTGCAGTTGTTTGATTTATTGTTGTTAATTTTTACTTACATACTTATACAATAGAATTTATTTAATTAATTAACTCAAAAAGACTGGAATTAATGACAAATTATGCAAACCGAAAACACTGTTTAATGACTCGCAGGTTTTTTTTTGCTATTACCCCTGTTTATTTTTTACAATCTTTGGGAAGATTATTCGGAGTAGTTTTTAGGTTGTCCTTTTCTACTTCGACATATTAACAGTTTCTGTATTTTTTCAAGCAATTACATTTATTTTATTTTTTTATTTATTTATTTAAATCAGACTCACGGTCCGTAACAGAAAAAACAAAAACAAAACAAAACAGCAAAAACTACACAGAATAAGAGACGCATATAAAAAAAACAACACTTTAAAAAAAAAAGGTTACCAAGTATCTATTGCAAATAAATTAATGCGTTGTAGTGTTTATAATATGATGAATTAATAAAACATTTCAAGGTCATTAAAGAAAAAATTAATTTATTATTAGAATCGTAACAACGATAAACAAAGGAGCATGACATTTTTCTTAGAATTGCATCAAATGTTGTAATGTTATTCAACACCTGCTGTTCACGGGTACTTACATACCTAGCCAATCCATGTAAAAATCGAAAAGAATTATTGTAGGCTACAGGTATTCTTTTTAGACTAGAGGACAAAAAGTTATTCCATAATTCACAGGCATACATAGACGAACAATATGTGCGAAATAATACATTTTTTATTTTCGTGGAACACTTATAAAAGCATGTTTTTAACCTATTTGCAGTTCCATATAAATAACGAACCCGTCTATTTATATCTTCATCATCACGTAACTTGGAGTTAAGAAATACCCCAAAGTAATTAATTTCATTTACAAACCGCATCTTGAAATCACCAAGTACCACATTAGGTTTAATATTTAATTTAAAATTGCTAGATGCAAAATTTAAGCCTAGTGTTTTTTGACAATTGAATATTATATTATGAGAGGAAGCATACGAGTGGCATACATCAATGATACGTTGAAGTCCATAAAATGCTAGAGTAAAAACAGCAAAAATTATCAGCAAATAATAAATGGTTAACAAGAGATTTTACAACAAAACATCCTACTTTTATTTTGTTTAGTTCTTTCGATAGATCATCTTTGTAGACTGCAAAAAAATATGGACTTAATATGCTACCTTGTCTAACACCATTAGTTACCAAAAATAACGAAGAATAACATCTACCCCATCTACTTTGCATACTTTGTTGAGTAGCCAGTAAACTAATAAACGGACAAAACACATTGGAACATTGCGCCCAATTAGCTTTTGTAAGAACAAATAACACTGGTCAACAAAAAAAATTTTTTTTCCTGCATGGACTTTGAGAACGGAGTTAGGGTAACTTTGGGGTGCTAAATCCAAATCTGAGCTCAGATTTTCTCTATCACATCACGTTTTTGTGCAATTTGCATGTTTTGTAGTGCTGCATTGTGTGAAAGTTGCTCATTCGCTCAGATGTTTGATGCCATTAATCAAGCACAAAAGCAACTTCAAAAGCATAGTTTTTAAACCAGTTTTGCGAAATGGGAAAAAAAGGCCATAATATTGTTTATGGCGCCGAAAAGTCGTGAAAAACTCAACTTCTTATTTCGATGTTGGATACGAAAACTAGCCATGAAGTTACAAAAATTGCACTTTGCAGACAAGGTAGTAAGGTTAAGAAAGGTTGTTCTTCTGAAACATATGTTTGTTTGTAACAGCAGTAGTTTCTAAACAGGAGTGCTTGTTAATATGTTACAGGTTCAGTTATATTTACAGTTCAGTGTTTTTAAAGCTTTTGTTCTGTTTCATCTTACGTTAAGGTCTTAACATGTTTGTGACTTCCAAGCAAAGAAAATGCTGCAATGACCCAGATATTTTCTGTTATATCTGTGGTTGTATTACTTTACCACCTCTGTTCCGTTCTTAAAAATCACCCACATTATGTATTTTCACAATATCATAAAAAATCTTTTTGATTGCGCTTTGGTCCGGCTCGAATAGCCGAAGAAATGACGGTTTTACAAGCAAATTTAAATATTGTATACTTAGTGACAAGAAAATGGCAACACTTTCTTGGAAAACTTTCGAGATTATCGTGCTTGACTGGTTTTGTCTCGTGACAGTCAGTATGATGCAATATTGCTTGTTTGTGAATCGCTGGATCTAGTAAGATGATGCAATATTAAGTGATTGTTGTTTTTAACCTGAATTTGAGTAAATTTAAAGAAATTTCGAGATACATGTGACCGAGTGATATAAATAAGGCGCGCTCGGAAGCATTATGAGTGATGGAATGTTACGTTGTGATAAATCGGTATTGGAAATTGTGTTGGCTTTGTGAAATCATAGTTTTTTGGACGCAAGTCTATGGTTGTCGACGTTATTGTAAAGAGCTGAAGAGTTAAGCTACTGAATCTATATTTGCTGTTGATTTATTTGTTGTTGAATTTATACTATTTTGGGCTCCTAAGTCGATTGGAGCATATTTTATTAATAAAGGAGATATTGCGGTAGTCTGAGCTGTGGTTAGCTAGACTATATTTTTGCCGTTACTGGTACTTAGGGCTGGTCCAGTAAACAAAGATTTAAGAATTTTATTTTTTAGTAGACACCAAGATTGCGTTATCGGCGAGCCTTTATTACAGGCGCCGAAAAGTTAGACGACTAAATAACGAACTAAGTTACCAGCTGAATCTAAATTTCAAAAACTTTTTATCAACTGTAACAAAATTTAAAAAACTCCAAAATTTAAAAAACTCTCCAAAATTTAAAAAACTATAATTGGTGGAAGTAACAACCTCAAAGACGTAATATCAATAGTTTTATCAAAAAAATTTACCTTGCTTATTTTGCAGTACCACTTGGTGACCAGGACAAAAGTTGGGCGTCTCACCAAGTTTGCACAACGTGTGTCGAAACATTGAGATCCTGGTCTCAAGGAAAGAATGCGAAGCTCAAATTTGGTGTGCCAATGGTATGGAGAGAACCAAAAAACCACGTGGATGACTGCTACTTCTGCCTCGTAAATGTCAAAGGATTCAAAAAGAAAAACAAGCAACACTTGCAATACCCAAACATACATTCTGCTATGCGACCGATTTCCCATAGTGATAAAGTACCTGTACCCATTTTCACCAAGCTTTCGGACATTGATGAGGACCAGCTTAGGTCTTCCACGTCTTCAACCAATTCTGATGATGATGATAAAGAACACGATATAGCGCACGAGGCATGGAATGCTGGCCGAGTTTCTTTGTATAGTCTGTCTGAATTGAATGATTTGATACGAGATTTAAATTTGCCAACGCAATCCGCTGAAGTGCTGGCTTCCAGACTGCAGGAAAAACGTCTTCTCAAAGCTGGTACAAGTGTTTCATTTTATCGTAACCGGAAAGAGAAATTAAGAAAGTACTTTAGTCTGATGGCCAGCTTGTTTACTGTACAGATGTTGAGGGGCTTCTTCTTGTTATGGGTTTGTCTGCATATTGTTCAAATGACTGGAGACTTTTTATTGATAGCTCAAAAAGAAGCTTTAAGTGTGTCCTGCCCCATAATGGTAACCAGTATGGATCCATCCCTATAGGACACTCTGTCACTCTGAAGAAAAACTACGAAAACATCAAGGTTGTGCTTGAAAGACTGAAGTACTGCGTTCACCAGTGGTTGATATGTGTGGATTTAGAAATGGTGAATTTCCTATTAGGGCAACAAGGAGGCCATACCAAATATCATTACTTTTTATGCTACTGGGATAGTAAAGCCAACGAAGAGCATTGGGTAAGAAAAGAATGACCACCAAGGAATACAAAAAATCTGGAGAAAAGAATATCGTCAATAACCCCTTGGTTGATCGGAAAAACACCATTTTGCCTCCACTACACATCAAACTTGGACTAATGAAGCAATTTGTCAAAACACTTGATCGTTCTGGAGACTGTTTTGGATACATTTGCTCAACCTTTCCTGGCCTTAGCTATGAGAAGAAAAAAGCAGGGATATTTGATGGGCCTCAGATCAGAACGTTGCTCAGGGACCAGTATTTCGTGACTACAATGACTGTCGTTGAGGCTCGAGCTTGGAAAGCATTTTCTAAAGTGGTCCATAACTTCCTTGGTAATAAGAGAACTGACAATTATATAGAGTTGGTGGAGGAGCTTCTTCTCAGCCTACAAGACCTTGGGTGCCGAATGAGCAATAAAGTGCACTACTTGCACAGCCACCTCAGCGGATTTCCCGCGAATCTTGGCGACATTAGTGAGGAGCAAGGAGAGCGTTTCCATCAGGATGTCAAAGTGATGGAAGAACGTTATCAAGGTCGATGGAACTGCAACATGATGGCAGATTACTGTTGGAGTTTGATTAGAGATGTCCCTTACGCAGTTCATAAAAGATTAGCAACAAAAAGAAAATTTTTGATGCCATAATGTGATTTCGTTTGTGCTAAACTATGCGTTGGATTTGTGTACAGTCGTACTGATTGTTGCGATGTGACAGTGTTACTTTTTTGTATATTTTTTGCTTGGTTTTGCTTAAACCTGCTAATGTAATTTTGTGAGAATGACACAAAACGAAAAAACTTAGATTTTCATTGATGTCGCACCTGTGCTGAGCATAATGCTCCAGATTGTGTATTTTTAATATATTTCGCGTATTTAGGCCTACTATTTATATATGATGTGGTCAATAATACACAAACACGGTTTAAAATTACAAATAGCTTTGAAAAGTCATTTTAAAGGAGATGCTGCCTTCCATTGTAAACATTATTCCAATTAAGGGCACTCAAACGCAACATACATTTTTTAATTTTTGGTAAAAATTAGCAATTTTTTAAAAAATTAAGTTTTTATATCTCAAAAACGTGACGTGATGAACAAAAACTAACACCAAATTTGGATTCAGCTCCCCCAAATTACCCAAAATCAGTTGAAAAAGTCCATGCAAGAAAAATCGTGTTGACCAGTGTAATGATTTACCTGATCAAAACCTTTGAAGCATCAAGAAAAACACAGAAAATTGGACTACCACGAGTAATACAGTATAATAAGAAATTGCTTGTTTGAGTAGGAAAACACACATGTCTGTACTATGCTTAGTTTTAAAACCAAATTGATTGTCAGTGGTATCTAAGAAATTTTTAATATTAATTAAGATGACTTGCTCAAACAGCTTTGAAACAATTGTTGCAATTGCTATAGGTCTATAATTACCACAAACTTGATGATTACCATTCTTAAAAACAATTAAAATTATTGATTTTTTTATTTTTAATATAATTATTTTAAGTTTATACTCCTAACTCTTAAGAAAAATCTCGAAACGGCTATATGTAGAGCAACTGTCAAGTGGTTGTTGGACCTACTTCCGGAGATGCCACAATAATGCTGTCCAGTTGATTTTTTTTGAGGGGGTTTAGTCTATATTTAGAGGTATGACCAAAATTTAGAGCAGTTTGTTAAGAATGCCAAGCAGCCAAGCGAGAGTAGGCTTTGAAACGCGAGGGTGTTGATTACGTTGGCCACAATTCACGACGCTCTTAAGTTTTATGACCAATCAACCAAACTGCTAACAAACGTAAAATAAAAGTGAAGAACTTTTTTTCAAGCCCTAATTTTGTTTAAAATGGAAAAAAGTTTTTACTTGATTTTAGCAATTTTAAGCTGTCGTAGTTTAAACAATTTGAAACTTTTGACCATTTGCTCTTCATCAAGGCTTTTTATTTCGTGACCATGCCCCTTTCGGCGTATACGTCTATGGAATCATTGATTAAAACTTTTAAACAAAGTATACCAAGGATGGCCAAACGTTGTGATACAGAGGCCACCTGTTCACTTTAATAAATAATAGCGTTCCTTAATCAATAAATGCATAAATATGTTACATATATCAGTGATGTAGTCGAGACCACAAACGTCGAGGCCGAGACCGAGACCGAGACCGAGACCCGATAATTTTTCCGAGACCAAGACCGAGATCGAGACCGGCAAATTTCGAGAGCTAAGGTTCGAGACTGAGACCAGAAATAATCGAGACCATGATTGCAATTATAATGTAACATTTTAAGAGTCTTTTTCGTTTTGATGTGTTTACAGAAGAACTCGCAGACCTATATGCTCATATAAGCTATCTAACAAAGAAATTACCACGCCTTTGAAAAAAGTAACAAAGATATCAACAGTTTGCAAAATTTTAAGCAAAAAGCCAACAAGCAAAAAATGCTTTTTGGAAATACATAAATTGCTTTAAATTTACTGCGGCGTAGCTCTCGCTCTGGCTTTTGCAGAAAGGTGTTTCAGAGTCATGAGAAGAAACAAAACATGGCTTAGAAGCACTATGGGAGATAACAGTCTCCATAATTGAATGTTTGCAAATATTCATTGAACTTATTGGACTATATCAATTTACAAGCCGTTGCAGATGACTTTACCAGCAAGCGAAACACTAATAAATTATTTTGGGTTACAGTCACATTAATTGTGCAGCCTTTAATAATTGACATCAAACCTCAATCTAAAGGGCCACTCATGCTCATGTAATTACTTTGTTTTTTTACCAAGTTGTTAATAGCTCTTTAAGTTTTTTATTGTTCTATCCATTTTGATCTTTGGTATTCTTGATAGCGTAAATGTTTTAGCCAGTGTTCTGTTGTGGGTAACGATAGACTATTCACTGATTAGCATGTGAAGAACATTTTGTGATATTCCCAAACAAAATGCATACGATCTGTACCTATCTGCTTTTGGCTGACGTGCATGGACTTGGCAATTGTTGAATGCTGTTTTCGCAACTAGCTTGTGTGCTTTTGAGAAAAGTTTAGTTGTGGGTAGCCTATGTTGGATAGCTTTTGGTTCAGTAACCAGTTCATAGAGTTGTATTTTTTTAATATCTAGCCTAATTGAGAAAAACTTGTGAAAAATTGGCTATTACTGCGGCTATCGCAGTGAGTGGTCATGGCAGAGTCAACTTAAAGACTTTTGCAAGATGCAGCACACTTTAAGATTAAGGTTTTGAATTCTAGGTTTATTAAAAAGAGTTGACATTGGCCAAAAAATTGATCGAAGCAAAATAACAGATTAGCAAAATAAAACTTTTCCGAGATACCGGTCTGTCCTGTGCAAACTGAAATTCTATAATGTCAACCAAAATTTCAAATTGCAGCATGACTACCAAAATTTGCTTTTGTTGGCAGTGCCTTTTCAACAAAAAAAGTGTCCTTTTTTTAAATTTTTCCCCCCTGGCAAAAAAATTCCGGCGCCCCTGACCCGAGCGGTATTTTCTGAAATGCCGTAAACTGAGGGTAGGCTAATCGTTTTTCCAAAAAAACTTCTTATGCGAAGTGAAAACCAAAAAAGTCTCAAAGTCAAAATTTTTATATATTTATTTAGGTTGAGCTACAGGCTACTTATAGACTGAAAAATCTTTACTTGTAAAATTCTACTCTAGTATTTCATTTATTTGGCCTGCAAATACTTTCAATTAGTTTTTATGTCGGCAGCGTGGTCGAGTGGTTAAAGCACCGGGCTGATGATCGGCATTGTGTCGTTTCAAAACCCACTCGCGACATTCTGTTGTGTTCTTGGGAAAAACACTTTACGGCACTTCCCCCTGTTTGGTGGTCTTGGCAAGCAGTTCTAAGTTAAAGTCATATTTCTATTAAATTACAAGCAGACAGCAATATCTTGGCATCTTCGGAAGCAGGTCGGGGTAATTGCTTACCCTATGTATTAGCGCCTCCGTCGCTTTCCTGCGAGTCAGAAGGATAAATATAGAGATAAAAAAAATAAAAATAAATAAAAATAGTTAAAGTGGCCCTAAGGGTTAAAAAAGTTAGGCGCTCCTGATCTAAGTGTTTATTAAATAAAATCTATAAAATAGTTCTTGATGAACAAGTATACATATATTTATCATTTTGTTTTTAATTAAAACTATGTGTTTTAGCAAATCTTTATTCTGGTTGTGTTATGGAAGGGCATCCAAGCGGGGTTCAATGCAGACAGGACTTGAGTCGAAAGTTTTTTTTTAACTACTCCAGGCTGCTAAATTCCCGAGATTTGTTTTCTTAATGTAAATTATTGTATCATGAAATAGCTTGACTGCACCAAGCATATTTTTACATGTTTTTTTTATTTGTTCGTGTATTGCATTGCCCTCATATTGTCTAGTTCAGGGGTCGGGAACCTATGGGTCGTAAGCCAGATGTGGCTCTTTTGTTGACAAGCATAAATTAGCCCACATAAAAAAAGATTTGCGTACATAGGATTTCAAAAGTGAATACCCTTTTTAAGAGATCACTACGTTTTTGAAACGAAAATCGAGAAATCAGAGTCAATGGTCAATAATACTCGTATAAGTTTTATTTCGCAAAAAAAGACCAAAGTTTGCTCACGAACAAATTTCTGCCCACACTCACACACAACTAAAAATTAGAGAAACATTGTATGGCTCTCACGGAAATACATTTTAAAATGTGTAGCTTTCATGGCTTTCTTACCCAAAAAGGCTCTCAAACCCTGGTCTAGTTAGTAGGTTTCGGTGCTAGCTCACAAAGTCAAAATTATAGCCAATTTTAAAGTCCAAAGTCTTAATAGTTCTCTGCATAACTATTTTGTTATTTGAGGCACAGGTGAACCTTTTTTGAAGTTATTTAAGCTGCTGATAACAATATAGGGGATAGTGGGGTACAGTGGGACCAGGGTGGGACGCGGGAAAAAACCTAAAAAACATCAAAAAATGGCCCTCTACGCAAGATATTGCTCTATTTTTCCATAGTAGCACTAGGACGGTGGCATCCCTAAAGTGATGACATTTTTTCTTTTTTTTAGAGATCACTTCGTTTCGGTACATTAAAAACTCGCCCCTCCCCTAAAACGATAACTTTTTTAGAGATCACTTTGTTTTGTAACACTAAATGGTGACCCCCTAAAATAAAGAGCTTCTTATTTTTCAGCGATTACTCTGTTTCATTACACTAAAAAGTGCCCCCCCCTAAAACAATACACCTTTTTTTAGAGATTACTTTGTTTCGAAACATGTTTCGAAGCCAATCGGCTTTAAAGTGTAACTAATGTGCACCATAAAAAAACGTAACAATAACTACATAAATATAAACCAGTGATAAAGGTCTCAAGGCCTATTCCTTGCTGACCTTTTGCTGGTGGTCTCGGCCTTGGTCTTGAGTCCCCTTTGTCCCTTGGGTCTCAGTCGAGACCGGACATTTTTTAAATATTTTTGTTACTTGGTATTTTTATGGTACATTTTATAGCCTAATTTGCTTCAGAACGACACACAATCATTGATGGCTTTAATAAGGTGCGAACGGTGCGGCAGCACCGGCCCTCCCCTAAAACACATCAAAATGTGGCCCCCTACACAAGATATCGCTCTATTTTTTATAGTAGCACCAGGACGTCGGTGGCATGTCTAAAATAATTTTATTTTTTTAGAGATAACTTTGTTTTGAGACACTAAAATGTGGCCGCTCCTAAAACAATGATTATTTTTTAGAGACTACACTGATTTGAAACACTCCCATAAACTGAAGACTTTTTTTTAGAAATAATTTTGTTTTGGTACACCAAAAAGCAGCCCTCCAAATAAAACTACAACTTTTTTTAGACATGACAATATTTTGTACCACTCAACAGTGGCCCCCCCTGAATTGAAGACTTTTTTTAGATCAGTTTGTTTTCTTACGCTAAAAATGGCTCCCCTAGGGACAAAGACCTTTTTTTAAATATTGCTTTGCCTTGGAACACTAAATAGTGGCCCCCCTTAATTTTCTTGCACCACACTCCCCTTTCTGTAAGGCTATCACTGCACATAGTGACCAGCTTTGCTGCAATTTGAAGTGATAAAAAAGCTTAGAGTCCAACTTCTTTAATCTTTGGTTTTGCATCAAATTTTTATTGTGGTCAGGGCTATCTGTTATAGGCAAGACCAATTACAAAAAAAACTTAATTTAATAAAATTATGTATTTTTAGTAGGTAATTCCATGAAAACTCGAATCCAAATTCACAGGATTCGAATTAACAAAATCATTTGTGTAAGTCGTTTCTATTCATTGAATAGTCATTGAATAGGGTGAATAGTTTCTAATCTATTAAGCACTCAAAAACAATTCGAAATCAACAACTGTAGACTTGAGGACTTGAGTTGAGTTTTTATTCTTTGTAAAAAAGATTCAAATTGAGTTCAAGTCCATTTAAAACTTTTTTAAGTAAAAATAAAAGAATTTAGGTAATAGCCACGCACCGCGGGGGGAGAAATTCGGAAGTCACTCTCTTCTTTAAAGAATGTAGCCTATGCAGATCAATAAAAAGACAATAGAACAGGAAAAAGTATAGTAAAAAGAGATCTTTATTTTATTTAAACTGTTATGGTAATTGTTTTCATTTTACAAACGCCTCCCCCGCCCCCATGAAAAATTTCTGCATCCGCCATTGATTTGACTTATTTCAAGTTTCGTATCAGCATCGAGTTTTTTCCAATATATGGTAGCGTATCTTTCTAGATTTTCAACGTGGCATTGTTAGAATAATGATGAAACTTTTGTGACGTCATTTGTTGGGCGCCCGTGATTTGGATTTTGCCTTAGGCCCCTAATTTTGAATATCCACCACTGGAAATAGTATTAGTGCACTTACATAAAAAGAAGCAATTTTTGAATTGCGGACACTTAGTATTACATTACGGTTGTCCAATCTTTCACACGCTGGGAGCCGAATTTTTCCTACAAGTATCTCCCGGCCCGCAATCGATGCAAAATCAAATGGATAAAACTTTTTTTTGGTCTTCATTTTGATATTAACAATTAATTGAATTATCTTCTATGTGAATTTGGATTCGAACAAAAAAAAGTCATACCTTGATTCTACGCAGTGGCGCACCGAGGATTTTTAAAAGAGAGGGGCCATGCAAACACAATCAATCATACTTAATTAGTAGAAAAAAAATTTTCAAGTCTCTGAATTATCGATTTTCGTCGCAAAAATTTGATGTTCTCTTTAAATCTCTCTCTGATTTTTCGATTTTCGTTGCAAAAATTTCATGATCTCTAAAAAAAGATCTTCACTTAGAATTTATCTCTGATTTGTTGTATTAGTGATTTCTAAGGGGATTCATGGCACAATGGCCCCCTAAACACGCTATTGATTCTACGAATTCTTCTAAATAAAGCAAACAAGTTCTTGTTGTAGCGAAATATATGTAAGCAATAATATATGTCAGTGATGAAGATCTCGAAACCAATTTTCAGGGTCTCGGTCTAGGCCTTTTGCTGGCGGTCTCGGTCTTGGTCTCGTAATAACCTGGTCTCGGTCTCGTACTTTTTAAATTGGTCTCGAGTCCGGACATTTTTGGATATTTTTGTTATTTGATGTGGTTATGATGATTTACTGATTTCTTCACCATAAACAATTCCCTTTGCGAAATGCAACTGAAAGCCTTTTATTGCCTTGTAAAATTTTTGAATAAACATAGTCAATAAATGGTTCAGTTCAGTGATTCTTAACCGGGAAGGCACGCCTCCCCTGGGGTGCGTACGTAAATTTTCAAGGAGGCGCAATTGTTAACATGTTTTACAACAAATTCTTTATTAATTTTGATAATCAAAATGACAGGAAACTTGACCTCAGCAAGAATCAAATTGAACAACAAAATCCAGCAAGCTTTTTTTAATTGGATTTTGCTCTCGCAAATGGTAACTTTGAGTCCCAATTAAAGCACAAAATTTTTAATCAAATAAAATTCTCCTTTAGATGAGAAGCAAGAAACATATTACAGTCCAAAATAGGCAACATTTTTGATAAAGCACAAGAAAAGTTTCTCGAGTTAAAATTTAACTCAGCAGCCAAGGACAAATTTAAAGGGCTGGACCTTGAAGCATTTTGGGCCAAATACCTTCCCGTTTAACATCTTATTTTTGTGAGTCACCGACAATTTCCTGTGAGTCAGGGAGTCAGGAGGATAAAAATAAAGATACATAATAATATCAAGAATAAATAAATAATTTTAATTGTTTTTTTAAGTGAATATTGAAAGTGGCTCCTTTTTTTTGTTGCTTCAAGGTTTCCTTTTGTAAAAAACATTACGAATTATAGTGATCGTGTTTTCGGCTCTCAACCGCCCCCATAACAAATTTCTGCAAACGCCATTGTATGAATCTAATTGCTTAAAACAAATTACCAAATTGCTAATACGACGAAGTAGAAAAGAAGAAAAATAACTAAAAATTACTTTGATTAACCTACCCAAAGATAGACAAAATACAAAATAGGGGTAATACAAAAAAAAAAACCTGGAGAATTGTTAGGCAGCTTTTACTGGTTTAAATAGTTTGTCCATATTTCTAATATTTTTTAGGAGATTAATTAGACTAATTCTACTGTATACTATGTAAATCAAACATAACCAGCAAATCCAACAAATACAACGCACCGATACAGATAACCAAGCTAATCAAATATTTGAATGAAGTTTTGGTTCTAGGTGTATTTTATTGCGGTAAGTTCCACTACGACACAGTTCACTGCGGCAAATTCCACCGCTGCAGTTTATATTTTATCATTGTATATTCCACCACGATATCACACCATGTTGATTGTTTATTTTATTTGTAGATTGTTGTTGATTTATCACGCTATAAGCTGTCAAGACAGAGTACAGTAGTTGACAAGCACACTTATTTCCCTAACTCTACTAACCCTAACAACTAACCTTAACTCTAACTCTAACCCTCTAAACCTAACAAATTTTCGTGGTAAAATATACTGTGTTAGAATTTAACTATGATGGAGTATACCGGGGTGGAATTTACCGGTCGCCCAAGTTTCAACCATTTTCATGATTAGTGTGCCTTCAGTATTGCTGGAGCTGCTTTGAAGTCCTGGTTACGTGACTTCTTCTCTTCCTGTTTGCGCCGACTCAAAATTTCCAAGATCTGGAAAAGAGCGCTTGTGGTCGCGATCCCAAAACCAGCAAAACCTGTAAAGGACCCAAAGAGTTATCGACCGATATCTCTGCTCTGTGTCCCCACAAGATCCTCGAGAGGCTTATCTACACCCGCGTTGAACCATTAATCGATCCACTCCTCCCTAAAGAGCAGGCTGGGTTCCGACGCTGGAAGTCAACCGTAGATCAAGTTGTTTTGCTAACCCAGAACATCGAGGATGCTTTCGAGGCTAAAAAGAAGGCCGGTGCCGTATTTGTCGATCTGACAGCTGCTTATAACACTGTCTGGCACCGTGGCCTTACCTGCAAGCTGCTGAGGCTTCTACCGTGGTCAGAATGATTATGGAGCTTGTTCGAAATCGAAGTTTCACCCTTACCACCGGTGACAGCAAGCAAAGCAGGCTACGCCATCTTAAAAACGGCGTTCCTTGAGGATCGGTCTTGGCTTTCCTTCTATTTAACATCAATACGTACGATCTTCCTTCCATGATTTCCAGAAAGTTTGCTTATGCTGATGATTTAGCATTGTTGCACACTTCTGGAAACTGGAAGGACTTGGAGGGGACTTTTAGCCAAGACATGTCCACACTTTCAGCGTATCTCCAGACTTGGAGATTGAAGCTCAGTCACACTAAGACGGTGATGGCAGCCTTTCACTTAAATAACCGAGAGGTCAAACGTGAGCTAAAGGTCTACAACAGTGGTTCCCAAACTTTTTTAAAAAATTCCCATGACGGACCCCTTGTAGTTTTTTAAAGATTTGTAGTCTATTGTCTCTTCCATCTATTGTCTATTTTGCAGTCATTCTATTAATTAACGAGCCGTTGACGCAATTCCCTGTGGTGAACAATAGCGCAAAGCCTTCACGTTTTTTGACGTATCGCGGTATAAAATTTAAATAGCTTCTTTTTATAGTTAGTGGGAAAATTGCATACAGGAAATTTCTTTCGCGGACCCCCTGAAAGTGCTTCACGGACCCCAAAAGGTCCGCGGACCCCACTTTGGGAACCACTGGTCTACAACAACGGTAGACATTTTTTCCATTCTGTCTAACCCCTACTTATCTTGGAGTAAAACTGGACAGATCGCTCACGTTTTGTCACCATTTAGTGGCATTGCGCAAAAAACTATCCTCGCGCGTCACACTGCTGAGGCGACTCGTGGGCTCGGGATGGGGTGCTGGTGCTAAAACACTACACATAGCCACCTTATCTCTGGTCTACTCAACAGCTGAGTACTGTGCGCCAGTCTGGTGTCGCAGTGCTCACACTCGCCTCATCGACAGTGTCTTGAACGACGCCTTGCGCATAGTTACTGGATGCCTGCGTCCCACTGCAACGGATCACCTACCTATACTCTCAGGCATCCAGCAAGCTGAGCTTCGCCGAATGGGAGCGACACTCTCCTTGGCTTACCGTGGATCTCTGGACCCCAATCATATCTTTTATGGTCTTTCAAGTGGCTCCTCAGATACTCGCCAAATGAGACTAAGATCCAGATGCCCGTTTGTGCCAGGTGCGCGGAATCTTTTGAACAATCTTGCCAGACTTGGCATCCGCGCTTCTGAATGGACAAATCACAAATAGAAAACGGAGTATTGTGAAAATGCTTCCAGGCTCCGTGTTTTTGTGCCCCGGACCGGTGCCAGGCCTGTTGGGATGGGCTTACCCCGAGCAGCTTGGGTTAAGCTCAACCGCCTGCGGACTGGTGTTGGGCGATTCCATTCGTCCATGCACAAATGGGTCTCGCTCTTTCACCGAATTGCGAATTTGGCGCTTCTGAACAAACCGCAGACCATGTACTAACAGCGTGCCCTATACATCGGGAACCACATGGAGCACGAGGTCTGACAGTTTTGGATGACGAAACTCGATGCTGGTTTAATAACACCACTGCCAGCATCTGATTCAGGCAGCACAGCAGTCTGGGGTAGTAAAAGGATAAACCCTCGGCCCCAGTCCTGTTTGTGTCTATCCTGGAGTGAATACCCTTCAAATGACGACGACGAGTATTTTTGAGTTTTGAAAAAAATTTTTAATGATTTTTTTCTTAAAGTTTTTCAACATTGTTTACCGCCGTGCCTTGTATGTTTCGGCTTTCTTTTGCTCTAGTTGAAAGAGTTTTTAAAGTGGGTTGTTTTATGATGCAATCACTCTTGAGCAAAGCTCTTTTCAACATGATTGAGATGCTTGTTTAATTAAAAAGTAATCTTAGATTGTTCTTTAGAAAATAGAAATTTATGGTTTTTGAAATAATTAAACGGACTATATTTTCGTAAAATTTTTCGGTCTCAAAAGGGCTAAGAATGTCACGTGTTTAGTCTTGGAGTGTTTATTTTTAGACTTTAATGTTGGCCATAAGTCAGTAATGAGCAACCAAGTCAGACAGCTTGTGTTGCTTGTTAAAATTAGATTAACGCCACAATTTCTTTGCTTCTAAATCAAAAATTTTTTTATTATTACTAGAAACTTTTAATCTTTGTGAGCACTTAGAAATTATTTGATGCTTTATTCTTTTTTTTAGAACGCTTAGTATAATTGCTGTTAGGAATACCTAAACTACCGGGATGGTAGTTTAGGTAACCCTGATTGTTGTATATGGCTATTTGTCATCAATTAATGTATCAAAAATTGATTTTCGGCTAAGTTATAATTCAGTTTACTGATTCAAGTAGAATCAGATGTTTATCAGAAGTTTAGGTTGCTTACGATATCAATAACTCTATATTGCATACGTTAAAACTTTTATCTTGCTTTTATTACTGTGCTATGAGTCACAGTTGTCTTTGTAATTTTACAAATATTGTTGGATTTAATGGTGATCAAGATTATATAGATTAATTGTAGAGCATAACTAAAAAAATTATCTGTAATACTAATTTTAAAGAGCACAATCTGCCCCCTCTTCCCCCTCGTTTTAAGAATATTAAAAGGCAAGGAGGAAATTGCCCCTCCAGTCGCCCGCTTCCGGCGCCCCTGGCTCGGGTCACTCAAAACAATTACGTAGGAAAAATGTTGCCGGTGAGCCAGGGGTTGGACACCCCTGACTTAGATAATGACTTAATATTAAATAAGATTTTTTTTCTTGTTTTATGCCGTTTAGCGTTTTTTTGCTTCTCCCTTTTTTTTTTTTATTCAAGGTTTCATCTAGCGTTCTGCTTTGTTTGTTTTCAATTTTCTGTCAAATCATTGATTCACTGTTTTGAGAAATGCTCGGATCCTATATTTTTGCTACCCAATCCGATCCGGACTTTTTATTTTAATATGCCTCTCGAATCTGATCGGAAAAAATCTCTAAAACTGTTATTCAGATCCTGTTTTGATCCTATGCTTTTCTCTTGTAATTTCAAACACTCATAAACCTATTTGCTCTGGAATAACTCTTTTTCATCGTTTTTGAACTATCCGTTTTCGAGACCGGTTGATGAGGCCGTCATATTTATCGGATTCAGCAGCCGGTTAAGATAAGTCATCATATGATCCAATTTTAACCGATTAAATAAACTTTAAAAGGTCGATCGGGTCCAAATTGTAGAATCGAGTACATTTTTTTTCTTTTTTTTGTTTTGAAAAAAAGTAAGAGAAAATAACACTGGTTTTTTACTTTGTTTTCAAAAGCTTAAAATTTCCATAACAAATATTTACTAAATATCTTGCCTTAGGCTATTTCCACGTGGTCCACGGGTCGCATGCAGCGCTAATTTAGTGTCCGTCGGACTTGTTTTTAAATCTAACAAAATTTTCAAGCAAATCAGGTTGATTTTCTTTGTGGTGTTTATCTGCAAAACTTGGAAAAATATTTTTTGACTTTTTTGTCTACTTATAGCCTAGCGGTTTCAGTTATTTTTCCTTTTATCTTCACTTAATTAAATCAAAAACTTCATGTTTTTCTTACCAACAAAGCTGAAAAAATTTTCCAAGAGATTGGTCATGTCTTTTAAATTAAGTTCACATAGAAACAAAAGACTTATCAATGTCAAAAAAGTAAAATTAAATTTAGTTTTTTTACAATGATTTGTTGAAATATACATTACCGTAGTAATTCCGCCTGAGAACATCTTGTGTGTCAAAGAAAAAATTTTTCAAAAGTATTGCCGAAGGTAGTTGTGATCACTGGAACCAGGTAACCGCTCCGTTGATTCAGTGGTTGGCGTCCAGTGCTTGTTTATTGATTGATAATGTACTCCAAGGACTTTGACTCATTAGTTTTTGTTTTTGCTTAATAATTAATAGTCGCTCATGCGTAAAGATTGACAACTCTGTGGTTGATTTTCGTTGGTTAATTTTACTGCGATATTAAAGTTTCGTTTTTTTTTTCAGATATACGAGTATATAAATGAAGCAATATGCTGTAGTTAAACATCTATTTAATATTATTTTCGCTAGGTAAATATTTACATTGTTTTTTTTCAAATGCAGCTTTAAGTTGTGTAGGCGGAAATACCAAATACCAAGTACCGGTAAATCGCATTTTGTTTCACCCCTTACGATGGATCAAAGTTATCTTATTTAGTTCATCATTAACTTGTATATTTAAACTTTTAAAAGCTCAGTGATCGGACAAAAAAGCATAAAATTATGTAAATTATAAAGGTGAATCAAGAAGAATTGGCTCTCGTTTACTAGTCGTTGTCTTTAATTATAATAATAGTAATAGGTACGTAGCCGATTCAGTGCCTTAGCACAACATCAACACAACACAGAAGCATAAAAAACAAAACAAACAACAAAATTAAGCATTATGAAAACGACCAATCAATCATAATATGCATTATTTGATTATTTTTTATGTATCAAATGATGAAATAAAAATCAGGTCTAGCAAAGTGTCATATTTTCTCAAGTTGATAAGCATTGACTTTGTTGTATCCAATAAATAATGAAATTCATTATTTATTTATTGATGTTTTAAATTTTTTAATGAATTTTTGTTGGTAGAATAATAATGCAATTGTTACAGTTTACTAATATTCTGGCAGTACTTGTAATAGTAGCAGATTTATTGCTTAATAAATCCATACCATACATAAAATGGTGAATTATACAATAACTTAGATAAGGATTTTATACTTGTTTGAATAGAGTGTTATATGAACAAAACTTAATTAAGTCAAAGTAAAGTAAATTTTGTTGTAATGCTGCCTTAATTTATAAAAGTTACTTTACAAATTTCAATTATCTAATAAAACTTCTTTACTCTTGTTATATTTTTTCATTACTATTTTATGGAATTATTATTTTATATTAAAAAAAAACTGTAGCTTTAAAGTTAATTAAAAGTATTAATTTTTGTCCATTTTGGGCAAATCTTAAACAATTAAAATTTGAGCACATTTTTATAATTTTCATTGCATAGATGGACAAAGTGCTAACAAACTGTTTTTTTTAAATTAGTTGTATGTTTGATAGCTTATCAAACTTTTCCAAGGAAAGGAAGCATTAAGAAAGCAATGTCCAGCAATTATCCCAACCTGCTTCTAGAGATGCCAAAATGTTGCTGTTTGGCTGAAGTTTTGGGATTTTTCTGATTTGGGAACAAGAAGTCGTCGTAAGTGATTTTTCTGGTGAAACCAACCCAGATCCCACTGGGGTTACTATCATTTCTTGAAAGATCCTTTTTCTCTAGGTTTTTTTCTTTATTCCATCTTGGTGCTGAAAGGGTAATTCCAGGTTAGTTTCACCAAAAAAAATTGCTCATGATGACCTCTTGAAGAGATCTGAAAGTTTCTGTTGTTGATGCAATTTTTTTGTGTAGTTATTACAATATAATTCAGTTAAAACACATAACATGTTTATTAAACCACTTTACATGTCGGCAGCATGGCTCAATGAAAAATAATGCCATATTAGTGACCAAAGTAACTGATGCAATTGCAATTCAAAACCTGGTTTATTTCATTCTATTATGTCCTTGGGAAGGATACTTTACAGCACTTTCTGCTTGGCAGTATTAGCAAGCAGCTTTAATTGCAGCCATTCCTCAAAAAAAAAAACCAAATTAAAAAAAAATTTCCGTCAAACAACAAATTTTGACATCTCTGAAAGAAGGTATTGATAATCACTTGACAGCTGTTTTAAATATAATGGTTTCCAGCATTTTTTGAAGTAGGGAGAATAAGCAGACGTAAATAAAGATTTTTTGTTTTGAATAAAAATATAGGTCACTTTCACTATTCACCAAGTTTAGTTAATTACCTATTAAAGTTTAGAAAATCTCAAAAGCTTCCAGGGTTAGAAAAGAAAACAGTGCGGTAGGTTGTTTTACTGAAACTCACCGAAACTCAATCGAAACTCACTGGAACCAACATTAATTTAATTATTAAAACAAAAACTTTTGTTTTTAAAATTTAGCAAGACTTATGCAAAATTAATTCATGCAAAAAAATATCTCTTAAATAATGCCCACTTTTAAAAATAGGTGAGTTTTGGTAAAACAACTCTTCATAAAGTCGTTTTACCAAAACTCACCTGTATCTTTCCAACAAAGACTAAAATTCAATTTATTTTTGTTTGTATATAATCTCTGCAATCTTTTGTTTGTTTGGAATAAAATTGAAGTTGTATTTGAGTGAAACAAGTTGTTTTTTTAGTGAGTTTCAGTAAAACGACTTTATGTCAGCAACTATATATTTTATCAGAACTCATAACTTTTAAAATAAAAATATTGAAACAAAACTTTTGGTTTTAAAATTTAACAGGACCTATGCAAAATTAATTCATGCAAAAAAATATCTTTTAAATAATGCCCACTTTTAAAAATAGGTGAGTTTTGGTAAAACAACTCTTCATAAAGTTTTTACATAAAGTTCATATAGTTCTTCCCCCTTAAAATACATATAAAAGTGGCCTTTCCTACACAATACAGTATACAGGGTGTTTCATCTCAATATGTCACTTTAGAAAATTTTATACCTTGATAACTGGCAAAAGTAGCAGGATAAAATTGGTTTCGTTGGATAGGTAAGATCTCCAATTTTTTTGTTTTGATAGACCATTATACAGCGTATGTCAATTTATTTTACCTATATTAAATTTGCTAGCCTGCTTAGCACGCATTACTTTGTCGCTCCTAGCCATGACCAAAGTAAGACACTGGTTTCAATTCTGGCCTTTATAGCAATGAGTCACATAAGGTCCCATGATTTTTGGTCATGTGTGCCTTGTGCAATCTTGTAACCATTGCATGATCTATCCGTGACAGTGATGTGGTCAAATTTATAGGACGAATCATAATTGGTTGTAGCAATTTCCAAAAGGCCAATCAAATTGCCAGTTCATGTAACATTCCCCAAAACTTCATTTATGAGGTTTTTAAATTCTTAAAGTGAACTGGTCTCCCAACACAAAATACTCTAGCACAGCAGTTTCCAAGCTGGGTGCTGCAAGACCTTGCCAGGGCCACTGCAAGAACTTATGAAAGTTGTTACATTTACTGCTTTTCTGACAAAAACTGCAATGTGAAAGTTGTTAGCAGCTTTTTACAATTTTACATTGTGTGGTAAGCAGCAGCTCTGTGAAACGCTTGTTAGTTGTTAACATAACTTATCTACAAAACTATGCGAGTTTTTTGCTTGTAAATTATCAGAAATGAATAAGCAGTTGGTCGTATTTTCAAATTTTTTGCAAACACCAGCCAAAACACAGCTTGCGTCTTTTAAAGTTGCATACAGAATCGCAAAAGGTAAAAAGCTGCATACCATTGCGGAAGAACTTATGCTTCCTGCTGCTTTTGACTTAGTTTTGACAATGATTGGAAAATCAGCTGCTTAAAAACTAAAAGCTGTTCCACTCTCAAACAATACCATTAGTAGGAGGATCAATAAAATTTGGATAATATTAATGATCAGCTAGTAGCAAAAATGCATGGAAATGAGTTCAGCTTACAGTTAGATGAGGCAACAACCAGTATTAGTAATAAAGATGCTCATTTGATTTGCTACATACACTTTATCAATAACGACAGCAATATTGTTGAAGATTTGCTTTTTTGTAAACCCATTTTAAAAAATTGTAGAGCGCATGAATTGTTTGCAATACCGAACAATTTGTTTCAGGAAAATAATCTCCAGTAGAAATATTGCGTTGGTTTATGCACAGATGGTGCCCGAGCTATGTCTGGCCACTTTGGCAGGCTGCAAACGTTAGTGCAGGGCGTTGCAGTTAACACAAAATGGACCCAATGCCTAATCAATGTGAGGCGCTGGCTTCAAAACAGCTCAGTGGTGACCTTAATGGAGTGCTTAAAGCTGTTGTCAAAATTGTAAACTTCATTAAAGCAAGGCCGCTTAAAGCTCAGCTTTTCCAACGTCTTTGCGATGAATTAGGAGCAGAGCACAACAATTTTATTGTTTTATTGTAATGCAAGGTGGCTTTCCAAAGGCAAAGTTCTTCTGCGTGTGTACGAATTGAGAAACGAAATCTCCATATTTTTAAAAGAAAACCATGCACTTGCTACTACTTTTGAGGATGAAGTTTTCCTGACTCAGTTGGTGTATCTCATTGCATAACATTGCACTGCGGTTTAATAAATTGTGCATAGAGCAACAAGCTCACTGCTCACATTAAATGTTTTTTAGTATTTTTCAAATAATGCTGACGTTTTTGTGCATTTTGAATAATGAGCATGATTTAAATACTATTTCTTGGTAAAACTTAAAATTTGCTAATTTTGGCTTCATTAAGGTGCCGCGAGTATTGATAAGTTTTCGAAGGGTGCTGTGAACAAAAAAAGTTTGGGAACCACTGCTCTAGCGCAATAAATACAAACACGATACAAACACTAACACAGTATAAAGATTTTCTGATAAACAGTTTTTAAGCATCTGTGCCCACCAACGCAGTTTTCATCTCTTTCTCATCGGACATACATATGATGACTGAACGTACGTGTCCATCCGATCCTTTTATTGTCTCTTTAATTACGGCGTAAGAATATTGCAGGAACCATGGTGGATTTTCATTATGCAGAATTATTTGATCACCGTTTTTAAAGTCTCTGGTTTCGTGTTGCCATTTTTTACGTTCTTGTAGTCCAGAGAGGTAGATTTTACACCACCTCTCCTACCACAACTTGGTGATTCTTCTAATGAAGCGATGTCCTCGGCAAAGTTCATCTTGTGGGACTGATAAACATGGCAGAGCACAGTCTCTCCTGGGCTCCATAGCTCCAACCATCAGGTCTATTGGTGGATGGGGATTTAGTGAGCGATCAACAATTTATAAAATACTTTGCCATTTTGCAGCAAGTTAGAATATCATCATCGGTGGGATTCCGCAAATATAACTCTGGAAAGCCTGCGAGAGCTTTCCTCAAATTACAAATTTGCCGTTTGTAGATTCCTCTGTGATGTGACGCCTCAAAAGTTACAAACTCCCATTAGACCTCCCACTCATCCATTTTTGAATTTAAGTCATGTGAGTCTTGGATTGTTGTCAGGGCCATCTGGACTTCCCTTTTTAACAAATTGTTTGCTCCCACATAATTTGTTCCATTGTCTGTTCTCATGAATTTTGTTCAGAAGCCTGTGGAGCCCAAAACCTGTGAAAGATGTTTATAAAGAAGACATGGTTAAATCAGCTGCCACTTATTCAAAATGAACAGCCATGGTAGCCATGCAAACAAAGATGCATAACCAGCGTCTGACTGTGCTCCTGCCGACTTTGAAGGGCCCCACAAGTTCAGAAGCTGTATACGTGAAGACATGCATAAAAGGTTTTAGCCTGCTGGCAAGAAACAATTTCAATTTTATTTCAAACAAACACCAGATTGCAGAGATTATATACAAACAAAAATAAGTTGAATTTTAGTCTTTGTTGGAAAGATACAGGTGAGTTTTGGTAAAACGACTTTATGCAGAGTTGTTTTACTGAAACTCACCTATTTTTAAAAGTGGGCATTATTTAAAAGATATTTTTTTGCATGAATTAATTTTGCATAGGTCCTGTTAAATTTTAAAACCAAAAGTTTTGTTTCAATATTTTTATTTTAAAAGTTATAAGTGAGTTCTGATAAAATATATAGTTGCTGATATGTGATATATAGTTGTTTAAGTCCTGCTAAATTTTAAAAACAAAAGTTTTTGTTTTAGTTATTAAATTAATGTTGGTTCCAGTGAGTTTCAGTAAAACGACCTACCCAAAACAGTGAACAAGACCCAAAATATATTACCAACAGTTGTTAAATTTTACAAAAATTATTATATGAGAAGCTTATTTGGAGTCACTTTAGCATTATAAAACATTCTTGACAAAATATATAAAGCAGGGTTTCCCAAACTGTATGCTGTAGCACACTAGTGTTCTGCCAATGGTTTAAAAGTGTGCTGTGAATTTTTAATAAAATTACTGGCATTACTAGACAATAATCAACACAAACTTTACTATAAATCAAGAAAATGAAAACTGCAATGTGACAAAAACTTTTCTGACAAAAACTGCTGCTTTGACTAAGCTTAGCTGCTTATTGACTGATATTATTATGTAATAATTAAGAAGTTTTTTTCTCTGGCTATTCTGTTGTTTTTATTTAGAAAACACAATTGTTAAGTGATAAAACAATTCAAAAATTAGAAACATTGTTAAAATGGATAAGTACTTTGGAAAGCTTAGTGAAGAATGTGGCAAAAAAGCAGCACCAACAAAAAAAGAAAATGGTAGCCAAAAAGTACAGTGAGAACTATCTGCTGTTGGTTAACTTAACAGAAGATTCTGACTTTTGTGTGGAAAAAATTATCAAATCAGGCCATGGTGCTCAGTAAATTAAAAAGATATCTTGAAGGAAAGCATGAATCAGTAGCTCATAAAGACAAAAATTTTTTTGTATTTGAAAGCACAGAATGCACAGTGATTGAATTTTAATTAATACGGTCTCAAATAAGGTTCTTGAAGCTAGCTACACCATTGCAAAAATTATTGCTAAAACTAAGCAACCTTATACAATTGCTGAAAGCTTGGTTTTGTCATGTTGTCAGGAAACCACAAGGATAACGATAAATGAAGTGCAGTCAAAGAAGTCCAAAAAGCTCCACTGTCAGATAATAGTATAAGCAAACAAATTGATCACATATCAGATGACACACTGTCACATTTAAAAGACAGCTGAATGAAAAGTGAAGTTTTTGTACTGCAATTAGATGAGTTGACTGATATTTAAGAAAAAGCCCAACTGCTTGCAGACATTTGATATGTTGAAAACAATAGCATACAAGAAAATTAAGTTGTGGTGAACAAACTTTGCACAAGGTGTGATTGAAATGTTCCCCCTTATGGAAATTGCTGCAAGAGCTGTGAACCGAGATATTTTGACAACGAGTATCAGCAGTCACTTAGATATGCTTTAGCAAAGATTTAAATCTTACTTTCCAGACCTGCACATTTTTAAGTATGATTGGGTAAAAAATCCATTCAATCAATCTACCTTAAATAATGCTAGCAATTTAAAATTAAAATCACAAGAACAACTTGCAGAAATATGCATGGACCACATGTTGCAACTAAATGAATATTTTTTCTATAAACAATGATAATTTTTTTCGCATTGCACAGCAGGAATACCCAGAAATCTCACAAGCTGTTCAGATTATTTTACCCTTTTCCACAACTTATTTGTGTGAATCTTCAGTTTTTGTCTTTATCACAGATCAAAACCAAATCAAAATCTCAGCTGAAATCTGTTGAAAATGAACTAAGAGTTTGCTTGGCCTCCATTCTACTGTGCATTGAAATGATTTTTTCTCAAAAACAAGCACATGTATTGCACTAATACTGTATATGCCATAGTTCAATAAATTTTTTTATTACTTAATTATTTATTTCTTGTGCTTGTTTTTCGTTGTTTGTGAGTTCAGTTGCAAGGATAGAGTTGTAGCGTAGTTAGTTGAAAAGTACTTCGGCTGAGGTCTGGATGTGCCGTGTTTGAAATTTATGATGTCAAGTGTGCCATGAGCAAAAAAAGTTTGAAAACCGTTAAGTTTTTACAGAGATTAGCCTTAGATAGTTTACATACTATACTCAAACTGTAAACTTTAGAAGTTTTTGGTAATATAATTATAGTTTTGCATTATAAGACACAAGTTACCAGTATATGTCAACAATATAATCATTAAAATAGAACTTTAGCTAGCAAAATCAGGTTGTATAAACTGATTTACTACTTTAGAAAGCCATGTAAAATTATTTTTACTTTACTTTAATAATCTAAAATAAATTGTTGAACTTGTTTACAAGTGTATTTTTAACATCATAGCTGGAGTCTTTTAGATTAATTATTAGTAATTAAAAACAATGTTCTTTTATAACATAACTTTTGATCAAATATTGCGATTATTACTAGAATATTTCAGATTTAATAAATGTATTTTATTAATTAAGTGCTGTGGTTTTGTTATAAGCAAATTATTTCTAAAATAAGTAAATTTCTAAAAAATATAGTCATTTTTTTCCAATGTTTTAACAGCTTAATTGTTATTTTAGATTTAAAATAATTGCTACAGCTTTTTTTTTTATTAGATAAGCTGTAAAAATTATTCTAATGGATTGTTCAGTATTCAAACAAATGTTTTTTTTAATAGAAATGTTTTTGGTGAGTAGAAATACTGCTGTGGAATCTACTTAAATAACCAATGTTTACATAGCTATGCATTTTATTTGACCAATTTGGCTGTAGCCTTTTTTTTGACATATAAAAAATTTTTTGTCTACTGCTGTATAACCAGTCATAGATATTTTTCTATTTGTACTAAATTATTTTCTTCAATTTGGTCACTTTTTTTATTGCTTTTCTCAGTCTACACAATATTAATAGAAATTGAAGTTAAAGACTTTACAAGTGATGAATGCCAAGAGTCTAAAGGACCTGATCTCAAGCATGTGGCACAGAAAGTGGACATAAGATTAATGCTTGATCAACTCAGATTAGGTCTAGAAAAGAAAAAGTTTTTATCAATGGAAAAGTTTGTTAGTTTTACTACACAAGTTTGTCACTTGTTGCAAAAAGAATTTGTTCAGCAAGCATCACATAGTGTTTTGCTTCAAAACTAGTTGATATGCAGTACTTTACTTAAAATTTTTAATGTGTTTTATTGTCTTGTTTTGTTTCTTGCTATATCGATCACAAATGTAACTTCAATATTAGGACCAAAATGGTCTGGTTCCTAGTTAGTCATAATAAGTGGAGTCTTCTGTACTACACTACTTAGTAGTATTTTTTTTTAATTTTTAAAGATTGAATGTAGGTTGATAATCTTTTTTCATTTACTTTAAATTTAATAATTGTCAATCTGTTGTCAACAGTTTTTGCTATCATCAGTTGATTCCATTTTTATTAATTGATTTAAGACCTACATGTTACTATGTAGTTGAGAAGTAGCTATGTTATCTTTCATAAATACAGAAAATATCAGCAATAGTTTTTCTTTTGTGCAAATGTCTTTTCCTTATGAATTAATATAATTTTGTTTTAAGAAACAACAAACCAACTAATTTTGTTTTAATATAATTTTGTACCACAAAGGAGCTCTTTACATAATTTTGTTTGCAGATGTTTGCTTTGAACTCATGTGAAGTTGTGCAACTTGATTCAAGCAACATTGATACTGTTT
Source organism: Diplosoma virens (assembly GCA_963680785.1). Lineage (NCBI taxonomy): Eukaryota > Metazoa > Chordata > Ascidiacea > Aplousobranchia > Didemnidae > Diplosoma > Diplosoma virens. The sequence goes on from OY796886.1 coordinate 31,049,309, forward strand.
TAGGTACGAACTTTTTATTTAATTAAATACTAATTTACAATAGCATTAGTTAATTTATGGTTGGTTAAAACAACCAATCTTTTATCATGTCATACTGCTTGGAATGAAATTTTTCTATTTTTATTATGAAAACCCTGACTCTATCTGATACAGCAGAAACGTCCAACCTTAGTAATTTTAGCTTATTGAAAACATAAATGGACCAAATCGTCACAATAAAAACAAGCAGTCATTAAAGTTTGAAAACTTTTTTTTGGTTTTCACTATGCATTAAAAAATTTTTATAAACTATAAATTTTAGAGAAAACCAAAAAATCTTTAAGTTAAAATTATACCCAAAAAAGTATTTAGTTGTATTAATTATTTAGTTTAGATAAATACCTGTAGGCTGCATAAAACCATCACACAGGCCACCAGTTGGACGCTTGCATAATATAGTGTATCTTAATGTCAGTTTGCCTAAAAAATTTTTAGTTGACTTGTTTATACTGTATATCAAATTTATTAATAGGTTAGCCAGGTATTAGATATTGAGCACAAGCTAAAAAAAAAGCTTCAGTTCTTTTGAAAGTTGGATAAAGAAAAAACAACTGGGGATGCAATGGCAGGAGTAGAATCAGTAATGAAGAACTAATACAAAAGACAAGTCAAGATAGATGGACACAGATGGAAAGTATCCAAGATAGAAAAAAAATATGGACCAGGAGTGCAATTTAAAAAAAAAGAGAAGTAATGTGGCTAATTTTGGAAGGCAAAAAGATAAAAAATAGAAATACTAAATGAAGTTTGTATTTACCATAGTGTCAAAAGAGATACTTTTCCAATGAGTTCATGATCATGGTTGAATGACTTTGGCTTTAAAAACAACAGTTGATAGCCATTTCTGAAATTCATTCCCCCTGCCTAAGCAAAAATGCGAGTTTTTTCTGTAAAGTAAATCTATTACAATGCATTTACTAAATTTTTTTCTTGCATCAATTTTTAATTGCAGTTATTACAACAGCATTTGTTGCATTCAAAATTAGCTGACCTGAGGTGGATGTATTCTACTGTATCAGAAATTTGGAAATTAATTTAATAGATTTTAAGATTCAACACTTGCCACAGCACTACTTTGTATTGAAAAAAAAAAAAAAAAACATAATTAAATTGTTATGTATTACCTATAGGTTGGATTTTTAGTAAGGGTGCCAGACAACTGTTTTTGAATCTCATTACCATCGTGATAGTAATTTAATACATTTTTGGTCTTCAGTTTAGTGTTAGTCCATAACCCAGTTCTTATCGGGTGTTTTAACATATAGAGTTTGTACCAAATTGAAATATGGCTATTGGGTATTTTTACACAATTAATTCTTAAAACTATTTAACTTTGATTTCCAAAAAAGGTTTATTTTAAATCAACTTTCTTACATTTCGAACCGTTATTTAAATAGAAAATAATAATATGTCGCAATGTATTGTTTACTTTAAGAAATAATCTGGGGTGTTCAGTTCTGGTTAATCCAATAGCTTAAATTTCTTTTGCATTTACTTATTTGCCACGCTTATCTGGTACTGGTAGGTTGTTTCATGTTTCATTACGAGCTCGGTTTTGCTTAGTAAGTTTTCTACTAATTTTTGACTGTATTTTTTAGATTTTGTCTTGGCGAACTTTTGCGTTCTATTAAAAAATATTTATACTTTTGGTTGTTTATGTTTGAGAAAGTTTTTTGCAATAACCTTAGATTTTGTTAATTGCAGGTAATAATCAACTTGTTTTCGTAAATTTTTACGCCGATTGGTGTCGGTTCAGTCGCATGCTGGCGCCGGTTTTTGAGGATGCTTCAAAGCTGGTTGAAAATGAATATAAAGAGACAGGGAGGGTGCAGTTTGCAAAAGTGGATTGCGACAGTCAACGTGAGTATTGTTCGGTCTTTGGCTGTCTGTAATATTAAAATTTTCAGATTTTGGTTTAAAATAAATTTACGCTGTAATCGCTTTGAATTTGCCCGGATTTCCTCTTTGTCGGCATTTTTAAAAAGGCATCTTTTTATCAAACAAGCGTAAACATTATTTTATCACGTAGTTTATTCTTACTTATAATCTGATTTTCCAACCTTATGCTGGCAACTTCTTTTTGATAGCTTGTTACATTTCTCAGCAGCCTTATACTCCTCTGTTTTGGTACAAATGCTTTATTTGGCGGTATGTTCTTGAATAAAAGAATAAAATTTTTCTTGATAGAAGTAGAATTCCTTAAAGTAAGGATGTGCCGAAGCTAGAATTTTACCCTTTTGCCAATTACGAATGCCAATACCCTAGCTTTGGCTTCGGCAAAGATTTGTTGTTGTCGTCATTTTGTGAGGGTCCTTGCTCCCTCTTGATAAATTCTTTTTGCAAAGTATGCAGACAGCTATGCTAACATCCTCATTACTTATTTTGAAGTAATCCCATAAGGGATTTTCACCTTGTTTAGGCATTATGAATAATGATTAGCTTAGTTTCTCCATATTGTTAATGCTCAGATCTGAAACATCAATGGTCAACATCAGGATATTTATATGTACACTTAAAAAGATGCAATTGTTTATAACAATTATACTGTGTAATACAGTATACATTCTAGATATAATAATTAGCTACAGACTAATTATAATACAACATTGTTTACAACAAACGTTTTTTCGGCACTCAGACACACGAGAAGTTTTTTAATTTTATATGAAAACCATAGAAAGTTACAAATTGAAAGTTCAGACAGTGATAACATAGCACACACTACTATCGATCTAAATGTTGAGTATTTTACTGCCATAGTCCTTGCTTAATGCTAGCACAACAGAAGGAAAGATGGAACAAAATGGGGCTAACTGTAAGCCAGTTGCATGCAATGACCTCTGAGGCTGGACATGCAGTTGGCATGCAATACTTTATGGATAGGACAAAATATTGTCTGGGATTCTCAGACAAAGACCAATTTTGTCTCAAAATCATGGTGTTCTCCAAAAAAAAGTCTTCACTTGAAATCAGTGTCAGATATCTGACTTTTCGTCCCAAAATCATAGTGTTCTCTAAAAAAACGGTCTTCATCTCGGATCAGCCTCAAATTTTTCTAATTCCGTCCCAAATCCGTGGTGTTCTTTATTAAGTAAAAAGATAAAGGTCATCACGCAAAAGTTCTTCACTCATGCAAAGCATGACTTGCAGGCCCTGACCGCACGCCACTGCTGTAAATCAGTTTAAACCAGGGGTTCTTCAACTTTTTGAGACGCGCCTCCCTTTCGTCATGGAAATAAAACTCGTGCCCCCCTTGATAATATCAACAAAGCAGAATAAGTTCATCTTTTACTTCATACATGCGCGCAAACTTGTTAATTAAAAAAATAAAAAGAACTTGGTAAACAGTTTTGTAATTACAGCACTTGCTTTAACGTAGTTGACCAGTGGTATGATTTTTGCAAACCTGCTTTTCATGGCAAAGGTTAAAGTTCTAGAGCCCTGAGCATTTCGGTGAATCACGCAATAAGATCTAACCGCATTGGGGTTCCTCCTGTATCTTTGCAATGAATTCACTTTGAGATCCAAACATTGTCAGATGAACATCAGTGCAGACACCCAGAATTTTTTTCCAAGGTATACTATTGTTGCAACAAGGTCAAGGCCACTTTAAATACATTTAATGCTCTACATGTGTTCTCTACGGGTCTGCAGAACAGCATATCCTTTTCACTCAAAACGAACGTAGACTAAAAACTGCGACAATTGGGAAATATCAGTTGTTTCATCACATTTTTTATGTAAATTGAAAAAAAGCTAGTAATTTATTGAAAACTTGACACTCGATTTTCCTTTGCGAGCTTATCAATGGGTGTTTTGATCGTATAATCCGAGAGTGAAATCTTTGCTATCTTCTTACTGTATGTTTTTCACGACACAAAATCAGCTGCTTTTACGTGCACGGTTTAATCAATGTTTCACTAATTAATGTTGTGAGATTTCTTCTTAACAGCAATCATGTGAACAATTTCAAATGACGCTTCTACTATTTCTACAGACGAAGAGCAAAAACACTTATTTTTAAATTTTTTCAGACCGTCTTTCTTGTTTTGAAAAAAAGCTAAAGGCTAATCTGTATGGCCAGGGCTTTTTTGTCTAAGATGACGCTGAAACGGCTTGATCTCATTGCATGATTGCTGTGGTTTTCACAGCATATCACGCATTTGTCGTCATCGTTTGGGATCATCCGCTTGTTCTTCTTTCATCCGATGATGGCAGTGATGTTCTTTAGCCAGCGTCTGGTATCTAGGATTGACAGACCACGACGTCCTTTTGGTGCCCGGTGTGTAGAGCATGCAGAAATGATGTGGTCTGGAGTTTGTTTATGTGCACCACACTCGCAATTACAAGAGGAAGCAAAACCCTATTTATACAAGGATGACCAGACCAAAAACGCCCAATGCCAGTTCGCAAGCGGTTGAGTTTTACCTAAGCAGGCCCAGACCAAGGAGCCTGGAAGCAACTCTTGGGATGAAATCATACAGTTTAGGTGGGCTATTCAAGTACTATATATTCCATGTAAAGTCTGTCCACTGACCAACACGGATATCCAGTTTAGATGCATTATCTTATAGTTTCCATGCGGCAGGTACAAAGGCATCTGGATTTTAATCTCTGTTTCCGCTCATATAATGGCTTGACCATCTGATTATACTGTACAAGAGGTGCTCAAGGTCTAAAATGCTGCGGTCGACCAAGAGAAGAGTGGCTTCCAGATGATGAAGTTTAGCTGGTTGGGTACCGCAAGAATGGGAAGGTTGACCGTTAGAGTAAGATGCAAGCATCCAATTAGAATCATTAAGAACACTGTCAATAAGACGAGTGTGTACACTGCGACATTAAACTGATGCACATATTCTGCTGCACTGTAGAGTAGACTACAGATAAAACGGCTATGCGCAGTGTTTAAGCGCCAGACCTCCATCTTAAACTGCTAGTCATCTTAGAAGTGTTATGCGCGAACCTGGGTGGGCCCGTCAGTCAAGAGCGTTCATGTCGCCCGGGTCGTAATCATGAGTAGTCGAAGCCGATCTTGCCGAAATGGAAAATCATTTATATCATGCATTGTGGTACCACTTGACTATTCACCATGAAAGCTATAAAGCCATATTTTAATAAACCGCTGTCATATTTTCTCTTTTTCCATTCATTTTGTATCAATGCAGTTATCGAATCAGCTTGTACCCAGTTGCTTGCGCCCCCCAGAAAAACCTTTCACGTACCCCAGTTTAAGAACCTGGGGTGTAAACAAACATGTTTCAAAACAGATAAATAACACATCACAGTAGCAATAGCGTGTGATTTTGTAATCTTTGTATTTGATAAAATGAATTATATCAGCTATCAGGTGTGAGGATCTTATAATAATGGAAAATTGCTTGCCGAAGCCAAAGTTTCGGCAAAATGACCTTTGGCTTTGGCCAAAGCCGAAGCTTCGGCACATCCGTACCTTAAAGTACCGTTAAAAAGCGTTTTTTAGTTCATTGCTGCATCTCATAGCCTAGTTGACGGGTGTGCAAATGTGCGTTTGCAGAAAATTGCCTAAATTTTGAACAATATAGACGCTTCGATAGCAATCATTTCCTAACGTGTAAAAGTTCTTTGCAAAAATGTTTTAACATTTGAGCATCGATGTTGACAAACTAAAAAAGGAATCTATTTGAACTTTGGTTTAAAATAAAGACACCTTTTTAGTCTTGGGTAATTTTTTGCATATATTTTGGGACTCCCGCGAAACATATTTCAACAACGTTCGCACACAATTTGGCGAAATTCTTTCCTCCCACCCTTGAAACTTTTTGTTTCCTACAGCTATACAACTTTTAATGAATTTATTACAGCAAATATAGCTCAAAAGTATCACGTAAACAAATACCCCACAATGAAGTTATTCCGATCTGGTCAGTTGGTCAAGCGGGAATATAGAGGTCAAAGATCAGCTGAAAGTTTAGCGGGATACGTTCGTGACCAGTTAAAAGATCCGGTTCATGAATTTAAATCATTGGATGAAGTCTACGAATTACCAGTAAGTTGTGAAAACTTTTTTAAGAGGTGGTATGCCGGTTTTTGAAATAAAAATTAATTTGTCAGCTGAAAATCAAGAAAATCACATTTTTTTGATAGAATGTAACGAATATTGTTTAGAGTGACAGTATATTTTCTTCATTCATAACACTATTGTACCTAGCAACGCTGACCTATTTGTAGTCATACGATTTAAAACATACATGAACGCAAACGTTTTCGGCTTCGATGAGCTCTGTCAGACGAATCAAAACGATACATCCAGCAAACTTCAGAGCTTATTGATCTAGTTATTATGTAAATTGTTTTCCAAAATTTTGATTATAATTATTTTCACGTGTATAAAGAAGGGAGTTTTTGTGAAATGACGTAATAATAATTGTAAAAAGCCGCAAAACTAGGAGCGAGGATTTGGTTTGCAAGTAAAAATCCAAGTCTTCACCCGCTCCAGTACATGCCTATTTATGTCAAATTTGTATTGCACGAACATGAAAATGACATACTGCTTTTAAACAAAGGCAGGATGAAACATGTGCCTTAAAATCAAAATTAATTGTACCCTGACAAGTTTTCTACTAGAGATTTAGTTTGATAGATATATATGTTAAATTTTGAATGGAATAGTTTTTGGAGGCGTTTTGATTCAGCGCCAAAATAATTTGCATTAATATAATATACATGACCAACAGGACGTCGCCTGTCTAAATGACATATTTCCAAGTTTATCGATTTCATTACAGAACAAAAAACTTGTGGAGCAAATTAATTTGGTTCTAGGTAAATTCCACCCCGGTCATGTGCATTCCGAAATCAATTGAAAACTGTGGGGTTTCTCTTCGTCGACGAAGACCACGACCATAACTCTAATCTTTAGCCTATGGTGGAATTTACCGGTCACCGTTAATTTAGCTCGACAAAGTAAACGTAGTAGAAATCAGATTTTCTTTTTTTTATTACAAATTGCTATAAAATTTATTTGGGTCTATAGTTTTATGTCATACCAAAGTATTTAAGTTATCACTCGGAACTGTAATTCGAATAAAACTTAAAATTTTCTTAAACATTTATATGAATAGATCAATGGTCTCTCGTGATTTTATATGGCGGGATCACGAAAGCCGAGTTTCACGTTCATCTTATGGTTACTTCGTTTTAAATCGCATCTCTTAGAAATGTGTATACTACTCGGTTCGATTATTTGCTATGCAACGAATAAGTTAGTAATTGGTTGTCAGCTTTTTTCGTTGCGGTAACTTAAATTTATCGCTTTTTTAAAAATCTGTATACCTCAATATAGTTGTGGCTCAAAAGGTTATGGTGCATTTTGACCTTGAATTTAACAAGAAAAAAAACTGTTTTGTTCATAACTTTCATGAAACAGATCTGTTCGAAAGTTGTTTTTCAGATTTTTGTTTGAAGTGAAGACTTCCTTAGTTTTTGGTCGTCAGTTGACTCATAGGAAAGATGTAGAATTTTTCGACCTGCAAATTATTTTGTTTTCGGTTGAATTTAAGTAGTTTTTTTGTTTTTGCTACGATAAAAAATGTGCTCCTGCCTTTACGCAACGTTTGGTACAGCCTTTTACCCGTAATTAAAGTAATACATCCTTTAAAAATTGTGCTGTGTACATTTTAGGACCTAAAAATAAGTCTTCATTGTTTCACCTGTTATCTCGCGGTTAGTCACGTGTTTAACACTCCATGCATAGGCGCGGGAGGTCTTGGTTCGATTCCCGGGCCGACCAAACTTGATATTTGCTATCAAAGGCTTTGTGGCGATATTACTGAACGTAAGGGATTATATTGCCTGGCTGCAATGTGGTTAGCATTGGTACCACAAACTAATGCACGTTTCGGTGTAGAAAATGAGTGTTGATTTTTGATTGCTTATCTGGTTATTGCTTTCGGCTTGTCTTTTACGTAAGAAAGTGTTTTTGCAGCGAGACAAACGGACAATCATCGGATATTTCACTGCGAAAGAATCCCCGGAATTCCAAAATTTTGCCAAAGTTGCAAAAGTACTAAAAGATGATTGCAAGTTCTATGCCGGCTTTGGGTAAGTGTTTATAGTGATATACCTTTTTTTATTTTTTTGCAGTCGTTCTCTACTAAGAAATTTTACCGATTTTTTTTTTTTTGGCAGCGAAGTGTCAAAACCTGAAAGAACAACTGGTGATAATGTGATATTCAAACCTATTGGAGTAAGCTTAATACGTTTTATTTTTTAATTGATTTTTAACTTTTTCCTTTGTTGAAATTTGCTCCATCCAATAAAACATCAATCCAATCATAACAATCACTCTCTCGCAAATCACTTTATAAGCAAAGATTGGGTTTTGTCCGAAGATTAAAGTTTTTTGAACAGTGCCGGTTTAAAATCGAGGTTAAATGGAACAAGCAGAAAAACTTCAACAGACCGGTCACTGCGTATTTGTTTATGTTGAATTTCTCATCATTTCTAACAAATGGTTATCTGAAACTTATGAGCGAAATTTGTTGGTAAGGATACTTTCGAAAACCGTGTGAACGTTACAGCAACTACTTCTGATCGTTTATATTAACCAATTACCACAAAATTATCCGCACTTAATTTATTGGAGTAATTTTAATTGTGTAATGTTTTTGTATTAAATAAACTGTCATCTGATTTTGGATTAACTACGTAAACTGTCGGCTCGGTAAAGAATGCAAGCTTTTCCAAAAAGTTTGCTTTTGAAACAACTAATTTTAGATTTTGCGTTAGATTTTTCGGGAAAAAGGTGACATCGACTTGTTGAGTCTCTGTTTTGACAAAAAATTATACCATTTTGACGCCATCTATACGTGTTAACAGTTTCGTGTTAAGTATGATGCCTAACTTTTGCACTTGTCTTTTTTGCTATGACCAACTCGATTGTATTGAACGCAGTTAAAAGATATTTATTTTACTGTTCTAGATCAATGCTTTGGCTGCTGTTTGATAGACAAAACATAAAAATAATTATTTTCGTTACTAACTATTTTAAAATCTGTTTTTACAAAAAACAGTCCTAAATTTGCTTTCTTAATAAAGCAGTCTATTATTAAACCAGGATAATCTATAGAAAATTGTACTCGATTGTATTGAACGCAGTTAAAAGATATTTATTTTACTGTTCTAGATCAATGGTTTGGCTGCTGTTTGATAGACAAAACATAAAAATAATCCTTTTCGTTACTAACTATTTTAAAATCTGTTTTTACAAAAAACAGTCCTAAATTTGCTTCCTTAATAAACCAGTCTTTTATTAAACCAGGATAATCTATAGAAAATTGTACTTTTTGCGAGTAAAAATCAAAACTACTAAAAGGCAGCACAAAACGAATTAATTTAAGGTCTTATTTTAACCTAACAACATGTTGGAATGGCCTTGAGTTATGTTGGTCAGCAACCCAATGAATACTAGTCAAAAAACGTATCAAATCAAAGACCAACCGTAGACGCCGTTACTTTTGATGTTTTCTAAGTCTATATAAACCATGTTTTTTTGCATTTCGTCATTGCCGACGATTTTTTCTGACAAATGTTTGCCAAAAGAATTCTAAAAAAAACAGTCTTTTATAACGTACCATAAACTGAACGAGTCAATGGTTCCATCAGTACCATTGGTCATTTTTATTGATTCTTCGCTACTAAAAGATTGTGAAGCCTAGAATCGTAGATAGTAGGATTGAAATAAATACCTGAAAAGTGCTTCAAAGAAAATCGTGGATGAATTGTTTATTATTAAATTGTTTTTTTTTTTAAATATAGAACTTTTGCTGGTGCCATTTTAAATTCAAAAAGGTTTTCGGTTTTGTTCTTTGAAATAATTTCGATTTAGAAATTTTTCTTCACGCGACGTAACTGAGGGCAGTTTCCATAATCAAAATGAATGTTATATTAAAACCTGAAAGAATTTTTTTGACAAATTACGAACGGCGTTTGATGCAGCAGAACCTGCAGTTAAGTTTATTGTAGAATTCTAGAGGTTAGAAAAGCTGTAAACTTACAAAGGTTGTTTTTGTCGAGTCCTCTGAAGGTTCGTTTGTGTCTTTGTTTTTAGTGTAATGTCTATGCTCCCAAAACAAGGTTTAAAATTTCAAAAGTACTTTTGAAAGGAATATTGTTACCTAGATTTAATGGAACAAAATCGTATGCATTCGAACAAGATCACAGCGTATTTGTTAAGATTTTTTATGTCAATTTTGAGCAAGCTTTTGTTGGTGGTATGCCCTTGCTGACAGCAACCACAGTTGTCTGCTTTGGACATAGCCTTTGCCTAAAAGACAGTACCTGCAAGGCAATAGGTTGATCTATTTAATCCATAGTTCGAACCCTAGCAGTTGCTCTCATTCTGGTCAGAGTGGTCCTGAAAGAAAAAGGGAATTAAAGGGTAACTTCACTTTCCCTACAACTTCGGACCTCCCAAACTGAAGCCTTCCCATCGGATGTAGTTTAAAGTCATACCCAGCACAACAGTATTGTTTATTGATGAAAATCAATAAGCAATACTTATTCAGTCAGTTTTTTGTTTCATGTCTCTCGAAGGATTTCCATTGATTGAAAGTTAGACTTTTTAGCTTCTATGATCATAAAGCTGTTAATTGCTATTAGTAATTGAGCATCCTGGTCATCCATCATTGATATTTTATAAATGTTATTGTTGTTTAAAGGGAAGTGTGTCTATTCTGTTTGACCATGCAACTTTTGTTTAATAATTCAGTGAAAAGTCAAATATGCAAGGTAACTCTGATCAAATCTGTATGTCGATTAAGGGTAAATTTAATTACTTCCTGCTATTGCGATGGTTTTACGTTTTACGCACATTATACGCACCATGTAAATTCAACGTTCTGCATAGGAAGGCCGAAAACGAGCCGGCCGGGATTTAAACAACGATGTCCTACGATTTAAACAAACTTTATTTTTTTAACTTTAAAAATTAAGTTAGTTACAACGTAAAAAAATGCGTAGTCAGAGACAATGATTTGTTGCATCTTCACCTTTTGTTATTTTTTTAAATTGAAAGATTGGGACTTGGCAGAAAGTTTTGAGCGAGCCGCAGTCCAAGTCCTGAAGAATTACTCGTAATCTAGGAATCGTTCAAATAACTGTTTCATAAGCTGTAGTTGAGTGTATTATCAGTAAAATAATTTTAATAGGAAAGCACTCCGGAAATGGTTTACTTGGGTTCGCTTAACAATCATGACCTGCTGGCTGCATGGGCTCAGGACAAATGCGTTCCACTGGTAAGTCGAAACATCAGAATCACTAGGTTTAATGCTGTGTTTCATCATGATCGTTTATGTTATTTACTGACTTGACGGTTTATGCTTAACAGTAATCTTTTAGGTGATTATTCAGACCTGTGTTTTCGTCAATGCTAAGGTATTGTTGCCGGTTGAATTGTAGCTTTTGATTTTTACAGGCTAATAGAACTGCCTTTTAAACCTGCTAGTTAAGGCTGCCCAATAGAGTAAAGCGGCGTGACATGATTTTTCCCAGGAAACAACAACGTAAAAATGGTATAACTTGAATAAAGGCCCCGTCGATTATTTAACGACGTTTCATTTTTTTCAGCCATGCTGCAGTTTATATAATCGTATTGCCGAAGAAAATCAATCTTCGTTTTGGGCCCAACTTTTACTCGATAGAAACAAACACAAACAAATAGTTTTTATCTGGTTACGTATGTCAGGCTTATCAAGCAGCTGTTCAGGTTCGAGAAATCACATTCCAAAACGGGGAGGAATTAACCGAAGAAGGTTTGCCTTTCCTCATCTTGTTTCACAAGAAAGAAGACACCGAATCGTTGGAAATCTTCAAGAAGGAAGTCAGCCGATTGGTCAGCTTCAAATGTAAGCTAATTAGTCCTATAAGCACAGCTTGTGAAAAGTGGTAAATGATTAAAGAAAAAGCTCTCGACTCTGCGCTTGAATAGGTTTTGTCATTCGTATTAATTTAATATTAACAGATCAAATGTTTATTCGTTCTTGATGTTCACTAACCTTGAAGTAGGTGCCGGACCGCTAAGAAGTTCTGATTTGGTGTTGAAATTTTAACATGCCATCATGCAAATTAAATATCGGCTTCATTTAATTTTTGTTTTCGATTCGCTTGTAATTTTATCGAAGTATGTTTATTGATATTTTCAACTTGAATAAAATTTGCTTCTAAAACCCTATATTTTCTTTATATTCTTGTGGGTTAGCGTTTTAGCGGATCGAAGTCTCGTTGAGCCGATTTGAAGCCTTTGATTATTACCGATCTAATCCGCTCTGTTACCATTATAGCCAGCATCAATTTTCTCGAGGCCGATTGTGGGACATTCTCGCATCCGCTCCATCACCTGGGAAAGACTGTGAGAGATTGCCCCCTGGTCGCGATCGACTCGTTTAAGCACATGTACATGTTCTCTAGCTTCGATGAAATCAGGTAAGGCTTGGTTTCTCCAACCGGATTTTTAATGTTGGTTTTTACGTTTAGCAAGTTTGCTGTAGAAAGACTTCTCGACGTATGAGTGAAGCCTTTTTTTAACACCCTACGTATTAAGTCAGGAGCAAATAAATAACCTTATTTGGGGCTCTTCACGCAACAGGGTCTTTTAAGTTCAAAACAAAGAATTGGTCTCGCGTAGAACGATGTGATGTGAAAAAGCGGATTCGTTCCACTCGTTTTGTGTCGTTTTTTCTTTTCTTTTTTCTTATCTTTTTTCTTTTCATGATTCAGTGTTCCCGGAAAATTAAAGCAATTTATCCTTGATCTTCAATCCGGCAAACTCCATCGTGAATTCCACCACGGCCCGGATCCAGTTATTCCGTCCCAACCCAGCAAAGACCCACCTCCTCCGCCGAAAAAAGTAAAGTATTTCGTTTCTCCGCAATCCAGTTTGATAATCAACAATCGTGTGTTCGATTTCAGGATGCGCCTTCTGCCGGAAAGGATGCGAAACCGGATACGAACCCGACTAAGAAAATCAAAGAGGAACCCAAAAACGTTGAAACTCAAAAAGTAGACACCTCCCCTCCCGAATCCATATTTAAGAACTTAAAGCCTTCCGAATATCGATATAGTTTAAGGGATCGCGACGAACTGTAGACTGATGTATGGTTTTAAGGGAGGGGTTTCGAAAACAAATTTATTCTATGCTTTTTTTAAACAGAGTGTAATTTGCCTATTTCGTTCCGTTGCTTTAAAAGATTTCGATTATTCAAAGTCGAGTCGATAGTTGCCCAGCAAACATTGCAACGGAATTTCTCGTACGATTCACGTGAAATTTAGGTGGAATTCAAGCGTTTGCTGGCTGAATTTTTTCTTTTGCTAGTTTGCTTATCGACAAAAAGAAAATTCGTTTTGTGATTTTTTTACGTTTTATTGAAGCATAAACCATTATTGAACTTCATTTATTTCTACGAAACTGGTTTTGATTTTGCTGCTGATGACGTCGCTCGATCATTTCTACCCTGACTGGAAAACAAACTGACGTCATCATCCGACTCTGCCACTTTCAAGTAAAAGAATTTTAATTCAACTTGTGTCACATGATAACAGCATTTTCGCAAAAAACGCGCTTGCCAATCTTTCAAATTCAATCTCGTATTCTTCAGTGCAACAAACACCGGCGCTGAGGTCAGCGACCGACGAATCGATCCTCGTACTTGCTTATAGTTCAAGAAAATAATGAACCCGATCTACGGATTGTTTTTTATATTGAAATTCAATGTCGCGATTCGCATCATTTTCGTACTTGTAGCAGTCTCCTGCAAAATGTCTCTGATTCTTTAGAACGGCAAAGTTAAGCTTGCTGACTTGAAAAGGTTATCTATGTTGTCTTAAAGAAATTATCTTTTTTCGGATTATTATTAAAGTTTATTATCTGCCTGTAATTTCCTATTGTACAGAATAAATTATTAATTCGATGCCAATTGTCTGATGAGTAAAAAAATTGATAAATGATATCGGCGTATTTTGACTTTCTTCAAACCAGGCCGAATGAATTTTCAGGAAGAATCTGTGTTAGCATAATTTACCAACTCCCAAAACTTCTTTTTTTACGACTTTCTTTTCTATCAAACACACGAAAGCACTTTCAAAGGCTTTAACTTAACTTTAATATCTGCCAGCAGTGACGCTGACGTTGTTAATCGATTGTAATAGGTTCAAACTTTCTCATTAACGTTTGGTTGAACTGAAAAATAGTCTTTGAACAGCTGTTTATGACGTCAGCTGCAACTCCTTGATATTTTGCGGTTGGTTTGTCTTAAATAAAATCCCAACATCAACCTTAAGTGCATATTTTTACGTACACATTTAAAAGCTTCTAAGCTAAGTGCTTTATCATAAAGTAATTTGCTTTTATCTTGATATTTTACATCTGTTCTATCGATTTTTACTTGTTGCACAGCTCAGATTTTTAGTTTAGATGTTTTTGAAGATTTAAAATGCAGACCATTTTCACCTTGCTTCACAACCACTTTCTTTCAAAGCTATGTATTTAACGTTTTTTAAAATATCTATTTTTTAATAACGTTTCATTTTCCTATAGTAATATCTCACAACATTCCTACCCAATAACTCTTCCAAAGTGCATCCAGTTAAAATTGCTTCAGATGCATGACTTCGACGCTGCATCTATTTCCAGCGTAGAATTAATATAGAACCAGCCTATAGCTCGCACCCAAGTGCAAACAATAAAACCTGCCGTAGATGCTCCTGTTTTTTTTGTTTTTAACCTAAATCTTTGCCAAATTTGCACAATTAGAAAGTACTGATACATTGAAGTAAAATCGAGAGAAACAAAAATATTTTAAAAACATGTTGCTGGCTTTGTCAAATCGTATGAAGTGATTGCTAATTTAAATTATGGACTCATCTTCAAATTTGTATTCTAGGTTTACTACGATGGTAAAACCCTTAGAATATTTCGTTCAATAAGACGGTTGGCAGAGGACAACCCATACACATCCGATTCCATGCATGGATTCTGTTTTTTTGAGAAAACTAACTTCAAATTAATTTTGGCTAGAGAAAGAAATTTTTGCTTTTCAAAATAGTTGCAAACCCAATTGGGTTTTGATTTTTTATTTTCCGGAAGCTATTTCTCTTGCAGTGAGCCTACCCAACACCAGGGCCAAAGCTATAGACAGGGAGACGATGCAGCTGCAAGAAGCCCCGCGTCAAACGGACAACAAACAAGCCGTAACAAAATTCCCCAATTTTTATCAATAAATTAATTTTATGTTCCTTGCTAATTTCTCGCCAAAAACCCTACATGTTAACAAGAGAATAATAGGTTAGGCCACTAACGCCATTGTTTCTTAACCCATGGATCGCCGTCTCATTTGGTTGGGTCGCGCGCAATTGTAGTTGTTCAAAAATTGTACATGTACTATTTTTGTTGATTCAGCTGTGCTTTGAATAATTTTTTATTGCGAGATGGTCCCGTGCATTCTTGTAGAACAGTACTAAGTGAAAAGCATGGCGCGGTTTTAAAATAAACCTGTTATATTAACTTGTATCACATTGCTCCTGCTGAGCAGTACTTTGGTAGAAATCGTGAAAATTGTACTTGTACTCTAGCTAAGGTTGAGACCGTGGCTAAGTTATATTGATTTGATCCGACCTGATGTAGAACACCAAGCCTACCGCACACACGGTCGTTGTGGCTAATACCTGATTAATGATTACCCATTATTAGACAATTTTCTTGAAAATGTTTTAATTAAGGAAAATTCTAAAATAAATCTGAAAAATACAGTTTCTTCTTTCATCTTTGAGTCTTTTTTCATAATTAATTAAAGATTATGACAGTTTACATGGAGGGGCAATATTGTGGTATCCAAGCGGTAAGCAATGTGTTTAACGAGATTAAAATTTAGTGGCAACGGAGACCCCGCAAAATGAGTTTGCATGTTGTTGCGAGTTGATGACCCCGAAAAGCTTAGCTTTGGCTCTCCCCAGCACCAACATCTCAAACTTAAACTCAAACTCTTAACAAAGGATTTTATTTCTGTCGGCTCCCCGCACAACTTGTCAAACATGGCCAATCAAAATTTCGATTAATAAAAATCAGCAAAAAATTGTTTATTTTTCAAAAGCTTCGTCTCAAGCAAGTTTGTAAATAATATTTCCTAGGAATATTGAAAGTTTGCACGTAAATTATCATCGTCGTTTTTTTTCCATTAATTAATATCAAAATATAGAAATTACTATGAAAAAAGAGACAAAAAATATTATATCTTCTGGTTCCTTTATTTGGTCATAAATATTTTAGCATTTCATTATCAATCAATCAATCAATCACTTTTATTTTTGACACAACTCTTATAACAGTTAAAAGATATCACAAAAAAATTGGAAATTGAAAAAGAGAGTGACAGGGAAAATGCGAATAGACCTCACGGCCATCAAGTTAAGCAACCAGCCAATGTCAGACATTTTTATGTTTTTTTTTAATAAACATAATTATATAGTTTAACTAACTGAATCATCATGATTGATTTTCTGAGTAATTGGAAAAAATTTTATCGTTTTCATTTAGTGTAGAGTTATTTTGTGGGATTGTTTGACCTGAAAACGAACTCTAAGTGAAGACGCATAACTTCCAAGAGAGTTTTAGTTAAAATCCAAATCTGGCTCAAATCTCAGCAAATGATCTAAATCAGCGACTTTGGCGTGTGGGGGGGCGTTGAAAAATTTTAAGGGCGGGTATCCTAAATTACAATTCTTTTATTCATTATTTTTATTTATCCTCCCAACTTCCAAAAAAGAGTCGAAGTTGTTATTCATGAAGCAATCTCCAATCGTATTCGACCGGCTCAGAACTGCTTCAATGGCGCGAAGATATTGCTGTTCGGTTGAACTTTTTTTTATATATATTGAAATAAGTTATGATTAAAATAGGGCTGCTTTCCCAACCCTCCAGGCAGGATCAAGCTTTTAAACCACCACGGGGTCCTCCTATTTAGTTAACTACAATGCAGACAAAATTGCTTATTTCCCCGAATTACCGACGTTTCATATAGTGACTTTTCTTCTTTCAATTAAACAGTTCCGGCTTTTTTTAAGATTACATATTTAGCTTTGATTTAAGAGAAGTTTACGGTATACTTTCAAAGACAAAACAATGTTTAATTGGGCTAGTATAGGAGCCTGGCTCCGTCTCTGTTCGTGAGTCCGAAAGTACGAAAAATTATCTGAGCAAAGCGCGGACGATTGCTGATCTAAAAACACTACTGAATTCAGTATTGTCTCATTAAATGGTTTCCAATGAACAAAGTTTCCGGACGATGTCACTAATGAGCTTATATATCTTATATGTATAATATACATATAAGATATATATGTATAAATTAGTGATTAAAACCCCAAAAAAATTCTTCAAATTACCCGTGGCAAAGCAGTAGGTGCTGGGTTTATGTGACCCGTGCAAGGCGGTATTTTGTCAGTACTGGGCATGCTTTTCTACAATAGATGAAACTACAGTTTTTTTTAAATAAAAATCCAAACAAAATCAGCTACTGATAGTATTTTCAAAGCTAAATGGCGAAACCCGGTGAAACATGACTCGAGAAAACTTTTACTTTGCCAGTCGTGTTTTGCGAAAAAATTTGTCTTAAATTGACTATAAAGTTTTTTAATTTCTAATTAAAAAAAAATTCTAAAGTGTGAGACCAATTAAGTAGAAATCAAGAAAAAGGTAAAAATGTGGTGCCGGTTTAGTATGTGGCCTACCTTTCGAAAAGGTAGGCCACATACTAAACCGGCATCAAAAATGTTTTAAGATTGTTTAAACTAAACTAATGCTTGAATGGTTTGGGTGTCCTTCTTACAATATCGGACGATTATAAATAATTTCTTTTTGAATGCTTTGTTAAATCCAAAAAATAGAGATGTCGATTTCATGAGTGACGATCTGTAAAGCCGTTAGTACTTATACATTGCCACAAAGCAAAATTATTCGACAATTTAGCCATTGAAATATTTTACTCATAAAAAAGTTGTTTTTTGTTTATCATTTACAACGACTTTGTAACAAGTTTGTAAGCAAACTGAAATCAACCTCAAAGTTAACTTTTAAAACCATTTTTTCTACGCTTTTTTTCTCGGTGAAATATCTTAAAACTAACAAAAACAGTGACAAAAATAGCACACATGAAGTTGCTCTTGAGATTACAGTAACAAGTGAATGTGTTTTTAATTACCGTTTGCCAGCTATGTACAAGTCAAAAAATTACAGTCTGCTGCCATAAATTTATTCTTTTTCGTTCAAATTATTGCCTTTAAAATTTTTTTAGTTCGAACTGCCGAAAATGGTTGCGGTTAGCATCTTCATCTAATTCTCATCTCAACATAAATTTCAAGTTCTGAGCTCGTTGACAAAACCTCGACAAGACGCTGAATTTTTTGTTAATATAACTTGCTTATATTTTCTATCAATTTAGAATGTTTCGTTTACCAAATACAGTTTTGACTTTAATTAAAAAGATAATTATTTAACAGTGAATAAAAAGATTGTTTTATTACATTCTGTAATTTTTGCTTTCTGCCATTTTGCTGCTATGTAAAAGTGCTGGGCCTCTAGTCTAATTTGGCTTTTAATATTCGCAATTCTAAAAGGATAATGGCCAGAAGACATTTGTTATAATTAAATATTACATTTATCAAATCGTTTTATTTTTGTTTGGGCTATATATTAAGGAAGTAATTCTACTTGTTTATGTGTACTGCAAATAACGGGTAGAATTACTTCCTTGAGATAGCCCAGGCAATAGTAAAATAATTTGACAAATGTCATATTTAATTTTAACAAATGTCTTCTGGTCATCATCCTTTTAAGAATAGCGACTATTATTTGTAAAAGCCAAAATAGAATATATGCCCAGTATTTCTATTTAATTTTAATAAATGTCTTCTGGCCAGTATCCTTTTAAGAATGGCAACTATTAATAGCCAAATCACTAGTTATTCTTATCTCTCACTCTAAAAAACCAAATGGCAGTTCATTAAGAACATAAATTCACTTCAGCTATGTGGCTATAACTGCAACAGCATTGCCATAGTAAGACTTTAAATTGTAGGAGATTTTTCTGCCCCACCCTGTACAATAAATGTGCTGCGTACCTGTCCAGACCATGTCAGATATCTAGACTTTAAAACTTTTTTTTTTAATTTTATAAATCACTAGTTATTCTAATATCTTACTTTAAAAACCAAAGGCAGTTCATTAAGAACATAAATTCACTTTAGCTATGTGGCTAACTGCAACGGTATAGCCATAGTAAGACTTTAAATTTTTGGAGATTTTTCTGCCCCACCCTAGTTTTCTCACTAACGGAGAATCTGCAACTGCAACTTTAAGAAATTTTAGAAATTATTTTCAACAGAGCCGACATGATAGACTGAATGAACCATTGTTTGGACTGAAAGCTGCCATTAGCCAAACAGCGAACGAAATTCAACAAGAAATGATACGGAGGGTGACAGAAAACTTTAGGAATCGCTTACAGCAATGTATCGCAGCTCGAGAGCGCAACCTTATTTTTGAAATATAAGGACGTTATTTTTGAAACATAGTTCACACAAAACCAAACGGCTGTTTATCAACACATAAATTCACTTTAGCTATGTGACTAACTGCGACAGCATTGTGCCATAGTAAGACTTTAAATTGTGGAAGGTTTTTCTGCCCTACCCTGTACAATATGTGCTCTGTGAAAAACCTCTAAAGTATATGCTTTTAATGAATAATTAATTGTAAAAGTTTCAGTTTTATATAGTTTAATTTTATAACTTCTATAAACTTGCTTTTATGAATATTTTCCGACGTGCTTTCTCATTTCCTTCTTATGTCAGAAGTGTCAACAAATTTTAATTTGAAAGGCAATGACTTGCTATCTCTGACGTTTTCGGAAATAGAATATGAGCTGTGATGAACAGTACCAAGCAAGATAATTAAAAAGTTAAGAGCCTCAGCGCTTTCAAATATTTTTTAAGTCAATGTATTTTTTTTAACAATGGTATTTGAGTTTATTTCGCATTACATCGTAGAAACTTTTTACGTAGGATGATATGACATTTGACCTTGTGTCTGCTTTTTTAATTGTCTAAAAGGGGCGGATTTTGCATGCTTGCGGCAAGAAATTAAATACCTGTAGGCTTACTTTATTTTAATGCTGTTCGATGTGGTAGGCCTACGAAGAGATGATGTGAGAATTCGATTATTACGATTTGAACCCGATATTTAAAAACTAGCTCATGCATACTCATCAGCCTCAAAGTTCTCATTCATAAAATCCCATTGGAATTTTATAGTTATTGTTTTTAATCATTTTGATTTTAGCAGGGCATTATAAATTCTGTAATTAATTTGTGGTGTTAGCTGAAAAAGGATTGGAAACATTGCTATGGATTTAAATTTTTCTTTAGTTGTTATGAATTTTTTTTAGTTAAGTTTACAAATGTCTTGCTTTATGGGATAGCTGGAAAATAAAATTGACAATGTCTTCGAAAAGCGGCAATTGAACGTTCACAGAGAACTCCAACTCGAAGAACTTGTTTTTTTGTCAAACTCAAACTCGAAAACAATCGGCCAAGTTTCAGTTTGACATTGACTTGATTTTATAAGAAATAATAAAGGTCAAGTCAACGTCATGTTAGTGGCATAAACGTTACTGGAGAAAGTTTATTTTAAGATGTAAATGAAATGTTAAAAAAGTCTTTGTTGTTCCACTGTTACGGTATTTCGCCAATTTCATCTAAACACAAAGCGTTTGCAATTGCCACAGAATCAGATTCATCAGGAAGACTTTAAGCTAAACTCGAATGTAAACTTGGTTGAAAATCACCGAACTCCAACTTGCAAATAACTTGTGAGCTTGAAATTGTTCTAAGATTAAAATCAATTTAGTTCGCAACTCGGATATCACGGTACGGTAATCGGCATTAAATATTTAAATTTGTCCCTTTTTCAACATCACTAATATTTCTGTGCGTTTTTAAGCTTTTTACTCTTTTTTTTCTTATCTTTCAGACCGCATCAATTATTTCCTCAGCAACAATAGAAAAGTCTTTTTAGTTTATAGCGACGATCCGGAAGTATGGAGAGATGGAGTTGTTTGTCAAAGGAAATATGGAGCAAACATTTCGAGTGCTCGTTCAACCGTACAAACGCTATTCAAACAGAATGACGTCAGTTTTGGCTTGAGCAAAATTAGAATCTTTTTTCTTTTTGCTTGTCCCAGGGCAATAGCTGTTCCATTTCGACAAATTGAATCAGTCAGCAGTCAGGTAGAAGTGTCTTTAATTTGGAATACGTTTTCCTCAATTGATACAAAAAATTAGCTGGAGCTAAAGAGGACAAAAATTAAGTTGAAAAAGTGATTTTGACAAGCTTGTAGTTATTTTCAAAATTAGAACTGTAAAAAACTACTTTCTTGTTTATACAAATATAAATATCTTGAACAAGAAGTATTTTTGTGTTTAAATGTAACAAAAGACCAGGGAAAAACATATTTTTTAAATGTAAACATTATATTTAGCTTTACTTTTGAAACGTAATTCCACTAACTTGTTTAATGTCGAATGATTGGTCAAATTATTCTACTCTCGATGACCTTTGTTTCTTTGAACAAAAATAAATAAGGTAGCAAGCTTTTTCGCCTAATTGTGCAGTTCGATATGAGAGAGAAAAAACCTATTTCTCGTGGGCTACCTAAAATCGGCCAAGAGTAAATTTACGTAAATATGTAAGCAGTCATTCTAAACGCTGCGCAAGTAGATTGAACCATACATTTTCTTAAACTTAAGCCTACTTGTGCTGCATTATTCCGAAGGTAAGAAGCAAGTGAAGTGGCAAATAGAAGATTTTAGATTTATCGCATTCATTCGATTGGAAATTAAATAATCGTCAGAAGCTGTTCCAAATGAGATTGTTTTTTAATTTTGATCAAGTGTATTAATGTGAAAGATTTTGAACTGCACGAGTTCTGCAAAATGATCAAAAATACTGATTATTATACTTTTTAGGGATATCAAGTCCCTATTCTCCTTAGCATATATTGTTGTGCAACTTCAGACAGAAATTTTTAGAAACTTTAAGCATGTTTATTGTAATCAACTTAATATGAATTTTTGTTGGCCCATTGCATACTTTAAAAAAATAATATTACTTTGTTGTTTCTACTGATACTCAAAACTATTTTCGTTTAGACATATAACTTGTATAAGCATTAAACAAACAATCAAAACAAATCTTATTTAAAATTTGAGAAACTTTTACAATAATTTTTGCAAATCTATAGAGATAGTGACGTTTTTGACTTTTATTTTACAAAGCAAGTGATATTTTAGAAATCACGAAAAAACTAAAATATGACCTTTTTCTCAGGTTCAGCAATTTATGCTATCCTTGTTTTCAAATTTTAAACTTTAGTTTATATCATGTTTCGCTTTACGGTATTATGTTGCTAAAGCCTTTTTTTGACTGCGGTTTTGCTCTTCACACAATTCGTTATTTTTCTCTTTTGTCAAAAAGACGAAATATTTCATTGATTGCTTCTTTCACTTTTTTAATTTAATTTTCTTTTTCTTTTATCATAAATACTCAAACTACGTAGGTTGAACCAGTGGTTAAACCACAAAACAAAAATACGATGTTTTTTCCTACACAAAAAAAAATTTTATTTTTAAAAATGCTTCATTGAAAAAATAAAAAGTAAAAGCGCTGAGAGTGAGAGAGAGAGAGAGAGAGAGAGAGAGAGAGATCTGTTTATTTGCATCAAACCTTTGTATTACCGCTTAAAACAAAAAACAATGATTATACATTTTGAAATTAAACAAACTGATAATAAGCCATATATATCAAATTACAATGCACTATTAAGATGTGATACAGGGGTAGGAAGAGACAAAAAGTCATTTAACACTTCTAGCTTCAAAAAAATTTTAATTTTTAAAAATCAGCAAAATAAATGATTTATGTTAGATTTAGGTTTATGATTAAGGTTTATGATTTTTCGAACTTTTTATTATCACGGGCTTTTTCGGGAAAAAAATTTAACTTTTCGGGAAATCCCGGGATTGCAAAATGTACCACGGAGCATGTACCATGTACCATACCATGTACCATGGAAAATGTACCATGGCAAAATGTCACACAATTTCGTCTGAAAATTTACGGAAGACTAAAAAAAGGTCTTTTACAATTAGTTTCTAATTACTCCATTTTTGTCCCAAATGGCAGGTGATTTTTCACCTGCAATCCCAAGCCTTTACTCAATAACGTAGGTCACGATCGACCGACGTCTTGAGCACCCCTGCTTTAAATCATTACTTTCAACTCGAATGCAATAAACCGGGATTTCCCAGAAAGTTTGTCCATGATCCCAAGAATTTAAAACTTAAAAATCGTCCGGGGTCCCTGGACATAAACCCAAATTGTCATACAGCAAAAATTTTTTAGAAATTGGTTGCTCTTTTTTATTGAGTCAACTAAACGATCATTATTATTTTTAGAAGCCGAAAATTTATTGTCTAACTTTCAAAGCAAGACCTATTCATAAAAAAAAAAAAATTTAGTTTCCCTCGTGAATTAATTACTTTGAAATTGTGTTGTTAAAAGGAGCGCCCTTAAGCTTTGCAGACTGTGTTATGGATGAAGAAAACTTTAATTTGTTTTCACTCGTTGTAAATTTGTACGACCTCGATAACCAGCACGTATAAACGTTTGTTTGTATTGTCATAAGAGATATGCCTATGGCGTAATTTCAAATAGTACAATAAGATGCCCAGATTCAGCTGTTTATTTCGGGCTGATTAAAGTCGATATGTGAATGTAAAATAGTTTGTGCTTGTTTTTATAGATAAGCATTTGTGTTTTAATCCCGCTGATATTGTTCACGAGAACGCTTTCATTCATTTTTTGATTTAAAGTGAGTTTTTAATAGCTAAAAATGGATTTTCTCGGTGTTGATCAAGTTTGTAAATAGTCCTTAACAGTCGTTTCATTTCGAAAAATCTTGTAATAAGCCTGCTGTGAATGCGATAACAAACTTAAAAGTTTTTTATCGGAAGATTTACAAGAGAAAATTCATGAAAAAACGTTTTAAGCTCTAAAACCTTTTTTTACTACCGGTAATCTATTTTTTGCTTTTTTTTTAACGAACGAGCAATATTTCTGTTTTTCTACAGGCCTATATACAATTTGCATTTTGAATTACACCCCATTCAATTGGTAAAATTGTTTTTAAAGCGTCCAAAGTTATTGATCTACACAACAAAAATTAGGAAAGATAAATGAATTTATTATAACTAAAGCGGAATTAAAAGATTTTTTGTGGATTCATTCCAGAAGAATTGCAAGTTACTGGATATAAAAAAAGGAACGAAGCTATGGAGAAATTTTTCTCCTTTTTTCTTCTGTTTACCATTTTATGTTGGACAGGTACAGCGGAAATAATCATATAAAGTTAATCTATTTATTTTTATATGTTTTTTTAAGATGAACTAACGCAGATAAAAACAATATATGATTGGGTAAAGTTTTTTGAGTGCTACGTAAGGCTAAAAAATCTAGTGACATCATGGTGCTGAAAAGTTAAAAAAAGTTGTACTTTCTATCTTTGCCTTGATCAAAAAAATTTTGCCTTTATTGTATTTAATAAAGCCAGAAAATGTACGAAGGATTAGAAAATATAAAATTTAAATTAACTGAAAATGAAGTTAAATACCTTGGTAATGTAGAATTTGAATTGTACAGAATAAACCTAGCTAATCAATTTAAAGGAAAAAAAAGGTTTTTTAAAATTACACCTCTTTTGAGTTTTTTATTTTACTGAACTATTTAATCAGGCAAAAATAAAATTTCTGTAAAGTGCTTTCCCGCAAAGTAGGAGCGATATCCATCTACACTTGCAGGTTGTAATTGTGACCTACTTGGTTATAATTAGCTTCGGGCAATGTAATACCGTGATAGCAGAGTCATGTATTTCTTCTCAATAAAGTCTTAGCTTTATTGAAAAACAACATAGCCTATTATAGAAATTGAACTAATACGTCAATATTTTTGTTTGTAACATAAATGTCGATGTTAAGAGTGAAAAATGTTTTGATACTTTTTTCACCCAGCACTTGATTGCGATTGCTCGGTGATAAGGCGAACTGTTCACTACATTCAAACAAACTAGAAGAAAGCCATAGTACTCGATTCACTTTATCGCATATCTCAAATTTGCCGAAATAGTAAGCGCTTTACCAGCTTACTGTTTTATCGTTAAACCCATGACAATGGTTTTTTTGGGTCTCTTCAAGAAGGGACCGTAACTGTTTTTTGTCGATAAAACGAACCGGTAAACCCCCTACAGCACCTGGGGGGAATAAAAAAGAAATCAAGAGGAAAAGGATCGTTTCAAGAACCGATAGTAACCATAGGGGGGAGATTCCGGATTAGTTTCACAAACAAAGCTTGCTCTCGGTCCTTTCTTGAAAAGACCCGAATTGATTGAAACTTTGGAAATGGATAAATGACAATAAATTGCGTTTTATGTCGAAGAAACAGTTGGATTAACGCATGGATAAAATGGGCCACTTTTTCATTTATTTACGCAATGTTGTAAAGTTTTCTCTCGGTATCCATAATCAAACAAGTTTTTTTTATTTATTTATTTTTTTTATAATGAATAAAGCTAATTGATTAATCAATAAAGAACTTCTGGACTTCTGGTTACGGTAATTATGGCAAACTCTCAGGTCCTTGCAAAAAGAATCACGAAAAAGTATAAAACAAGATAGTTAGCCCAAAAAGTATATGACTAAAGAGATTTTTTTAATTACCAACAATTAAAAAAATCTACTCAAAAAATTTTACTACTCATAAAAATAATTATGTTCAGTTGTTTTACTGATAATAGTTTTCAAGGTTTTTTTTCTTCAATAAGAATTAGCTCTACCATTCAAAATTTTACTCTTACTCTCAACATAGACGTTGAGGCAACATAAAGCATGCGCCAAAAGGTTACAGCAATTTTTTTTCTGTTATCCAGCGCCGTCAAAAGCGCAGCCACCAAGTTCTAACATTGTTTGAAAATTGGTCCATAAGTGTAAGGTATTTGGAACTTTCTAATTTATGCTAGCATTGATTTTGAGCCGTAAAAGGCTTCTTTAATTTTCATATACCTTGGCATCTTTCTAATTTTTATTGAACTGTTTCGACAATACTATTGAATGGTTTTATGCATTTAATCGATATTTATAATTAAGTTAAATTCGTTACCAAAATTGATTTATATTTGTTACATCAACTACAATTTCGACCGTGGCTGTGTATTTATTAATAGTAATAAGTGATAAAAAGAGTGCTTTGGAAGCATTTGGAAGACGCTTTGTTACAGCATTACTTGAATAATGTTTTGCTTAAACTTTTTAAATATTTGATCCGCTATATAATTTAAGAACAACTATTTCAAGTATTTTATGTAATTGGTTGAAACCGTTGACCAGCTTTGTAATAAGGAAAATTTTTTAGTCAAAGACTTTAATTTAGTTACGCAATCTTTTATTCATTGAGTGGATAGAGTAGAATTTTCAAATGGTTCTGAGTAAACCTTTCTTTATAAGAAGCGATACTTTGCGAAGGAAACCAGGTGAAAAATTAACTACTCGAAGTAAACAATGCCACAACACAGCTATTTGAAATAATAGCATGTGTCCTTTTCGAGACAATTATTTTAAGTTTTTGAGATTCCAAATGGCAATTACGTTGTTAACAAACCACAAACTGACTAAAAGCAAAGACAAAAACTCTTGGATGTCATTGTTTTCAATTGAATATTCTTATGAAAGCTGCCTTCAAGTTTATCTTTTGAATCTGTTCACAATCAATATTCACAATTAAACTTTTTCTAATTATACCAATAGCAATATATCTTGGTGCTCGGACGATAAATTATTAATTTCGAAAATAATTGCTATTCGCTCTGTATCATCGATGAAAGTTGGATTATAATTATACTTGTACTAACTATGACAATAAGGAGGTGCAACACTTCACTATGATGTCAGAGAGTGAATGTCACCTTCATCGGCAATTGGTTTCAAAAGCATTTGTACATCAGATGTTTTTTTTCAAGTACAGTATACGCATATTTTGTTGTTGCAAAGTGCCTGCAAGCGAGCGTAGTAGGTACAGTTATTTCTTTATAACAAATACCAACTTCTATCTTGATTCAAAAGCAATCCTTTTTTAGCTTATAGAATGACACCAAGAAATTATGCTATTTGCCAATGTTTTTTAAAAATTATTTTGAGGATGCAAAACGGTTAAACAAATTTTTCCAATTGGCTCATGAAAAAAATTTCATTAAACTGGATTTATTTCTAGGTAGAATTAATTTTTAACTTTTGAAATTTCTCAGAAGTTTAATGAGCGAAACCTAAAATATTGCTACAGACTTCAAATTGTAGTTTGTTTGTCAGCAAACGATTGCACAGTACGACAAACATTTACGTTCTTTAGTCGGAGTTCCTTAAAACATTCGCTGTAAAGTTTCTCAATTGGGTCTATTTAAGGTTTTTAAACAGTGTTATGGAAACAAAAAAACATATTTTATGCACAGGAAACTAGGTGAAGAGCAAAAAATGGTTCAAGACCACTGTTCCAAATGAGTATAATCATAAGCAAAAATAACTCATCAACAACATTAAAGACGGTTGCATTAAATTTTTTTAAAAGCATACATACATTTAAAGACAAAGGTATGAACAAAACATACATGTTTTTGTTCATACCTTTGTCTTTAAATTCACAGAATGCTCACCATCACAATGAAGCGTAACCCGACGTCATTCTACGTCACAGTGCTTCTTAACTTTTTTCAGTTTCCTAACCCTTTCCATTAATTGTCAAATTTCATTCACTCGTGTTCAAAATTTTTTAGTAAAACATAAAAATTATCATTTAGGTCCGTTTCCACTACATCTACGTATTTCCGCAATCACACAGAGCACTAATAAGACATAGTACAAATTTTGGGACTAAATTGCTCAATGCGCTTAGTATTTACTCAATACAAAAATTATTCCGAGTGACAAAGAATATTATCGGACATCAGTGCCAAAACACTAAAATATAAATTATTTCACTCACTCCTCTTCATTCGTTCACCCTTGAAAAAACTTTCTTTACCCTGGAGTAAACCATCTATTTGTTTAAAAAGCACTGCGATATTGCAATGTTTAAACCTCATATAATCAATGGTTTTAACTGGGGTCTTATAAAAACTTGTCCGAAACTCCAATTTCTGAGGAAAACTCAAAGAAGAAAATCGGAGATTTTTTTATTTGTCAAGTTCCATTTAATTTTTTATTAGGAGGTATACAAATTTTATTTATTCAATAAAAAGTTTCATAAATCTATCAAGTTTGAGAGCCATTGGCTTTAATTGTGCAGATATTCTCAAACTCGAAATATTTTTTGGTTCCTTTTTTTAATCGGTTTGATGAAAATAAATGATTTAAACATATTTTTGTGGAAACGTCACATGGGATTCTTTATAAGTCAAGTCTAATTCGAAGAAACACCATTAGAGTGAGAGTAAAAAAGAAACAAAACTAGTTGCTCTAAGAAATACTTCTGGAGATGCCAAGATACTGGTGCCCGCTGGAAATGTATTTAGATATGACTGTATGATGCTTGCCAAGACCCCAAGCAGGGGAAAGTGCCGTAAAGTGTCTTTCCTAAGGACACAACAGAATGGCGGGAGTGGGTTTCGAACCGAGACCATGTTGATCATAGGCATGGCGCTTTAACCCCTCGACCACGCTGCCGACAATTTGTTAAAATGTTTTGAGATTATTGAGTAGAACTTATAGTTTCTCTCTTTACTAACTGTTTTTCTCCAAAACTAAGTCTCACTCCGATCGGTTTTTCTTCGAATTAGATTTGACCTTCTTTATATGCGCTAAAAGAAAACTTTACTATAACAAATCTTTTTATTTATGTACCTAAGACAAGATTTTGATAATAAGCATAAATTGTATAAAATAGGCACGAAATGTTAGATTTAAACTTTTTCCAAAACCTTGAGCTGATTTCTGATAAGAAACTATTAGTTAAATGTGCAAGTAACTAAACTAACAGTTTTATTTCGCTATCGTTCTGAACATGTTCGTTCTTTGTCGCACTTGAAGAACTTATCCGCCTCCTGCCAGCAGAAGATCGCTGTTTGATTAAATAAACACAAAAAAATTATCGAAGGATGTTTGACTTAGAACAAGAGCTTTCAACTAGTGCAGGGGTGTCCCACCTTTTTGAGCCGAGGGCTATTTTGACCCAAGGAAAATATTGGTGGGCCAAACAAACAAATCACACCACTTTTTGCCCAAAAATCATAGTGATCTCTAAAAAAAAAAAAAAAAAGGTCTTCACTTCGATTTGATTTCAAATTTCGCTATATTTCTCCCAGAATCGTTGTGATCTCTAAAAAAAAAAAAGGGTCTTTACTTCGGTTTGATCTCTAGTTTGATTGTTATTCCCCCAAAATTGTGGTGATCTTTAAAAAGAAGTAATTAACATGGTAAAATCGGTTATTTCGGACATAATTCTATCCAACTACGGTTCAAAGTGAGTGCATATCACCACATCTATACCGCGGGCCGTAGTGTGCCCACCCCTGGATTAGTATATGTCAACTGGGCCGCACAGAAGCCTTAACAGGGCCACGGGTTGGCCATTATTGAACTAGTGTGTTGCGGCTCATTGCGACGCGGTTTAACTGGTTGAAAAGCTGATCGTCATAATTAAGGTGTTTACGTTACAGCAGTGTATTTTGTGATAAAGTTTCCTCACGCGAAACTGACGGAATTCAAATCTCTATTTCTAAGGACTCGTTTTCATTACGAGCCTGGAATGGAGCATTCTTTGTTTGTTTTAATGGTTTTTTTTTGCTTTGCCTAGCGCTCGCTTAGATTTTAAGCGAGGAAAGATCAATAAAAGAAATAAAGAATGCTCTATTCCACGCTGGTAGTGGAAACAAGCCTAAAAGGAAAAAGAAATTGGAAAACAGCATTCTTTGTTTGTTTTATTGATTTTTTTGCGCTCGCTTCAATTTAAACCGCTCGCTTCAATCGAAGATCAATAAAAGAAACAAAGAATGCTCTTTTTGGGCCTTAAAACAACAAAAAGCGCTAAGCGAAGCAAAAAATAAAAAAAAATAAAAAATAAATAAAAGCATACTCCATTCTACGCTCGAAGTGGAAACAAGCCTTAAAGGCCCGTTTCTACCACGAGCGTGGAAAAGAGCATTCCTTGTCTCTTTTATTGATCTTCGATTGAAGCGAGCGCAAAAAAAAAGCAATAAAACAAACAAAGAATGCTTTTTTCCACGCTCGTAGTGGAAACAGGCCTTAAAGCTGAAGGTTTTTCAAACTAAAGGAGAAATTATTATTTAAAAAATAATATTATTTGTTGTTTATTAGTTTTACTAAAAATATTCTTGAACGCCGAATGAAAACCTTTTCTAATTTTTTATTTATTTAAAAGTTTGAGAAAATTAATGTAAAGTATTTTTATGAACGTTAAAAAGATTTTTAGTCTTCTAATAATGGCACTACATCATATTTTTTAAAATCTCTCTCTCCTTAAAAGAAAACGCTCCATTGTTTATGATCTAAATCAGTGATTAACAAACGTTGCCCCTCGAAGTATGATCAAGTGCACTGTAAAAAACTTAGTTTAGCACAGACACATGACAACTGAATATCAAACCTAACATTTTATTACACTTATTTTCTATTATACAAACTACTTAACTAAATTGTAAAACACCTGCAGCAAGTGTGTGGAAATTATAGTCACCAGGTGCACGGCGTTAAAACCCACAACTATAAATAGGTTGGAAATTACTTACTTATTTAGGTTTGCGTTTTTAATTTTGGGGGGTTTCAAACGTCTTATAAAGGGGGTTGCAAAATTGCTTGTAATATAAATGTATAGAAAATCAAGTAGGGGGCACAGCCTGAATGAAAATCTTAAAGAAGCCACGAATCACAAAAATCGATAGATTCTGAACAGTGGTTCCTGACCGGGAAGGAATTCCTCCCAAGGGGGAAATTTCTTGAGTTCAACGCAAAAAATTCTACGAAAAATTTACTATGCAATAGGCTTTTTAACAACAGGCCTTGATTTGACCTTGCAACAAAAAAAAGGACTTTTTTGGTTTTGATTTTATTTTTTACCTTCCGAACTGTTTAAGGCTCGTTTCCACTAAGAGCGTAAATAGAGCTTTTTTTTATTAATCGTTCCGCACTTAAAATCTAGGCGAGCGCTGAGCGAAGCCAAAAAAATGAATAAAAGAAACAAATACTCCATTCCACGGTCGTAATGGAAACGAGCGCTAAAACAGTCCGGAAGGTAAAAAAATAAAAACCAAAAAAGCTCTCTTCTGCGTGTAGATAGCTTTTAAAATCAAAAGAAAGAACATAGGAAGTGCAAGCTAGCCCTTCCTTGACATAATCGCCTCTTTGTTGTCGTGACCGAGAAAAATGGTTTACAGAACCCGATTACTGAATCGCTGCAATGTAGAATCTTCGTTCTTCTTGCATAAAATTTATCGAATGGATAAAGGCATCTGTAGCGTTTTCGATATATAGGCCCACTACTTCCTAGCGTATTCTATTCCTTTCTATCACTCCAAAACCAGATAGTCAATGTAGGAACTTTCAAGCTTGTATTTTCATCGATTTTCAATCTGTTCGTTACGTACAATCTCTTGTTAAAGAACACAAAAGGCTTTAGGGCGATTACAAACACGCGACAAGAAAATAATTACAAAAAAAATAGTGCGGTACAAATGAAAATGAACAAAAGCAAGATATAAACAAAAAAGTTGGTTCGCATCTCGCAGTCGTCACACTAGCCAGCCCCCATATGAAACGTGCACTGGAAGGATCGTTGAGATCGGTTGATCTAAAGTTTCGTGTGACGTGCTGCGAGTGCAAAATACTTGACAGTTCGTCAGCTCGTGGATGAGGACCTGTTGCTCGTGACTACATTCCGTCCTAATGTTGCGCCATTTCTCCGGGAGCATCCTTGTTTTGTCTCCAAGC
This sequence comes from Diplosoma virens, assembly GCA_963680785.1. NCBI lineage: Eukaryota > Metazoa > Chordata > Ascidiacea > Aplousobranchia > Didemnidae > Diplosoma > Diplosoma virens. The sequence continues at coordinate 31,081,472 of OY796886.1, forward strand.
GATAACTTTTGCGCTTGAGTGGGGGTTTGAAGTGCCAGGATTTGCAATTTGCCTTTTCTTTTTTTGTTCGGCAATTGGCATTTCGCCCACTACTAGAGAACAAAACCGCTCCCAGGAGTATCCAATGGTTAGGACATACCGGAATGTAGCCGACGAGTTCTTGAAGGTTCACGTCTGGCGAAATGAGGCTTGTTCTTCTTCACTCTTCTTTCTTCGTACAAGATTGTTCTTTATTCTTTTTGAAGAGGCGTTGTCGTGGGTCACCAATGTAGTGTTTTTATTATATAGGCCTTCTGCTTTTGAAAACAATCTTCTTTTTTTGATAAAGTCGATAAAGTTCTTTCTATTTCTCTTTAATATTTTTATTTTTCTTCCTGATCAGACTATAAATAAGATGACGTCGGAGTCACCAATGTAGCGTTTTCGATATATAGGGCCACTACTGCCTAGCGTGTTCTATTCCTTTTTTCTATCACTCCAAAACCAGATAGTCAATGTAGGAACTTTCAAGCTTGTATTTTCATCGATTTTCAATCTGTTCGTTATGTACAATCTCTTGTTAAGTCTTTTTGCAGCAAATATATAAAAAGAACACAAAAGGCTTTAGGGCGATTACAAACACGCGACAAGAAAATAATTACGAAGAAAATAGTGCGGTACAAATGTAAATGAACAAAAGCAAGATAAACAAAAAGTTGGTGCGCACCTCGCAGTCGTCACACATCTATTACAGAAAAAGATATCTACTTGAAATGTTAAAGCTATAAGTTGATTATATTGGCAGCTCTGTGCTGTCACGTCTTATGTGAGTTTTTAATAGCTAAAATTTACAATATTAAGCAATAAACTTAGTTTCAATGCTTTTTCATGTTTGTTTAGACATTATTCTTTCGAGGTTACGTAGTCAAATGTGCTTTCTTCAAACAACGTTTTTGTAAATCAATGAATGAATCAACCGTGTTATGCCAATAATATATCCAGTATCGATTAAAAATCCCTTTTCTCGTATTCTTCTTCGCTTAATCGCTAGTCGCATAAAAAAATGCATTGTCTCGGCGTAGAACGTTAACGCACCCTTATGTTTAAGGTGCGGCTTTCTTTACGCCCAACAATGTGCTTTGTTCAATTGCTGTCTATTATATAAAATTTTGCGCGTGTTTAATGTTAAGGTGAGACCTTTAAAAATTTTATTCTGGGTGAGATGCGACTCAAGGTTTTATTGTAATCTAATTAGACTCGAAAATCTAAAATCAATGAAAGCTCTTCCGCAGTCGACTGATCCAGAAATCGAACTCTAACGTCAATTAAACGATAAAATACGTCAGATCTTTGCTGGAATCTTTTGTCTAGTAAAAGTAAATTGAGTTAGACTTGTCTATTACACAGCAGAGCGGGATCAACCGTTTGCTATTTACTTCTGGTACCATTTCATGCTTAAACTTGGAACAAAAGGGCTTAAAGCAGGTACAGAAATTTTTTGCGTTTTTTCTTTTTTTCGGTTTCAAGCCAACTGAGCGAGGTTAATACTGACGGGAATATTCCAACAAAATGTCATCTCACAGAAGTTCAAGTTTTTTATTATAAATAGGGTTACTTTTTTTTGGAAAAAAATGTACTGGACTGAAGTAGATATTTGTTTTGCAGATGTATCAAAAGCGATAAGCAAGAAAACCTGTTTCGGAACTTCGTCCAAATTTTCAGTTAGCGCCGACAGACTTGATCATTACTTCAAGGCATTGAAACGTTATGAAGGCTGCACTACAGTTGAAGGAAACCTTGAAATTACTGGGCTTGAAAGCACTGAATTAAATACAACTTTTCTCAAGGTTTGTACTATTTGAATAATACGTTTTTTCCTTGCTTTCAACCAATAACTTTGCATTTTATTACTTCTTACTAAAGATTTTTTAATTTGCTATTAATTATCACTGCTTCACTAATTGTTCAGATTGAACTGCTGGTAAAGCTGCACAGCATTAGCACATTCTATAAAAAAACTTTTAAAAATTTTTATTTTATCCAAAAATTGCAAGATAAATTTTCCATTTATTTTTTCATAACATACTCCTACAGCCTGTGTCATCCTGTTTCAGAAATTTGTCGGCAGAACAGCTCAGTGTGATAGCACTCTGACCTGCGAGCAGAAGGATGCGAGTTCGATGCTCAGTCTAGCCGAGTGATTTCTGTAGCACCCTTAGGAAAGACACTTCACAACAAATTCCTCGAGTAGTGAGTAGTTGAGTAGTGTCTACTCAACAGCAGTCTACTCAACAGCAATAGGAACTCCGCTTTAAACAAAAAGCAGCACACAAGCCAATACGGCCACATGACAATAACAACAACAAGAAATCAATCTATTCAAATAAAACCCCCGGAAGATTCCTTAAACAAGATGACTGGTTTTATGAATGTGCTTTGATAAAATAAAGTTTATGTATGCATTGGGTTTCGATTTATTTTTCTAATTATACATTGCAAGATATTTATCAAATTTCTCAAGTCCAATTTAGCTTAAAACGAACAAATCGCTGAAACATTACCATTGCCATATTTTTTTGTTCTTCAGGTTTTTAATTGCACTCATTCTGTGCACTGCCTTGCCTTGCATTGTTGATAAAAGTCTTGAGAAAAAAAAAGAAATCGTTTTATTTCTTGTGTTAAATTTGATACATTTTTAAAAATTTTTGTTTTGGTTAGCGTTTAAAAGGTATAATGCTGAAGCTTTTTTTTTTTTTTTTTTTTTTTTAATGACTTATTTAATTGAAGCACTGTAACTGTCCCCTGTAAGCGAGAGAGCTCTTTCTTGTGTTATTCTTGACCACGTGACCACAGGCTTCATACAGTAAAATGTATCGACAATCACGACACTCCGTATTTAACAAGTGACAGCTTTGATTTTGTTTTTTTGTTTAACTTGTTTAAAGTCTTTTCAACAAGTTTATGTTGTTGAACTTCACACAGGTTGTGAAGTCCCTCTGAAAGGCCTTTTACAAGAACACTACACCGGAACCGACAAAACAATATTTTCGAACGGAAATGCTTTTTCATTTTGCAAGCAAGAGCATAAATTACTTGAGATTTTATGTAAAATTTATAAGTCGCCAAATGACATTGATCGGCTTCTACAAAATAATTATACACCGCAGGTGGACAAATTACAGTCTTTGTGTCATGTACTATCCACCGACAAAACTGGCTAAATGGCTTAATTACACAATAACGATAAATCATCTTTTTCGCATGCTTGTATTTATAACGATTTGTTAAATTCAACTGCTGTAGTGTCCTTTCGAACAATGCTTTTTTTAACTGATTGTGGTAACCCTTTAAAATGTTTTTTCACTTTAAAAAAACCATAGTCAAGCAAAATTAAATTTTAAGATTTGTTTTCCCTTGAATTGTTTTAAGCTATCAAACAAATAACAACTTGATGCCAATGAAGTAGTCGAAGTTTTGAACGTACTAAGTGGCACTTATGAGACGAAGTGCTAATTTTAAACCAGTTAATCTTGGTAAAACAATTTAACATGGCTTCGGCTCGCTTATTCTTTCCATTTCGCCGTTTTATAAAATTAATCTTAAAATATGACTTAAATTTTTAATTACGTTCTTTGTTCGTGCACGGCAAATCACTGGATTTAAGGTCTTTTTCGTGCCTTCAGCTGTTTTTTGACATTGACCGAATATTTTATCAAGGGACCAAAAGACTCCAGATCATTTTGTACCAAAGTGAGAATAAAAATTTTCTTTTGCGGGTTTTTCTTTTCAAACCCCCAACTATCTTTCAAAAATCGAGAAAAAATGTAAACAACTTTGTTTAATTCTTAAAAAATTTTGAAGCAATTAAGCAAAACTAAAAAATCCTGATGGAAACTTGTTTGTTTATGCTTAAAGGAAAATAATTCGTCCGTCGATCTTTTCGCATAACTATTTTAGAAGTTCAGGTTAGTTATTAATGCTTTTTGAAAATTATCTAGAGCAGTGATTCTCAATCTTTTTCCGCTTGCGGCATATTTTGAAACTTTTTCGAAATTCGCGGCTCTCATGGACCAGATTTCTTGATTTTTATCCTTAAAAAGTAGTGTTCACTAAAAAAAGATCGCGAATCAATGGACTAATGTTTTTAAAAAAGTTTCGCAACATACAGGTTGAGAAACACTAATATAGACAGTAATGACCATAATAGTGTGCGAACGGAGCGCCCGCACCGCCCCCCACACAAGATATTGCTCAATTTCTTCATAGTAGCACCAGGACGTCGGTGGCATGTCAAAAATAAAGACTTTTTTATTTTTATTTTTAACAGTGATCCCCTAAAATGAAGACCTTTTTTTTAGAGATCACTTTGTTTTGATACATTAAAAAATAACTTCCCCATGACAATAACTTTTTTTTAAAGATCGCTTTGTCTTGGAACACTAAATAGTGGGCCCCCTTACTTTTCTTGCACCGGGCCCCCTTTTTGTAAGGCCACCACTGGTTATAGAATCTGGCTAGAGTGCTAATTGCTAAGTCCTTTTTTTTTCGGAAAAAAACAAGTTTGTTTTTAAACCTTTTGTTGGTTATTTATTACGACGCTTAACAATTGCGTAAACCGGAGATAGATAAATTGCCTGGTTGTAAAGCATGTGTGGCCAATACTCTTGCCAATACTTCGCCCAATGTTTTCGGGGACCAAAACATTGTCTCAATATTTTTCACAATTTAAAATGGTCTTTGGCTCAAAATGGTTGAACGTCACTGTCGTAGGTGTAGACCTTTTTTATTGTTTTTTACTTTGTGCGAAAGAAGATTATCCCCTTCCAACTCAAATAAATATTTTTTTTGTCTTATACAAGTTTTCTTGTAAAAATTTTATCTGATACGCCCGAATTCGCGTTTGTCAAAAGTGCTTTTTTAACAAAAAAATTGCCTTTTTAAAACTTTGTTCTTTCCTCATTTTTACCAAATTGTTGACAGTTAGTAGCTATATAAAAGTTTGGTGACGCCTGGTCTAAATCAAAATTTTGCAAACTTGGCTAGGTTTAATTTTGGGCGAAATTTTATAATTATAGAGACAGATCTAACATAATGTTTCTGTCTTTGTGAATTTTAAAAAATATCTGACCCTCCTTTGGCCCAGCGTTTTAAAAATATTTCAGGGCAGGGGCAATTGCTTCGGGCGCCCCTGAAAACAATTGTATGTAAAGCAGCAGGGACAAATTTTTCAGTTTCTAAACATCGCTGTATACTTACATGTCAAGCAAAATTCAGAAAAATACAGTTCCGTTTCCTTTCGCGTTGGCTTTTTACTTTTCGTTTTCCGTTGAAATTAAGTTTTTATTAGTTGTAGGAATAAAACAATCTTTAAGAAACTGAACTGTAATCACAACTCACTTTTGATTTTCCTTTTTAAAGACTCTCACCAAATTTGACAATTTTGAAAATGCCAAAAGATAAATTGTACGTTTTTTTGGTGGATCTTTTCCTCCACACTTTTTGAAAAATGATCCATTTTCATTTTTCATAAGCAAATCCTATTTTTAGATACTTTTGATCTAAGGAGACTGTTTATAGATTAAGGTACAGAACTTTTAGATCTGCAAATGAATTAAAAGTGATGGCCAAAAAATAAATTTTTAACGTCTGAATCTCTGTTTTCGCGGTAACAGAGATTACAATATTTTTCAGGAACTTTCTTCGTCATAACTTATAGTTGTTCCTTGGTTAAAGTGACAGCTATGATTAATATTAAAAGTCAAACATTTTTTGAAACTCCTTAACATTGTTTTAATTTGGTGCCGGCCGTGATTGCCATAATATTCTCCCAACCCACAGTAGAAACCTGTAAAATTATGTTTTTGAAACGTTTTTTTAAAAAAATTATTCTTGAAGTAAAGTTTATGCGTTTTCAGGATATTGAAGTTGTCACTGGATACGTCATCATAGCCCTTAACTATATTCCTTACCTTTCGTTGGAAAAACTACGGCTGATCCGCGGGAGAGAGTTACATGAAGGAAATGCTCTTTTTATTTCTGTCAACTACAACACTCATGACCCTCGCCAACGGTTGGAACGGCTACGGTAAATGAAAGTTTATTTGCCGTTTATTTATTACCACTATTACATGCCGTTTGTGCATCATCAGCTTAAATCTGCCAGTAACGATTAGTTTAAAAAAACAAACGTCTACGTCAATATCGTTTACGTTCCCTAGGACGTCGGTAAGTAAAAAGATAGCTATTGGTGGGATCTATAACCCTATTACATATATCTATGGGTTTGATACCGGAGTATATAAGCAACTTTTAATCGAGCGGCACGACATCATGCAGTTTTGGAATTGGCAGTACCTAATAAATTACTGTAGTAAATCTAACAATAGTTATGGCTGCCGTGCTTTCGATGGCCCAGGGTTTTTCGTGTTAAAATGTTTCCCTATTACAGCGTTATTTGAATTCTCGCTTTTGAATCATTTTTTTTTTTTTTGGCTTTTAGCTAAAAACAGAAACAAACTTGCTAATTTATCTTACAACAAAAAAAAGTTTTTAGTTTAAAGATTAATAGGGATTTGCCGTATTTTAAGAAATCAAAAACAATCTGTCAGATAAGAGCATTTGAGAATCACTCAGGTATAGTAAAGCTCTGGTGCAGATAAGAGTTTTTTTTTATAAAAATTACGTCATTCAAAATTTCGAGCCAAAAAGTAGCTTCCTAGTAACTTCTAAAACATTTAAAAACAAGATTCACGTTGATTCATCTAGTACGCCACAAAACAAGATTTTAATTACTATCTTTAACTATAATTATGTCAGGTTGGCATGAAGTTTTTAACAAAATCCGATTTGACGTATACGAATGCATTAGATTTCTCGGCTTAAGTGTAAGCTTGAAGTAATCGCATTTTCAGGCCAGTTGACGTCAAAATACTTTATTTTACGTTGACGTTGATTGGAATGTTTATTTCAGTGTCAGACATTAAAAATTTATGTACTTGTAGACGCAGTTTTAGTCTTTTTTTTTAAAGATCCACTTATTTTCAAAATACTGCCTGTTTATTTGAACTGTTTGACCTTTTAATTTATTTACACTTGGTAAAAATTTTTAATTGAGTTTTAACAAAAGTAGAAAGAGGATTTAAATACGGTGCTAATCTTTATTCTTAACCTTCGCTTAATTAAAAGTAACCTATTTAAACTCATGTCAAATTCTTTCCAATGTTTAAATCTGGCAGCATATCAATTACGACTTTTTACGCCATTCTTTTCTTGTCAATTCGATTTCAAGCATGAAATGTTTCGACCAGCTTAGCGGCTGCTGAATTTTTAAAACAATTTTTTTATTCAACATGAGTGAAGCGAACTTTTAAGAATTTCAAGATGATTTCACTTCAGCAGATTTTTGTCGACCATACTTTCTTGTGTTTTGTGAAAATTAATTCGTTGTTGTCGTTGTATTCCGAACAACGGACGTTTGTTTTTTTCTAAATTTACGAAATGAAATTTTAGCAACTAAAACCAATCAATTAAAACTCAGTTCGTCCCTGCAGAGGACGTTTGAAGTAGCGTCAAGCCTGTAGCGTACGCACAGACAAAACTTTGAAGAGACACTATAAATAATTTACCGAACTCTCGACCATAAAAGTTAATTTTCTTATCTGACTCGAACGCATCTGACTGAGACTTCGCTGTTGCAGATTGAGCTCGCTGACCGAGATTTCTCGCGGAAGTGTCACTATCGAAAACAATCACCTGTGCTACGTTAACGCAATCAACTGGAACGATATTCTTACGCCGTCACGTTTTGGTCGAAATTGGACGGTTACAATTAAAAATACTCCGCCGCCGGGGTGTGAGTATTCTTATTTTTACTTGGACCAGACTTTGTATTGCTTTTTTTGGTGGAAACACTCGCATCTCTTTTTTTTATTTTTCCGTTAAGTCGCATTCTTCAGTGAGCTGGCCTACTTGTTGTTATAACGTCGTCTCTTTGTTTATTTATGTGCAAACTTTTCTCCAAATTGACCAATTTTCGCACAACTCTTTGTATATATATTGTCGGTTATTGAATAACGTTTTAAAAATGTCTTTCGGAGTTTTTTTGTAGTCGAAAAATAATAGAATTTTACAAAGAATTTTCGCTTTTGTTGTAAGCAACAAAGATTTTTTAAAATAATTTAATTCAAATAAATGAGTCGAGACATGAAGAAGAAAGTATAAAAACCTTTTAAAAAGAATGCAACCGATAATGCCAAAACGTTTCTAACATGTTGACTCTTTTATTTGTATTAAAATTTTCCACTGTTCTTTTGCAGCTTTACTATTTATTACTTTAAAATCGATACATTTAAAATTAATTGTTTACAGCATAAACTGAATCTTGTTTGCGTTCTATGGCTTCACCTTGTTTGACTGCGAATGACATTTAATTATTGTGATCTTACGATAGATGTTAATATGGCATTGTCTTTTTTAACTTCGTCTATCTATCGAGGAAGAGTATCGAAAGAAGGGTCATTCTCGGTCCAAAAAAATCAGCTGCCATTGCTCCAAAACAAGGAGCGTCAAAAACAACGGCCCATATGCCAACTAGGACGCTCAGGGGTAATTTTCTAGCTGGCCACATGCCGCCGCACAAAGTTCAAAATTTATATGGAAATATTGTATTATAACTTATTGTCCGGTCACTAAACTGATAATTGATAGCTTTTTTTCAATCTTCCACATACTAAATAATGCATTCTATTTTCAATAATTGGTTAGAAGAAGGGTATCAACCTGTGGCACATTGCACGATTACAAGTGGTACAGTATTTGCCTAAAGAGTTGCGTAAACGCCCAGTCAGCATCCACTTGTTGCTTGATAAATAGTTTAAATCCTCTGCAATTAATAACGGAACATTTGTATAGAAGTTGTTTCGTATAAATGCGCACGTATTATACAAAACTTGTCTGATGTCGAATCGTTAAGCAATAACACTGATTGAGATGTGGCACATTACAAAATATTAGTAGCCAGTTTAAAGTTGACGCTTGGAGTGTTATCTTAATTGACTCCTAATTTAGCGTATGTGAACAACAGAATTTTTGCACGTGCAAAACTTTCGAAAAAGGTTAACGCTTCTGTCGCGCATCTGACTTAGATGTAAAAAAAATTGGTGCATGGGAAATAAAAGATGGGCCACCCTTGGGCTAGAGTGCTAGACCATTAAAAATGGGAAGTTTACTTCTGAGTGAATAATCGCAAAAAAATTTTTTTTGGTCAAATTTTTCTTTCTATTGTAATGAAAACAATTAGAACATCCGCCCCATTAGTACTCACAGCAACCTGGATTTTTACGAGAAAAGGTTGATGACTACTGCTTTACCGCGGCAACCATTATGATTTATATGTAGTTCTATAAAATTATTAATCCGTAAGCGAAAACGCAAACTGCACGACGACTCGTTTCTGTGTGGTTTGGCGGACATTTAAGACACTGAAATTGATGTAATGCTGAATTATTGATAAAATTGCAAGTAAAAAAATAATCTAAACAAAATCTTTCTACAGCCCGCTGTAGTCCACCCAAAAGTTTGGTTCCCATATTAAGGATAAGGCCTGGTCTACAACAGAAGTATACGTTTAGGGCATTTGTTTGTTGATTTACGGCGTCTTGGCTCAGAGATGCTTGCCGAAATTTAATAAGCAAACAAAAGATAAACTTATGCTCAGATGTAAGCCAAGCTTAATGACCTCCCTGGTTGTTTTATATTGCAAAACTATTTAACTCTTCGAGTACTAAATTTCAATGCTTTTTAAATTAATCATTAAAAAAAATTTTTGGAAACATTTCTTTAGGCATATTGTGTTATCTAGACTTTTTGTTTTTTAAAAATGTCTTTTCGGCTTTTTTAGTTTTTGCAGTTAACAAAAATATGACTATTTTGTGCATATATAAATTAGCTGTAAAAGAAAAAGGTTGAGAAACACTGTTTTCAAAAACATGTAAGTAAAATTGGTTTGTGCTTAAAACAAACAATGACGGCTAGTTTTTAACAGCTTTTAAACCTTTTTTTATGAAATTGTCATATGTCTCTGAAAAATTTTGTTTTATGATTCTTGAAAAGCAATATGCGTTAGTCTGTGACTGTTACTCTTATATGTTTAACCGAAGACCTTTGTGTACACGTTATTTTTATATCTTTTTTTAACTAAGTCAGGCAGGCGGAGGCGGCATGCGTTGTGTTTGCAGACTGGTTCAGCAGGGCTTTACATTTATTTTACGTAAAACACAAATGCGTTTTTGCAATGCGCAACAAAAGGTAGTTTCCATTGCAAACTCATGTTAGGAAGGCATACAAGAAAAGGCAAACATTTGTTTTAGCACGTAGTGCAGCCTTCTATTCACTTTGCTGTCGTATTGCAGACAAACTACGGTAGGCAAAGGATGGCAACCTTGCTTTGTGAGTAGATTGAGTAACAAAATTATGGACGATCAAACCAGAAATAAAGTGTCTCGTGGATCTGCTCATTAATCTTTAATCAGCTTTTTCCCTTTCGTTGTTTGTCTTCATTGCTTTTCTGTTTTTTCTTCGGTCTTTTTTATGCAAAAACCTGTTCAGTGTTTGTCTTTTGTTTGAAAACTTAGTTACTCTCTCTCTTTTTGTAATGTTGCAGGTTAAAGTGGTGCCACTTTGGCTTGTTCACAAATCTGCTTTGCTATGCGATCTACAATTAATACAATTAATTTCTAATCTCTAAGGTACAACTTGTTAAAAAATCCAACCCTAACCCTAACCGTAACTCTAACTTTAGATAACAAGCCAAAGCACACACCCTAACCCGTTAAAATAATGTTTACAAAATGACGTTGACTTCTTTAAATCGAAGCCATTCGATTTGAAATAGATCAGCAAATGGCCGCATCTTTTTTTGTTTTTAATTGATTTTTTTTATCATTATTAATATTTTTATCTTTTTCAAATCCATTGTCAAAAAAAAGTCAATTGAAGAAAATAGGCTACGCAGAACAAATTATTTAAGATCAGAAAAAGTTTAGAAGCACAAAAAATTCAACGATAAAAATTTGAAGTCGATTATTCAATTTCGTAGAATCTATAATAGTACTCAAGAAGACGATTACAAAATAACTAATTACATATAAACTAACAATCTTTACGGTTTATGGTAAGACATTGAAGCAATTTCTAGTCATTAAAAAAGAAACTAAGATATTTTTTGTTTACAAATAACGATTATTTATTAAATAAAATTCCTCAAAAATTGATTAAGTGAATCTTTGGAATGTCAAAATAATTTTAAGCTAATATAACTTAATAAAATCAATTAAGATTTTTCTTTTTTGACCTTCTTATTAATTTTATTTAAGGTGGAAAATGTCACAAAAGTTGCCACGGACGTTGTTGGGGCGAAGGACCATCCATGTGTCAACACTGTGAGAGCTTTGTTTTTTACAAAAGATAAATTATTGTCAAAAATTTCTTACTCTTTGGTCCAGGTTTTTTTCCTTTATTCTTTTAACTGATTTTGTGTTGCGTATTTAGCTTCTTACGGATTTCTTTAAAGTTTGTGACTTAATTTAATACGAATATCTTTTTACAAACACTGCCCATTTAAAATACAGACTTTTATGATATAAGCAACAAGCATACATTCAGCACCAACATGAAATTTGTGTGCCGAAAACAAAATATCAAATTAAAATTGAGTAACTGCAACACCTCTTTAGTTGCTTAATCAATAATATAATTTAGGATGAGAGGTAATTTTTACTTCTTTGGATGCTTAATCGTTTAACACCTCTTTGGTTGCTTAATCGATAATAATTATTTACAAGTGGATTTTACAAATTATCTCGCTTCCTAAATATATTATCGATATTAAAATTGTCTCGTTTGTGTTTTGTTGTATTTCCCGATAACGGTGCGGGAGGCAGACAAATCTGCTGATACTGTGTCACTAACGGCTTGCCACCGATGTAAAGTTTTGCTGAAGCGACTGCGTTGCCCTGGTGTAATGCTGTCAACATTATCACCGTGAACTGGTAACACAATTTAGCGTATTAAGATGGATCGGGGTTCTAAACTGGGGGTCACAGAAAAATTTTAGGGGTCCATGGAAAAAAACTTCAAAAAAAGTTTTTTATTTTACCGCTTTGACAACTAGGATGCGAACCTTAAATTTTGTTGATGACCAAAAAAAGATCATCTCTTTGATTTATTAAACAGTATTGGCCAAAAATGCTGGTTGAACTGAAGTGATCACCCTTTTTGAGGTCCAAATTTAGTTGCCGGGGAAGTAAATTCAAATATATTAGGTTGAAATCTAAGTGAAGGCCGAAAAAGGTTTTAACTTTCGGCAAAAGAATCCCTCTTGTTTTTATATGGAAGTCCACCAACTGATATTTAGGGCAAAAGGGTCATGGGTCAAAAAAAGATTGAGAACCTCTAAACTAAACCATGAAAGATTTTGATCTGGTGGTATGACTGGTCTTTTCTAGAAATAATTTTTCTAGATTGAATAAAAAAAGACTGTTTTGTGTTTAATTTTGTTATTGTTTGTTTCTGACGTTTTCTGCGCTTGATCAACAGCAATAACGAAATATAGAACCAGCTTGCTAGTTTCAATTATCTTTTGATAGTGACGAGGGAAATTTGCTCGTCGCAATGCGGTGGGGCGCGGTGTCGGGGTCCGAAACGAGACGACTGTTGCGATGCGGAGTGCGCCGCCGGGTGTACAGGCCCTGCAGGAAGAGACTGCCTGGTAAGCAGAGCCCCTTATCGCCCAAATAATTGAAATGCTTGCAAAAAAGTTTCTATTAAAGAAATTTATTCGTTCGAAAGCTGCGCTCGAGTGGTGCAGGGCAGCCCTATTTGAAATTACAAACAACGAAAAGACCATCATCGTGTTTTTTGTTTTATTTTTTCGAAGCTCTGGTATGCTGCCGGTTTAACTGTAAATCAACAAAAATCAGGCGGAGTTTTTTTATTCAAACAAATTTAAATCTAGTTGTTTGTTTATTGTAAAGATCATCTTATTCTCGCAGGTCTGTCGACACGTGAACGACAGCGGAGTTTGCAAGTCTTCTTGTCCTCCGGCACGGATATTAGATCCGCAGACCCAACTCATGGTTCCGAATCCGAACGTCAAATATCATTACTTTGAGCAGTGCGTTGACCGATGTCCCAGTAAGTGACGTCATGAAGACCTTTGACCTGCGCAGCTACGAACTTGAACCTTTGCATTCAGGCAACCTCCTGGTCCAAGATAACAGCTGCGTCAAGTCGTGCACGGTCGAGAACCACGACGACGGCTCGGGGAAGTGTGTGCCGTGCAAGAACAAAGTGTGCGATAAAGGTGCGCTTTTCTACTCCTAAAAGCTTCCATTTCGAGATTCAAATTTGTTCCTCCGCCTCCGGCGGGAGCTTATCGAATTTTTTTTAAGTTTGAATTTTTCAACTCGTAATTGACGATACAGATTTTCTATTTTTGACATACTTGTCAGCAGTCTTTGTCATCAATTTTAATCTTTTATTCTTCTGGCCAAATTTACAATAATAATAATGATCATAATTATTTTGAATCTATATATCACGTTATCAACAACTCCAGTGTATTTTTCACGACTGATAATTATTAAATAAAAACTTTTTTTCATCAATAATTTTATTTCTTACTTGTATTATTAATTATCATGCTCATACATTACCATCTTACTCGTAATAACGGTTCTAAACTAAAAAGGAATTTGTTTTATTTGTCAGCAGAAAACAAAAAGACACCCCAAAAATGTCGCTTTAAATATAGTGCATATTAGACTTTTGATTAAAAGGAATAAAGCCAAAGCAGTGCAGATATGTTTTGTCTTTGAACAGAGTGCTACGGTGTGAAGCACAGCGACGGTCCCCTGGCAGCCAAGCAATCGGTCGACGCCCTAAACATTCACCATTTCAAAGGCTGCAATGTCATTAAAGGAAATCTTGTCTTCCAATCGTTCGCTTTTTCTGGGTAAAAACATTTGATGGATTGTTTTTATCGGCTTTTTTTGAACGCCGTTTTTTAAACTGCTTTATGTGTGAAATCTAATCTGAACAAAATTATTTATAGGCTTGAGTTTTCATTTTTTACTAATCGTGAAACGCTTGTCGTTTTGAAGAGGTCAAATATAATTTGGTTTCTTTCTCGAGCAACACCATGGAGCTGAAAAAAATCCTTTTATACCAAAAATATCTTTTATTATACTCGCTTTGTACGCCGACGTTTGTTACGGGTTCTTCGGGCCCATTTTTGTAGCGTTGCACTTGGGCAAGAAAAGCACTTAGGCGACACTACCGTGGCAATTTCGATCCGTTGACAACAGTGTGTCAGATCTGAGTTACCTGAGAATCAAACCAGGACCCTCTATATCATATCAGCCGTAATAACACAAAAGGAAACAGGCAGTTTAAAAAAGGTTTAAATTGTCGTTTTAGTTGGGTAAAACTACCCTTGAAAATTTTTGTAATATTTACATTGAATACAAGTCTATGTGTAATTATGGGTAAGCACGGAGGATTTTCTTGAATTCCTAGGGGAATTTAAGCTGAACACCAATACAATTATTGATTTTTTGCTTTAATAGTTTCAATTTCGAAAGCTTAATTTTATTTTACAGCGACCCCCATAACCAACTTCCACCCATGAATGCGTCGCAGTTAGAAGTCTTTAAAGACGTTCGGAATATCACAGGTTCAAAGAAATTGTTGCCATTCAAGTGAAAAGCTTTGGCATTAAGTTAGATTATATTAACGAGTTTTTACATTATCACGCGCAGGTTACCTTCAAATAATCAGCTGGCACAAGGATCTGCACGATTTTTCAGCCTTTCAAAACCTGGTACAAATTGGCGGCGTTGAGTTGTTCATGAAAGTGGCAAGCTTGGTTATACAAGGAGGAGAGGAATACCTTACTCAGGTAATACAAGTTTTTAAAAGGTGACTTTTATTATCCTTTTCCCGGTTGCTTCTTTCTTTAAAATCTTTTCTCATTTACAAAAAGTAGTTGTAGGCAATTTTTTGAGGTATCGACCTATGTGTCAACAATTTTATTTTCCGGTTTCCGCTTTTTATAGGTTTTTAATGTATAACCTGAAAATACAATAAAATTTGACAGAAATTTTTATAATTACAACATTGAAGCGACATCTCAACAAAACTACTGTAATTTATTCGATGTGAAATATGATTTAAACAAGTCAGAATTTTGGAAAAAATGATTCAGTTTTAATAGCCGTGTGATTTTACGTTTCTCGAAATGTTTTAAAACCTTGTTCGCTTGTGCAATTACGTCACGATTTATGTATCGAAAGCAATTAAAAAATTCTGTTACTTATGATTGAAGCGCAACTGCTTACAATCAATCAGAATGGGTTTAATAAAATATTAGGTGTCAACCTTAATAGAATTTTACTTCAGAGTGCATTTCTTAACTTTCGCTCGTCTTAATCACAAACCCGATATTAGGCAGCATCGGATCTTTTGAATTCGTGAGCAGCGCTTCGTATTGGGACCGAACCCGTTACATCGAGCATTGTCGTAAAGACTAAGTTTTAGATTTGAAAAATGATAGAACCCAGGTTGCAAACATTAGTGGATAATGACCTTGAGTTATCGTATTTAAAAGCAATCTGTGCGTTAATCCATGACGTTATCACAGTTCAATCCAGGTTTTTGCTCGTTTTCGTACTTTTACGAATCGACGTAAGAGCAATGCAGTAAGCTTTGGTTTTCCCAGATAACATCCCTCGGCTTTCGCTCGCTGAAAGTAATCGCGCACGGCAACGTTTACATCGCCAAGCTTAAGCAGCTCTGCTACGCCGACACCATCAAGTGGAAAAATATAATCAAGCACCCGATTCGGAAAAGGAACTTTGGCCGCATCGGGCTTCAGTTGAAACGGAATAACTCAAGCCGACATTGTGAGTTTGTGTTGCTTATTTAAGAGAGAGCCTTTTCGGCCCAAGTACATTCATCAAATGTTAAGACCGAAAACCAATTCGATTCGCAAATCTACTGTAAAAATAGAAATTGGCTCTATGGAGTAAAAAAAAACTTTATTTTCTAGAGTCTGGACTAGAAAGTTTATTTGAAATAACAGAAACGAATGGTAACTGCATTAAAAACGCTCAGTTCTGTAACAATTTTTTTCGGCATGAATGCTCTTACCCTGAGTTATAGACATTAATTTGAAATTGACCAATGCAACCGTGTCTTGAATGAGTTAATTTTCAATTTTCCTTTTAAAAAAGCAAATAGAATAATCGTGGTGTTTACTTTGGAATAAATTTTTTTTAGGCAATGTATCCTGCGACAAGGAATGCTCCTCCGACGGATGCTGGGGACCCGGACCCCGGCAATGCGTGTCCTGTAAGCACTTTAGTTACAATGGCACCTGCGTATCCCATTGTGACCCTTTACTGAAAATATATTCGACTCCCGGAGGTGATTTAATTTTCCTATTTACAAGAATATGTCAAGTCAGTTTATTTTTTGCTAACATTAGTGATGACCTTATAAAAGGGAGAGCTCGGTGCAAGAAAAATAGGGGGGCACTTTTTAGTGCGCCAAGTTTTTTTTTGTATCAAAATAAAGTGATCTGAAAATATTCGTTATCACTTCATATCCAAAACCTTTATTTTCGTCTCAAAATGATTGATGGTAATCTCTAAAAAAAAAAGTCCTCACTATCAATCGAGTACATTACCCCTACTTTCGTCCTAAAGATAAGGTGCAGACAGGGCGGCACTTTCATGGTGCTACTATGAAGAAATAGAGCAATATTTTGCTTAGACAGGCCACTTTTTACGTTTTTTAGGGGGGCTGGTGCGGCTGCTCCATTCGCACCGTACTAAAGCCATCACAGGCTAACACTATTCTGGTAGTCGCTTCTTTTGAAATGTGCTTTACACTCGCACGTCTGTCTCTTTCATTTATTCATTCATGGTTTTTTCCTGATCACTATTAAAATAAAAATCATACAGGGCAACTTTAAATAATAAGCAAGACACTAATGTAATGTTTGACTTTCCTGTAATTGTTTAATCTTATCTGTCACAACGTCCTAGAAACGTCGGATAGCCAAGCTTTTTTTCATATTGATTAATAAAGGAATGACAGAAGGACTTCTGTATCTTCCAAAACAAGACAGGCAACCTAATTACAATCAAGAAATCTGGGAAACTTTTATGATGAGCCGCTATAAAAGTTTTTATTATATCAGTGTTTCTTGACTGGGGTTCCATAGCGACCTATCCAGAGGGTTCACAAGATTTTTCTATAAAATAATAATTTGCTACCTACATTCTACTTGATCCAAAACCTTACGATCTTGGGAATGATAAGCACATTTCCCCCAAAAATTCTTAACTTGGTGTTGAAACATTTAATTTTTTTCGAAAGTCAAGTGAAAACTAAAAAAAATTATTAATTAACGTTTGGGTATAGTTTTTCGTTAAACGTAGAGTGAAGACTTTTTTTACCTTCACTTGACTTTCAAAAAAATGTTAGACTTGGGGTCCATAGAGTTTCACAAAATTAGCTTAAGGGTACACGAGTTCCGACGAGTTTAGAAACCCTGTATTACTGTACGGAACCGAGCCTTTCTATCCAAAAATGCACGCCATGAATAAAATACGGCCATCGCTTTAATTCAACGGACTATTCCTAAAAACAAGCGCAATGACTTAAAATAAATCGTCAGTATAACACACGGATCTTCCCGACGACACGCGGGCTGCTGGTTTCTCACGCCTGCTATGAAATTGAATTTGGTTTGATGGTTTATAATCTTTTAGCATCAAATGTATTGACGGGCGTTCGATTCAAAAAAATACAAAGGTTTTTGAATTTATTTTGTTTTAATATCGTAGCAAATTAGGGATAATAATGTATTAATAGAAAATAAAGCCCTAGCTATGCTTATCGCAATCATTTGCCACCAACAGAATTTCCAACTTCACTTTTTCTTTTGTGTATTAAAATTTTTTTTCAAAAAAATACAATTTAAAAAAACGTTTTAACGCTTAGGGTGGCATTTCTTTGTATCTTTTTGATCTGAAGTTCTGATGTACTTTATCAAGCCATCATGACTGCGTAATTTTGGCTTGATAAAAGTAATTACGCTGCTGAAATATTGCTAGTTAAAGATTAAGTGTATATTTTGACGTTTTAATTGAGATAGTTTCATATTACCGCTTATACTTAATCACAACGTAGCTGTTGTTTTTGAAATTTTTTCGAATCACGATAAAGGATTAACGCATTTTTTTGAAAACAAGCATAAAAAAACATTAACTTATCACACCTTTGTTTCATTTTAAAACTTTAGCTGTCATAACTCCCTTTATAATTTGTTTTATAGTAATTACATGTCGTTACACATTGTCCATCAATGTCATTCTT
The DNA here is from genome assembly GCA_963680785.1 of Diplosoma virens. NCBI lineage: Eukaryota > Metazoa > Chordata > Ascidiacea > Aplousobranchia > Didemnidae > Diplosoma > Diplosoma virens. The sequence goes on from OY796886.1 coordinate 31,099,892, forward strand.
ATTACGTCAATAAAGTTAAATCGCATGTAGAAGCTTGTTTCAAGGGCTTTCAAGAAAGCTATTCCACGTAGAACCAATACAAGATCTTTATCTCAAAGTTTGTTAATTTCAAAGATAGATATCTTGTACCCTCAACCTATGCAAGAGCGCTAACAAAAACAAACATTGCTTTTAAAATGCTTCGGTCAAACCGGCTCTTGACAGCTTCAAAGTAATGTTTCTCAAAATCAAAAAAAAGTTTAAAATCAGATGACGTATTCGGGAGAAGCGATAAGCTTTTTTCCGGGTCACGCCTGTTATTGAAGACAGTCTAAAGCTGCTACATTTTACTTTCTTGCTTTTGACGTTTGCAGACTCCCAGTGCCGTCCTTGCCACCCTGACTGCGAGCAGTGCACTGGGGCAGGGCCCGAAAACTGTACTTCATGTCGCTACTACCGCGAGGGGGGTTTTTGTCTCCACGAGTGCCCGATCGACAAATACGGCGACCCCGTTACAAAGGAGTGTCTCCAATGTAACGAGTCGTGCGTGTTGCAGCCGAATAGCCGCATGTAAGTTGGAGCAAGATTTGTTTGTTTTGAATTTTTTTTTGCACGAGTGGCTTTTTCTTGTTTTTAACTCTTATTGATTGGCTTTTCAATTTTCCTTCTGTTGCATTGTTCCATACTGTGTTTTTCAAAAAACAATTTAAAATTTAATCAATTAAATTTGCAAAATTGAAGGAAACGTTCTCGGAGTTTAGCAGAATTACTAGGATCTTAATGTCAATTTTTTGCTAAATTTACAGCGGATGTGTAGTGCAGAGCTTTCAATCGCTAATGAGGGTTGTTTTTCAATTCAATAAAAATAGCGTCAAGAAAGGCAATTAACAAATAAATCCTTTAACGATTTCCGACAGCTTTTGATGGCTTTGGTTGGGCTTTGAAAAACGGTTGTTTGCTTCAACATAACGCGTTGTGGCGTTAAGATTAGTTTTTCTGCTCGCTTGATTTTGAGCAATTCGCAGATGGCCCGGTTTTTATAGGTCGTAATAGATCGGCGAGTGACAATTTGTGTGAATTTTTTTCGGTCTTTAATTTTAAATCAGGACAGTTTAATCAATTATTATGAGAGTTTCGTTACTGTCGTTCCAAGATTTTTGCGTTTTTTCGTAATTCCTATTATTGCAACTTGCTTTGCGTAAAGGTTACGTTTTTTCTGGAAGCGCTTTTCAAACAGCAAAACCTTTAAGTAGATAACTGGGCTTTTTCAGGTGCACTGGTCCCAATGCGACCCTCGAAGAAGGAGGCTGTTACTTTTGCGATTACGTGGTGACGTCGCGGAACATGGACCACATCCGGTGCTTGTCTCGTGGATCTTCTTGTCCGCCAGGCTATTTCACGTACCAAGCTACCACTCTTACATCGGCCAATCACGTAAGAGCGATTGAGTAATGCTCGATGTGTTTTTTTGTTTTTGTTTTGTTTTGTACTGTTTACATAAGAGGAATCAGTAACGTTTGATTCTATTTGCAGACCTGTGTTCCCTGCTACGAAGGCTGCATGAATTGCAGCGGTCTACAGAGGTCCGACTGTAACCATCCTCTTCCAACCAAGTAATTTGACTGATGGTTGCTTGTGTTATGCACTAACTGTTGACATTTCATCATGCTACAATAGGCGAAATCAGTAATTTATGGTGAACAGTGCTTACCTGCACAGAAGCATATGTGGTTTGCCTTTTTATCAAAAATTTAAATTCCATGTTACACAGACTGCTTAATGCTTATACGTTTAATATAACTATATCAGCAATGAACTGATATCATTGATGCAGTGACGTATTGTATCAAGAATTCATTCTGACAGTTTGCACTTGTCGTTTTAACAACTGTCCGTTAATCAAACCTTGGCCTGTTCTATGTTTTAAATCGATGGCAGTTTGAAATGTTGATTCTACGTTTGAACGATAACCTGTAGCACGTTATATATAAAATTAATACAACCCTGCTGTCCCTGAGAGAAACACCTGTGTAAGTTGCAAGACTGCTGATTCAGAGGTTCGTTCTTTTATCGAGTTGTTGAAAGCGAAAAGAAAGTGTTTAACGAGGGAGAAGAGTGAATTGTCGACGAACTATTGAAAGGGTTGTCTGGAAAGACTTGCGACTTGTTTACTGGCCAAATATTTCATTGAGTATATTTGTTTTAATGTTAAATCACTTCTAAGCCAGCGAACCACTTGATTCGACAGAGTGGTTCGTTAGTTCAGTCAACTCGAATTCGGTCTCAATCATGTGCCGACAACTTGATGCCTGGTAAAAATGTAACCATCAGACTGCAATCGTTGCAGAGTTCAAATAATTGAAATTTTTTTAGCAACACTGCCTGTATGGGCGTTAACGCGACCTAATATTGAAGAATATTTCACCTTAATAGTAGCTTTAAGTTGTTTTGTGGGGTGGCGGTAGGTAAACCCGAATTGTTTCTCAGAATGTGATCGCGGATCGAGTCCACGCAGTCACGAATCGGTCGATGAGCGCGACCGAGATCAGATTTTCTAAGAGCTTGCTTGCGGCTTTGCTGGTTTTTGAGTGATGCTTCTCGATAAAAACTCACTTTTTCTTTAGCCCTAACACCATAATTGCCGTCGTCATCACTGTGTTCCTCGCTTTGGTCATAACTATTGTTGGTTTCGTCGTCTACTATCGTCAGCGGAAAAAAGCGGAAGCTAAAAAGCGAGAATACTCATTCCGAGCATTGGGTCTTGATCCGGTAAAAATTTTCCGTCTAACTTTCCGTTTTTTCATAAAAATGTCTTCGTGTAAGCATCTAATTCGTGTTTAAAAAAGTCGTGCCCTGATAAGATTTTCTTTCCGATAGAGCGTCCTGGTTTCGGCCCCGGGGGCCTCTTCTAACCTTCAGCGCGGATTTCGTGATTTTAAAGCTTGATAGGCGATTGTCGAAATTTACTTGGGTTAGTTGGGCTCACGACGAACTCTAATCTCACGTCAGATTACGCGCCTCGTGCAAATTACAGTTAATAACAGGCCTCGCTTTAGCAAAAGAATTTTATTCATTCGACTTTTTGCGTGTTTTTCTTTTTATAAAGCGCGATTGTTTTACCCTGCCTTTTTGTCGCTGAGTTTTATCTCGTTTCGCAGCTGGCTGAAGAACAAAGCGCAGACCCTACGACCCGGCTCATGGAGCCCATGACACCTAGCGGCGTCGCACCAAATCAAGCTCAAATGCGGATTGTCAAGGTGAGAAATTTGACGCAACAGCGCTGCGTGGTATATTTTAATAAAATATAAAGGATATTTAAATAAAATACCTATTGTTATCCTTGATGTTTTAAGTTTTTGAAACTTGAACGACAGTCTTTTTACAAGTTTGATAGTGCGTCCTGCATGGAACTTTCTCCGTCATGTGCTAGAGACCAAGTTTAAGTTAATTAATTCCTCTAATTGATTAAATTTTTTGTCGAGTCATATTGATTTGAATGCAATTGATTTTCAGGAAGCAGAATTACGAATCGGAAAAATTCTTGGCTCCGGTGCTTTTGGAACAGTTCACAAAGGTACTTTCAATATTCTGCTTTCAAGCTATTCTGTTCGTTTCGCATTTTATTCTCAACTTCTTATTGAAAGCGATGCGCAAACTGTCGAATTTGACACTTTAATTATATTGAAATCGAATTGCTAACGCGAAAATTCGTTTTTTTTTTTAATTCTAAAGACTTTTTTGCCGTTGTAACATTGATTTTTTGTCATAGTCATATTGATCGATTGTCGCAGATTAAAATAGGTCTTTTCAAAAATCACTGCTCAGCATTGCACATCTGCGCTCTAAAGAGCCATAGTTATTCATTATTTGCTCTCCGCTTAATCGACCGATATATAAACGACGCTTGCTAAATTGAATTAAATATATCCGTCACCATGTCCAACTCGCAGCGACCATACTGATAAGGGGTTGCTACTCTATCAAGCGCGTGATTTTTTTTAGAGATTTGGAGGTTTGATGAAAGTGTTTTAATGGAAATCCATTATAGTTGAAATACATAGAAATAGATTTGCAAGGTGTTGTGTAACGTTTGCAGTTTGCTATTGTTTTCCACCCACAGCAATCACAGTTACTTCGAACCCGAAAACAAAGTAGCTTTAGCGCTCATAAAATCGTTAGTTTTCGACTTCTCAAGCCTTAAGCGATGCTCTGGTTTTCTTTTTGCTATAGGTTATTGGATTCCCGATCTCGCCCCAAAGGAGAAGGTTAAGGTTCCGGTCGCCATCAAAGTGCTTCGAGACGAATCGTCACAAGTCGCTAGCAATGAAATTCTTGACGTAAGCACTAAATGATTCATAAAGAACATAAAAAAACGAAACAACACAAGCTGTTCCTGGTATTTATATTTACAACCTTATTTATCAAATGTATTAAAAATGGAAAAAGAAAAATTTTTATCAGCACAGTACCAATATTCCGGGGATCTCTGAAAGCAGAACGCAAATCGTTTATTGGTTGCCTTAAGTTTAATGGCCAACAAATTAAGATGCAAATTTTTTGATATTATGATAATAATTATGATGATCTTTAAATATAAAGTGTATAAGATGATGATATACGATATAGGAAGCTTTCGTGATGGCCTCGTGCGAACATCCAAACCTGGTGCGACTTCTAGGCGTGTGCATGTCGCAGCGCATCATGCTGATCACGCAGCTGATGCCGCTCGGCAATCTACTTGAGTACGTTCGCGAGAACAAAGACAATATCGGATCACAGCATCTACTCAACTGGAGCCTGCAGATAGCGAAGGTATGATCCGTCGTGGAGCGGTCTGCAGATAAGAGGGTTTTTTTCTTTTTCCGCTTAGTTTTTTAAAAAATATGTCTCTCAAATCTTCATCATGGCTTGTTTCCACCACGAGCGTGGAATGGAGTATTCTTTGTTTCTTTTATTAATTTTTTTGCTTCGCTTAGAGCACGCTTAAATTTTAAGTGCGGAAAGATCAATAAACAAACAAAAAATGCCCCATTCTACGCTCGTAGTACAAACGATCCCTTATAGAGAACTGTTTGCATTACATTTTGTTTACATTCGTTTTGAAAAAGCGATACTTGGCTTCTGTTTTGAAACGAAGGTTTGTACAACCATGCAATTTTACTGCATATCTGGTTTTCTTTGGCAATAAACGGATATCGTGTGTGGACAACACGGTCACAAACTTTTTATAAATCGCATTCTCTATGCACAGAACACGCTTGTGTCAAATCATTCCGATTACGATGATGTTTCTAGAATGCAAATCAGCACCTTTTTGAAAGATGAAAACTAAAAACTTTTCGTTACCAATTTTTTTCTTAGGGCATGTGCTTTCTGGCGGAGGAAAAGCACATGGTCCATCGCGACTTGGCGGCGAGAAACGTCCTGGTCAAGTCCCCCAACCACGTCCGGATCACTGATTTTGGCCTGGCCAAGTTGCTTGACGTCAACGAAGACGCGTATAGGTATCTCTTTCTGATTCGGCTGAAGGTGTAAGGGAGTAATTGTATGATGCTGCCTGTGTTTGATCGCGGGAAGAAATCCGCTGTTGTGTTTAAATTTCGTTAAGGGAAATGATGACGTAATGCGTCAAGCACAGCTGATATTTTCTTTTTGATGCTTTGCTTTGTCAATGAGAATATTTCATTAATTTTGAGCTTTTTTGCAGAGCTGAAGGTGGAAAAATGCCAATAAAGTGGCTGGCTCTTGAATCGATTCAACACCGAATCTTCACGCAAAAAAGCGACGTTTGGAGTTTTGGTAAGTGATGTAATTCCTTTTTTTTTTTACAATTACTTATATTTCTCAAGTAATGCTTTCTATTTCTTGGCAGGAGTTACGATGTGGGAATTGTTGACATTCGGAAAAAGACCGTACGAAAATATACCGGCAAGAGAAGTACTTTCACTGCTGGAATTAGGTAAGTAAAATCGATGAGTCTATGCATAAAATGTAAAATTAATACTTGACACACCACAATTATATTCGACAACACTAATCCATTCATACCAGATTAAAAATTTGAAACATATATTCCCATTCTGTATATCTTGATCATTTTTACATATAATATTAATATTCCTTTTTTTGGCCTGACTCGAAACGGTTATCAATAAATTACAAAGCATTATCAACTCTAAATTTAAACTATCTTTGAAAATAAATTCTTTCTATAAAACTTTTAAAGCATCACATTATTTTCAACTGAAGACTTGCGTTTCGCCTGCACTCTGCTTGAATACTGTACATCGGTTTTCTTGTTTGTTCGTATATTAGTTTTCTTAAATCAGTTATTGTATTCGGGCTTGACTTACACAGTTATATCAACTTGTCATTGGAGCAGTAGGATTAGTGAACAGTAGGGCTTTCATTTGAAAACCGAAAGCTCTTTTAAAGATCATATTATGTCTTGCGACATTTGTGTTAATACTAAATACAACGTAAATATAATTAAAAACTTTTTAAATAATTAAAAAACGTAACTCGAACTTTGGAACCAAAATTTACCAAGCTTTGTTAATCAAAAAACGTAACCCTAGACTTAATCGACATTTATTTGCGAATAGATCATCGTTTTTGTTGAATGTATTTTAGATTGTTGTTTCTGTTATTTGGATTCTGCTTGTTGTATCGTGTTTGCGGTTGTTATTTTGTGCTGGTATTTTTAAATCAATTGTTCACCAATTTCCATGTATAAAAACCTTGTGTGACCATTTTGATGAACAACTACGTAATCAGGTCATTGACCTCTGTCTTTAAATTTGATTGCAAATTTCTTTACATTTTATTCATTTGAAGAGGGCTACTTTTAGCCGAAAACGTTTATGGTATGTTATAGTAGTTCATTGTTTCTTTTTTTTTTATTTCATATTTTTAGTCTTGTATGAATTGATTAGTGTTGCTGAATATAATTGTGGTATGGTTAAAAAAAGTATACTCTCCGTTTAAATTGTAATATTCGATACGAAGTAATCTTAAATTGAAAAAAGTGAAGCTGCAAAACATGATTTTCCGGTTTAAGAGTGTCATGTCTCTCAAATGAACTTTTAGACAACTGCATTTAGACAACTTCACAGGAGTGGTGATTGGTTGGATCGAAGCTGTGGCGGTTTTTTACGCATGTCACGTGTTTATGTTTGTTCGGATGGATGCGTGCCATGGAGTGTTGTGTCGATGACCTTGTTGTTTTATTTGAAGATTTTATTTTATTGTTTTATTAGAAGAAATATTGCGAAGTGATGGTAGTGCGGATTGTGTTTCTCGAACTTGCACCTTACCTTTTAAACTCGTCGCAGGTGAGAGACTCCCACAACCGTCGATTGGAACGATCGACATCTACATGTTGCTTATAAAGTGCTGGACCGTCGATACTGACGCGCGCCCCACCTTTCGCGAGCTTGTTGAGGAGCTGTCCCGGATGGCCAGGGACCCTCCACGCTACATCGTCATCCACGTGAGTTGAATCGATATGTCCGCGATTAGGGCTGTGGTCGATGGTTGAATAGGTTTTAACTTGATTTGCTGAGAATTCCACTAGCAATTTCACCTTTGACCTTAAGCCAAAAGGCAATTTTTGTTGCGCTTTTACTCAGTGACTTGGTAGGATTAACGCTATAAATATCGATAAAAATCTTTTAAACAAGGTAGAAAATCTTTTTTTGTTATTTTTCTAGAATGAAGGACAACTGAACGAGCTTCCAAGCCCGACTACTTCAGAATTCCTTCGATCTTTGGTGAACGAAGAAGGTGATGATTTCCCGATTACAGATGCGGAAGAATATCTACATCCGCCTGTTTTGAACAATCAAGGTGTGCGACGTCATTGTTTGAATTCGATGCTTTGATTTATTGATGACAAAGCAATTTTTTTCGATAATCTCAGCAAGCAAATGCCTTGTTTCTTTTTTAAATTTCGTTGAACATCTGTAGACAAACCTTATTATTTTATTTTTGAGAATTCGCCTAAAATTTGTTTTCAGAAAAAAATGTTCTTTTCTTAAGGTTAGCAGCCTAAAAGAGAAAACTACTTAAAACTAAGTAAAAGTTTTTGCGCTATTGCATCCATTGGTGACATTGAAAATGGACCTTCAACTTTTTTAAACAAAGAAACTTTTTTTTTTCGGTTGTTTTTCTATCAGTTGGGCTTCAATTCAACTTTTGATACATTTTTCAAATTAAAGATGAGCGGGCGAACAATCCATTTTCGCTCCAGCCCCCACCAGTAACTGTGCCTTGGAAACGTCAGCACAGCAGATTGTCTTCAACATCCTCGGAACGTCCTCTTTTCGGAGGCCAGAACGGAAGAGCCAGCGATCGTAGTTTCAAATGGCGGCAAGGGCAGGTGAGATGAGAGCGAAAGCGAACAAAGTGACGCATGGCGGCTTTGCATTGCATTTTAAAATAGTTGAAAGAGAGAAAATTTTTTTTGTATGTAGATACAAAATTAAAAATTTAGGAAAAATATAACAGGCACATTTTGTCTATACGTGTATAATCGCAAGCAAAAGGCCTAATGACCATGATAAACTAAAGGTTTATAATGCAAATTTCACCATATAAACTCGATAAAACGAAGCAACTGTTATCTGTTTAAAGCAATACCTTCACTGTTTTGCCGACATACTCGCGAGTACCCAATTTGGGCTCGCAGTGTTTGAATGTTTTCATTTTGCTAGTCTCGATGTCAGTGCTGTTGAAATGACGTTGCACTCCTGTGTTATTATCTCACAGTCGAACCGTTTAATTACAAGTTCTGGGACTTGCTTTATCGTGATGCTGCCATTAAAAAACTTAAAATTAGGCATTAAATTTTTGCCGCACGAAAACAGATCCAGTTTAATTCTGTTTCTCCCCCCCCAGCCGTTTTCCTTTCAGTGAGGAAATAATATGTAAATTTTCGATACAATGCAATAAAGCAACTCAGCACAATTAAGAGTTTTTGCAAATTTGAACTATCTCATAACAGCATTTTACCACTTACTATTGCTATAAATCTGAACAAATTGCTATCTAGTTATTATCTGTAATAAACCTTGATACAATTCAAGATCGAGTGCTGCGCGACTGTGCCCAAACAGCGAAAGTGCTTTTTTCTGTGTATTTCCTTTTAACGTTGTTTAATTTAAATCAAACCTTGAAGCTTCTATCTGATGTCGATTAAAGATTTTGATATATTTTTATAAATATCTGAACCTCAGCATACCACCATTTATTTTTTAACTTGAAGTAATGAGTAAATAGAAAATATTAAAAAATACTGAATAAATAACTTTCAAATGCTTTAAACCCATTAAAGTTGTTTTTTATGGTTGGAAAACAGTTCTGATGTCAAACAAAATGATATTCTGTCATCTGTATCATAATATATTTACTGATCTTTTATGTTTCGTGAAATCATTTTTATTAAAAGATTAGCACCAATATCATCAAAACAATCAAAAAGCTATTGTATCTGTTGTGCGGCCAAAAAATCAGACAGCAAAAACAGATTATTTTATTACCCATTTGATTAACTATGTTTTTACATAATTCTCAACCATTTCATTTTATCTTTCAATGCGATTTTTCTTTATGTTTCATGGTGTTTTAAATTTCCACTTGGGCGTTAAATTTTTTATTTAATGGCAATTGCAATAGAAACACTAATTTAAAACTAGATAAAACTACAGTTTGTTAAATAGCACATTAACTTTTACACACACACACACTTCCCACAAGCCTTTCCCCTGCTTGGTGGTCTTAGTAAAAAGTCCTAAATTTAAGTCATATCTCTATAAAATTTTTAAAAAATTTTGGCATTGTAATCTCCGGAAGCAGGTCGGGGTAATTGCTTGCCCTATGTATAGCGCCTTTGACGTTTTCCTGCGAGTCAGGAGAATAAATATAGAGATGCGATGCGATGCGATGATAACTGTAAACTATTTTGCTGAAAATAGGGATTTTCTTTCGTACAATCAATTCAAGTTTTGAAGCTGGGACATGTTTGTTTTGCTATCCACCCTTTGTGTTTCTAATTATTGGTAATTTTTCTATCAATTTTTCTTGATTCTTTTTCGATTTTTTTCTGATTTAATTTTAATTTTGATTTACCCATGTTTCTTGGCGGAATGTATTTATAATAATTTTCTGTCTATTATTTTTGCTGACACTGTATTACTTAATTTCTATTGATATTTTTATTTATAATCAGATAATCGAACTTATTCACTCTTTTCCTATTATCTTTTTCATGTTTTAACGCAGGGTTCTATTTTGTATATTTTCAAAAATCAGATTTACACATTTCCGAAAAGTTTTTGTTAGAATAATTCCGTACGAAAGTAAAATCTTTAATTCCTAATTGCCTTTAGTCGCGCAACAATCAACGTCACGATTCAGCGGTGACTACAATTACCACGTTGTCCAGCGAGAGCGGTCGAAACGGAAGCGAGGGCCGGCTTTCGTCGACACTTCCGGACATATGCGAGGTGGAGTTTGCGAACGGCGAGTTGCCTATGCACGAGTTCCAGAAGGTAAGATCGAGTTCCTACCAAATCGTCGGACGAGTGACGCGGTCGTTTGCAATCATCGTTTGCGTTCAAACGTTATATAAATCGAGGATTTTCCTGGCTTTTCAAGGCTCGACTTCAGTTACGAATTGATATTCTGGTTGTCTGCGATTTCTTTCGCTTTGCTTGTTTTTTCTATGATTTCAATTAAGTCGCATTTGAACAGTTCACGAAAGTTCCCAACCCCGACCGTGATCATCGAACTTCGAACGACTCCTTATCCGACGTTTTCTCGACGCCACTGTCGAAGCGCTCCGATCACATCGCCGTGGTAAGATGACGCCGGCGTCGTTGCTGCCACGCCTCGTTTTTTACCGAACTCAATTTCCAGGTCAGCGGCGAAACGAGCGACTTCGATCAGCCTTTTTCGCGCGTCAACCGAACTAGGGAGGACAGCGCGACCCTCCGCTACAGCGCCGAGCCCATGGCCGCCCATCGACAGCACCAGGCAAAACTGAACGGTGAGCTGTTCTTTATTCTCCGTCGCTTGCCGCTTGCGATTTACTTTACATCAACCGGTTAAATAAAACAGCAGACAAAAAGAAAAACGAGGGTTTTACGGTTCAAGAAGAGGACGGTTACCTCACCCCGAGTGAAGCGGCCAATAAGATACCAGGTTTGTGTCACGTGATAGATGTTGTCCGAACATGCCGCTTTTGACAACCAATCAGCCCTGCAATCGAAACCAATCGGAATGACATCACGAAATTTGTTTTTGATTTATTTTCGACTTTGCTCAGTCATTCGGGTAAACGCGACGGGCTAATATCCGGGTTCTAATCACCAAAAATTCAAAAATCTGCCCCAATCTGCATTTTGCAAGGCTTGAAACACAGCCACAGAAATTCATTTTTATAAGTTTTATTGAATGTGTTTTTTTTAATCGTTGTAACATATGACCAAATTATTACTTTTCATTGACGCTGTGCGCACCCTGCCAGGACTTCGCGGTTCTTGCCCGGCCCGTACGAAATCAAAGTTTGAAGTAAAAGTATGTTTGAAACATAACATACTAATTAGAGTGGAAATAGTCGAATATATTCTCTTTACTACGAAAATCAGAGTAAATGCACAAGCTAAATTAATGATATGAACTTGATTCAAATGAAAACTGTAAGTTGGTCACCTAGCGTTAGCCTTTTAAGCAATTTTTAAAGATTATTTGATAAATAAGGTAAAAAGTTTTTCACTTTTACTTAAAAGGCTTATAACCATCAAAACAAAGGCTGCTCGTAATAGGCCTAATCTACGTTTCAAAAAGTTATATAAAAAGACTAAGTATTTTGCTTTCTTTAAAACAACTTTGAAGAGTTCTTAAATTCTTGTTTGAATGTGAAACATTGCTACCTTGTCACTGTCGTAGAAAAATAAACTAAAAAGGGTTTATAAAGTTATTTTACCAGCTTTCAGATTTTCACAATTTAAAGTTTCCAATTCACTGGACAGGACTTTTTTTTATCTCGATAGCAAATTAACGTGTGTCACTATTAAATCTTGATCAATGCACTAGAATAGCTGCTTGATTTTTAATCGGGTGTTGCGCAATCGTATGACAATTTCAGGTTTTCGTGTTGCTTGTTGTCATGTTTGCTATAATTCGATTCAATGCATCTGCATCGTGTGTCTGGATTAGCTGGTGTCGAAGTGATTTCTCTAAATTGCTCGTGAATATTGCTAAAAGTTAGAAATATTTAAATCGGCCTCGCTGAACTCCGCTTCAAATACGGCGACTTGATTCAAACGCGGTGAAAGTTTTTGAAACGCAAAAAAAACAAGAGAAATATTGATCTAATTTTTCCCCAGAATATTTGGATCCAGGAGAAGCTCCGAAAACGCCAACTTTTTTGAAACCTTTCGGCTACAAAGCAACCGACACTCCAACCGCCCTTTCAAATCCTGATTATATCGGCAGCTTTTCTCCGGAAGGTATTTGTCGCTTTCACGCTTTTCTTAACCGCATGTTGCTTTTGTTCATGTTTGAGGGGCGGACAACAAGGTCTGGAAACGCTTTAAAGAACCACTATCGAGGTCGGATGTATCTGGTATATAGATGCTGCCTTGGTGTCTGAATGGGCTGTTTTGATCACTTAATTAATTTGTAATTTTTCATACTAGCTCCGAGACAGTTTTTCCTTTCGGATACATACTTCAATTCGTGTTTTGGAAGCTGGGACAATTTAGAAGATTTGTTGCAATTGCAACTTTTTGTTTGGACTATTGTAACCAAAAAAAGCACTAAAGTTCAATTCTTCGATTATCGGAATTGGTTTTAAAATATTCTTTTGTTTATTTTTCAGAAGAAATTTATTGCAACGATTCCGTCAATCCGTCCGGCATGGACTCGCCTTTGTTGGAATACGAAAACCTGTTAAGGGAGACAGAATTGCACGATTCCTCGCCTTCCTCTTCAAGGCGACACTCGCAGCAATCCGAAGGAGCAGAATCTGTTAAACGGGATTCCGGAATGCAAACAGACGAAGAAAACGGACAGCCAAAGACCGCCGTTTCAAATCCGAATTACGAAACTTTAGACGATGCAGGGAGTACGGTAACCAAGACGAAGTCGGTGAATCAGCCGGAATATGTTAACGCTGCGTTGGTCGACCAGTCGAAATTCAACTTCGCCGAAGACGATATCTTTAATTCGGGCAAGCGCTATAATAAATCGTCGCTAACCAGAGACGGAAGAACTTATTCCGAGCCTGACAGCGGCGTCGGTATTGACGTGGCAATGGACAATATTCTCTACCACAAGCTGCCGAGAACCTGCGAGACTAACGAATAGAAGTTTGTTTCTTTTTTATCTTGATCCGCATCGCTGCGTTTCCGCTCTTTGCTCGAGAGAAAAGTTTTTGGACGCGAGAAGGTGACAAGCTTCACCCACTGTTGCAATTTCTTCTTGTTCGAGTGTTGATATTGTATATTTTTGGTTGTTCGCTTGCTGTTATTCTATTTCGCTTTTTTGAGAGTCACAACATTTCGAAGCAAACTTCTCAGTGAAATAGTTGAAGCCTAAACATACTTAGTTTTTGAACATTTTTTTCATAAATTGTTAAGGCGTCAAAAACTAAATTTAATAATTTCCAAGAATATTTATCGCTTTTTTTGTTAGTTTTTGTGTTTATTTTTTACTACTTTTACTTACCTTGTTCCTGCCATGAAAGATTTTAAGTGTTACTTTACGTTTTTTGTTTTTTTGTTTCTTTTAATAGAATTAACTTGATCATTCGACTTCAAAATAGCATCTCAAAAGGTTACCGTTTAATGGCTGAAGATGAATGCTTGCATATCGTAATCAATTTTATACTTAGAGACTTCAACAAGTTTTGATTTAAACAGGAAAGTTATAAACCTTAAAATATTTGTTCAAAAGGTGGATCGAACGTATCTGAATTCTGGCCGATCGAAGGAACATGTGATGTTACTTTTCATAGATTTATTTCCATTCCTGTCTCATGTTTCTTATATTGCTTATTTAAAGTTTTTTTTTGTAAATAAATTGAAGAAGTGCGCAAAACCAAAATCGCTTCTTGATTTCCTGGCAGCCGTTAAAATCGACATAATCACATTAGGTATGGCGCAAGGCACAATTTTAGAAGCCTCTGTAACATGTTTTCGGAATGGTTTCTTTTTTATTCGGTTCGAAATTTTTTAAAGCGCTTGAAAAAAGGAATTGTTTGAATTTGAACACAATAGATGTCTATCAGCGTATATGCTATAATGGTTTTTTGTTTTGTTTCATGTTTTTTATGAAATCATCAACTTTAATCGATCGTTTTCTTAACTGGCGTTTTTTTTTGTTGGAATTAATTAAAAACCAGCGATTAAACAGTTTATTGTGACTTAGGCGTAAATTTAAAGTTATTTTTTTCGAAGCAAACACTGAGATGGACGTTATTCAAAAAATATTGCTACCATTAGCAATAATTTATATCTTGTATGATTTACGTGAAAGGGACAGAAGTTGACGGGATGCAACCATATGCTTGTAAAGATGCCGCAGCGTGGCTTTTTCGGTAGAACCATCGAGTTGATGGCGAACGTGATCGACACGGTAGTGTTTCAAAACCCACTCGCGTCATTCTGTTGTGTCTTAAAGAAAAACCCTTTACGGGACTTTTCTTTACTTGGCGGTCTTAGCAAGCAGCTCTACAGTATATTTTATTCATATCATTAAATTTAAAACAAAAAAACCAAATAAAAAATTTGAACCGAACAGCAATATCTTGGTATCTCCAAAAGTAGGTCGGGGTAATCGCTAGACGGTTGTCTAATATTATCGCTCTCGACGCTTTTCTTCGAGTCCGAAGGGTATGGAGAAAATAATAATAATGTAGCTGGAAACCAAATCATTATACCGTGAAATACAGAGTGATCCAGAAGAAAGGAACCCGAAAAAATTTACTATATTTCTTAAAGTATATTATTCCATTTATATGATCATGTGCATTATTAGATTACCTCGACTTGCTTTCGGAGAATCTAAGATATTGTGTTATTAAGATCATAATGCTACGATATAGCAGGCTATATTATTGCATTTACAAGATCAAGTGCATTATTAGAAAGAGCTTAGACTATATCATCATCATCATTTTGGGGGAAAACAGTGAATAGTTCAGTGTATTTCCCTTTGTCCGCTTGTTTTTTTTGGGGTTGTGGAGGCAGCAGCTCAAGTTGGTATCTCCAAACATCCTAATCTAGTCGGTAGCGTGCAGGTCGAGTGGTTAAAGCGCCGTGCTTATGATCAACATGGTCTCGGTTCAAAACCTACCCGCGCCATTCTGTTGTGTCCTTGGGAAAGACACTTCACGGCACTTTCCCCTGCTTGTTGGTCCTGGCAAGCAGTTCTAAATTTTAATCATATCTATATTAAATTACAAGCGGTTAGCAATATCTTGGCATCTTCGGAAGTAGGTCGGGGTAATTGCCTACGCTGTGTATTAGCGCCTCCGTCGCTTTTCTGCGATTCAAAGGATAAATATAGAGATAAAAAAAAATAAATTTTGCAACTAACGGCAATGTCAAGACGAGACCAGGCCAGGTCTTCAGCGTAATCCTGCCAGCGAGCGCTGAATCACCCTCTAGGCCTTTTGCCACTCGGAAGAGCATCCATAGCTGCTTTGTTCTTTGTTCGTGGAACATTCATGTCACATTGCCATACCAGTGCAGTTGCGATCTTTCTATGCGGAGTAGCAGCGGTTCGATGTTGAGAGATTACCAAACGTCAGAGCTTTTTACCTTGTCATGTAGGGATAAACTCCTGACTTTTTTCAAGAAACTCATTTCGGCCCTCTGTTCGTGAGATCTCACTCTTTCGGTCATCACCCAACACTCATATCATAGATGAGGATAGGAAAAAAAATCGTTCTGAAAACAGATACCTTTGGCTTTATACACCGCTCTTGTTTCAAGACCACCGATCGATAAAGCTGGCACATTACTACACTTGCTTTTTCAATACGGGTTACCATTTCGTTCTCCTGTCTACCATCACTTAAAAATGTGACTCCAAATCATTTAAACTTGGTCGTATGCTGGAAACTTACTTCATTTGTTCGAAAAGAACACTGGACAAAGTTCCAATTTTTCCAACAAAATAACCCCGAAACAAGCATTGATCATGCTATAAAACAAGCATTTGTATAAATAACATATACGAATTAAAACCACTAACTATCCCCTTTCTAATAAGGCCCATGATTTTATAAATGAAATTATTTTAAGAAATATAGAAATTTTTTTTGGGTCCCTTTTTTCTGGATCATCCTGTATTAATGAAACAGTTTTTGAATCCGTTATTAAGGCGTTTCTAAATCGGTAGAATTCAATATGAAAAATATTTCGACAACAGACTTTGATCAAAATTTAAGTTTCATTAACTTTTTTATTGGTAATTAAGGGATTTAAATTTCCATTTAAATGGTTCACCTTTTTGTATGGATAAAGTTAATAACAATAACTATCAAGACTTAATGGTACTGATAATTATATTTAAAAAACTAGAAGCTCTAATAGACCAAATTGTTTATTTGCAACAATTTAAATACTTTTAAACATAAAATGTTCAATGTTGCTTGTAAAAATTTGATTTAGGGCATTTATTTTTTTTAGCAAATAACCTCTAGTCATTCTATTTCTAGAATATATTGTTTTGCTTTTCCGATCCATTCTTCGATTGTCTGATTCTTGCTTTTGGTCGTGATTCAAAGAATTTACATGGCAAGATTTGGCTTAATCCAATACCAGCATGCTTTTATAACAATTGCTATATTTACATTACGATTGCGATCAATGGCATACCGAGGATTTTTGAAAGAAAGGGGGCATACAACCACAATCAAATATGCTTACAGAAAAACTTTTTAGAATGTGATAAAAACATAGTGTTCTCTAAAAAAAGTCTTGACTTTAAATCTATCTTGGTTTTGTCGATTTTTCTACCAAAAAACATAGTCATCTCTAAAAAAAGATTTTCAATTTGAATCTTTCTCTGATTTCTCGTATCGGTGATCTCCAAGGGGGGAGTGGGAGCATGGCACAATGCCCCCTTGAAATTGAAATAATTTAAATTGAAGTTTTATGATTCGAAAATTGTTTAAACTTTTTGGGTTAACCAACTTAACATTTTACTTGACGGAAAATATTTTTAAACAATTGCAAAGCAAATCTCTATCCTGGATTTCAAATAATGATTTTCTTTAAAAAGTAGATGTTTCAATGATTTACAAAAATGACAAGATAGGATACTTCAGTTTAAATCATTATTTATTGATAAAATATTAAAATTTGTTCAAATACGTAGGCCTTCTAAAACTTTAAATTAAAGTTGTTTGGGGTTAGCCAGTGGTGACCTCACAAAAAGGAAGGTCCGGTGCAAGAAAAACAGGGGCCACTTTTTAGTCTCCCAAAACAAAGGAATCTCTAAAAAAAAGTGATCACTTTAGGGGGTCCCGGTGCGGCCGCTCTTTTCGGTCTGTGCTAAAGTCATCACCGGGCTTAGCCTATCATTGCGATTGAAAAAGGTTTGTAGATTTTTGCAGAGTTGTGAAGACTTAAGTTCAGTTTTTGAAAGACTCGAGTCTAGTTGTAAAAATTTTAGACTGACTCGGACTCGAGTCCAGTCCGGATAAAAATGACTCGAGTCAATAAATTTTTTTCTGAACTCCTATACACAAAAATGAAACCCAGCAAAAGTTTTGAAACACTAAAGTGAAAACGAAAAAGTTCAGGTATCATCACTTTAAAAGTAAAATTCTATCAAAATGCTATCAAAAATCAAGTAAAGACTTTGAAAGTAAAATGCTATCAAAAGTCAAGTAAAGACAAAAAATTTTTTCACATGTTTACATGTCGACCAAAGCAAAAAAATGGTTCGAGTTGTTTAGTTTTCATTTTAGTTATTAACCCATTTATCCCCAGTGTTGCGGGGAACAGGGAGATAAGAACAGGGATCTTCTATTACTTTTAATCTTTCCTGCAAAGGAGGAATCAAAGTAGAGAATATCGCAGTCTCTAAAGTCAATACGCAAGCAGTAAAAGTGTGTCTTTAAATCCTTAGGAATAACTTTAGATATCTTGGGCTACTTGGTGAGCCATCTACTTGCCTGCAATATGAAACCGTATTTAAATGTCGAACTTCTGAAGCAGGCTATTATTATGTTTGCTAAAGCAGCCGCATTACCAAGTACTACTATATCTAGCTTCTTTACAGGTTAAAAGTTTTGTTTCCTGCTCAGTTGCATTTGATACCTCAAAAGACTTTATCGATACAAAACAATTAGCCTATCTGTATTTATCGATAAAATCATGCCAGACTTTAAAGTTTACATGAAATATTTCGTTTTAGGTTCCTTTCATGGCTCAACAAAGGAACAGATATATTCGCAAAATTCAAACCACTTTTTGGAAATACAATAATAGACTCATCAAGGCCAATGATGGATATTTAGAATTAAGGGCTCGAGGCAAAATCCTAATCAGGATTTCCAAAAATTGGTGTTCCCAAAAAAAAGGTCTTTAATCTCGTATTCCCTTATTTTTCTCCCAAAATCATCGTGACAAAGGTCTTTACTTCGAATTGGTTTTGTATTTTTCACTTTTCGTCCCAACCTATAGTGATCTCTAAAAAAAAAGGTTTTCATATTAATTCGTTCCGAGATTTCCTACTTTTTGTAACAATTTGATAGTGATCTTTAAAAAGAATATAGGCCTACAGCAAAATAAAACTATATGCTGTATTTTCAAAAAGGGGGCCTCGAGGCAACTGCCTCACTCGCCTTACTCAATATCCACAACTGATCAAGGCTGTTTGCAGTGACAAACGATAGATGTACTTCCATGCTTGAAACAAATCAAGGTCTTTGCTGTTGACGTCCCTGTTAACATACTCGTATGTCAATCTGACCGGCCTAGTTAAGATTACGGCTAAAAAATAATAATGCTTTCTTCACGAAGATCCTGCACCACTTCAGAAAGTCCGGTTGGCGAAAGTTTTCAGGAGAGTCCTTTGGATGAATCTCTCCAATCCTATCTCTTCCTTAAAACTACTAAATTCACGACTTGAATTTAACACAACCTTTTATTCAAGCGAAATTAGTCAGTGTATAGATCCACAGAGCGTAGAACTTTCGATAAAAAATTTCCCCAATTTAACCAACTATGAAATTCAAATAACGACAGCAAACAACTTTACCGGGCTATTCAAACGATCTATAAATGCCCTCTACAACCAACGTAACACTGTCTTACGTGAAAGACCTCAACTGAATAAATTCCTCTATGTCAGCCCTTCAATTTATAGAGAGAATCTTAAGAAGTTATGGCGAGCCAACAAAGCATTTGTGACACAACACGTGGTTCTATCGATGAACAATAACAAAAAGAACAAAAGAATCTGCGTCACTGCATTTAGCATTAGTAAATACAATGCGAACTAATTTGGCGCGACTGAGTACAAATAAGCACGTGAATTGAATAAAACGAGACTTTGATAAAATTCAGGACTATTCTTAATTAATTTCAATTCTCTAAAGCCAAACAACGGTGATCAAATTTTCAGAAACACAAACTATTTCCTTGCGGCTTAGCGGTGTATCGCAGTTACGCTGGTAGTGCATTGTTCTCAGTGAACTACTCACCCAGCGTTCAGGTCCGCAACTGGCTGTTTGAGGTGTAAAAAAACCACAAGCAAAAAGTTGTGCCAGCTGATTAAGTTTTCGAACTTTTTAGCTGGGATCATCAACAAGCCATATTGTCCTGACAAGTTCTAACAAAGACTTCTTCTTCTTTCGGCTTCTCCCTACTCGGGATCGCCACAGCGCGATAGTAATCTCCATTTCACTCGGTCTACTTCGTCTCCTTCCCTAGCTCCAACCATTTCCATGTCTTCTCTCACCAAATCCATCCACCTTTTCCTTGGCTTTCCTCTTTTCCTTCTCCCTGGCACTGCCATCTCCATCATCCTTTTCCCCACGTAGTCTTCTTCTCTCCTTTTTACGTGTCCATACCAACGTAGCCTCACATTCCGAAGTTTGTCTCCCAGCTTTGCAATTTTCGCAGTCCCTCTCACATATTCGTTTCTTATCTTGTCCTTTCTTGTCATTCCCAGTGCCCATCTCACCATTTTCAACTCTGCAACTTCCATTTTTCCCATTTGTCGTTCAGTCACTGCCACCGTTTCCATTCCATAAAGCATGGCTGGTCTAACAACACTCTTGTACATTTTACCCTTAACCTTTGCTGATAACTTTCTGTCGCACAGAACTCCAGATACCTTCCTCCAACTCATCCATCCTGCTTGGATCCTTCTCCTTACTTCTTCTTCACATCTTCCATCATTACTAACTGTTGACCCCAGGTATTTGATGTTTTTGGCTTTCTTTACCTTTTCTTCTTGCAACTTCAACTCTTCTCCATCATCCACACCCCCAACCCTCAAATATTCTGTCTTGCTCCGGCTCACTTTCAGGCCTCTTCTCTCCAGTGCATTTCTCCAAATCTCCAGGTCCTCTAGCTCCCTATGATTTTGTCTGCACAGAACTATGTCATCTGCAAACAGCATATCCCATGGTGCGTCCTTCCTGATGTCTTCCGTCAGCCTGTCTATAATGATGGCAAAAAGAAATGGGCTGAGTGCTGAACCTTGGTGGAGTCCAACACCTACCTTGAATTCTTCAGTCAACCCTGCTGCACTTCTCACAGTTGTTGTTGCTCCGTCGTACATATCCTGGATAATCCTTATGTAGCACTCTGATGTTTCAGCTAACCGCAAGCATTCCCACAGTTCCTCTCCGGGTACCCTGTCGTATGCTTTCTCCAGGTCAATAAAGGCACAGTGCACTGCCTTCTGCCCTTCAGTCCACTTTTCCAACAGCATCTTTAGACAAAAAATTGCATCGGTGGTACTTCTTCCTGGCATGAACCCAAATTGTTGCTCAGCAATTGTCACCTCCTTCCTTATCCTTGCTTCTATTATCCTCTCCCACAATTTCATAGTGTGGCTCATCAACTTGATCCCCCGGTACTTTCCACATTCTTTGATGTCTCCTTTACCTTTGTACAAAGGTACAAGCACGCTCCTCCTCCATTCATCTGGCATTTTCTCTCCTCGCAAGAGTCTGTTGAAAAACTTCACTAAAAACTCCACACCTTTATTGCCTAGAGCAATCCATGCTTCCACTGGTATGTCATCAGGTCCTTGAGCCTTTCCCTTCTTCATCCTCCTCAACCCAGTCCTGACTTCTTCGCCAGAGATATCTTCCACGTCTCTTTCTCTCTCTTCTATTCTCGTTTCTCTTCTTTCTCTAGGGTTTTCATGGTTGAGTAAGTTGTCGAAATACTCCTTCCATCTCTGTTTCACTTTCTCTTCTTCCATCAGAATCTCCCCAGTTTTACTCTTGATTACTCTTACTTGTTGAACATCCTTGCTTTGTCTGTTTCTCTGCTTTACTATTTTGAACACCTCATTTTCCCCCTCCTTTGTTTCCAGTTTTTCGTACATTTCCTCATATGCTTTGTTTCTTGCCTTTGCCACTTCTCTCTTAGCTTGCTTTATTGCAGTTTTATAGACCAACTTGCTTGCATCATCTCTGATGGTATCCCATGCCTTTTTAGCTTTTTTCTTATCCTTTAGCTTCTCTTGTACTTCCTGGTTCCACCACCACGTTTCCCGTCTACCTGCCGTGCTAAATTTTCCTGATGTTTCACCCAGTTCCTTTCTGGCAAAGCTCCGTATCATTTCCGCTATTCTTTGCCAGTCTTCTAAGTATTCCGCTTTCAATCACATCCATTTTGAATTTACTGTTCACTTTCGAGTCCTTTAATTTCCACCATTTTATTCTCTTCACTAATTTTGGTGCTTTCCTCCACTTTGTCCAGATGATTATCGCACTGACCACTATTCTGTGCTGTTTTGCTACACTTTCACCTACAACAACTTTTGTATCCACCACCTCCTTGATTCTTCGTCTTCTCACCATGATATAATCCACCTGCAAACTGCGTCCGCCACTGCTGTAGGTGACTCTATGTGCCAGTTTCTTTACAAAATATGTGTTGGTGATCGCTAGTTCCCTTCTCTTAGCAAAATCGACCACTGCTTGTCCTTCATTATTTCTTTTCCCTAATCCGTGTCTGCCCATGCATTCTTCATCACCATTATTCCCTTCTCCTACGTGCCCATTCAGGTCTGCTCCCACCACAATTCTTTCATTCCTTGGTATCTTTTCCACTGTCTCATCTAGGTCTAGCCAGAATGTTTCCTTTTCTTCACCTATGCACCCCACCTGTGGCGCATATGCACTGATGACATTCAACATAACACCATCAAGTTCCATCTTCAAGCATATTATCCTTTCTGATACCCTCCATAATTCCACTACCCTGTCCACATGCTGCTTTTTCAATATGATTCCTACACCATTCTTTTTGTTTCCACTTCCACAGTACCACATTTTATATCCACCACCTATGCATCTTGCTCTCTCCCCCTTCCAGCGAGTTTCTTGCACACACAGTATGTCCACCCCTCTTCGTTCCATAAGATCCGCCACTTCTCTTCCTTTACCAGTCATGGTTCCAACATTTAATGTAGCAACCCTCAGCTTGATCTTCTTAGCTTTCTTCCTCTCTTCATTTCTCTCCTTCCTTCTTCTCCACTGCTTTCCACCTCTTCTTTGCATCCAAGTAGCATGTCCACCAGTAACCCTTGGTGCCCAGTCACTGGTAACGGTCGTTGTTTTCCCGGGCCTCGACCGATCCGGTATGAAGTTAGATTTTACAACGCGCATTGAAAATAGCAGCCATAATGGATTCAGCATTTATGGACTATAATGGATTCAGCATTTTCAACATTTATTAAATAAACATTAAAAATTATTATTAAAAAAAAACGAACGTTTTCGGCTTACTTCAGCCCTCATCAGGTTTCTTATTCAAATAGAATACTTCTATGACTACGAACAGATGATATCAAAGCGCAGATAGAAAAACTGTTTTATTTTATCAACAAGGAGAATAAACTTATAGACGACAACTTTAAAGACGAAGTCAAATTTATGTTCAAGAAATTCGTTAATGCCGGTGAGAGAATTTGTGCTCACCCCAAAAACGCAGCTCTTCATAATACCTGAAAAAAACTGGGCGATAATTCCAGAATTAAAGTTTGTAAATTCGATAAAGGGAAAGGAATAGTCATTTTGGACAGCCATGACTACTACGCAAAACTGGATTGCATAATCAATGATAGCTCAAAATTTCATGAAATTAATCAAGACACCAAAGTTCATCCGATAATTAAAAAAGAAAAATCCATTAATTATTATGTCAACAAATATCTAAAATCATATGGAAGTGAAACAGTAAAAAACCTCATTCCGAAAGGCAGTAGTCCAGGAAAAATGTACGTCTCATCAAAGTCCACAAAAATAATAACCCAGCAAGACCAGTGATATCGATGATTGGCACCCCAAAATATCAACTTGCCAAATTTCTTGATTCAATAATCAAAAGTTACATACCATATTCATACATATTACATTCTACTGATCACTTTCTTGATGAATTAAATAACTTCCAATTTAAAGCGGATCACAAACTTGTTAGCTTTGACGTTCAATCTCTGTTCACAAATGTTCCTCTGGATGAAACCATTAATATAATTGCTGACTACATCTACTCAAAAGATAACCAGATTAAAGACAATCTACCTTCAAT
Source organism: Diplosoma virens (assembly GCA_963680785.1). Classification (NCBI taxonomy): domain Eukaryota; kingdom Metazoa; phylum Chordata; class Ascidiacea; order Aplousobranchia; family Didemnidae; genus Diplosoma; species Diplosoma virens. The sequence continues at coordinate 31,123,672 of OY796886.1, forward strand.
GAAAAAAAAAGTATTTATAAAACTGCTGCGTTTGGCCAACCAAGGAATGTTTTTATATAAAGACAAATTATATCAACAACATGATGGTGTCAGTATGGGTTCTCCACTGGCTCCGACTTTAGCCAATTTTTTCCTTGCCCACATAGAAAATAAGTTATTAGGAAAACAATTAGACTTTCATCCAAAATTGTATTCTAGATACGATGATGACATATTTGCTGTATTTGATAATTCTGATCACTGCACTAAATTTCTCGATTTGCTTAATTCTCAACATAATAATATTAAATTCACAGTGGAGCTCCCTTCTGACACCATACCATTTCTTGACGTTAAAATTAGGCTCAATGAAACAGGGATTGATACTTGGGTATACAGAAAACCTACAAACACCAATCTAATTTTGAATTTTAACGCGCTGTGTCCCATTAAATGGAAGTCTGGATTAATTCTATGTTTTTTAAATCGAGCCAAGCGTATTTGTTCTTCCGATTTTTTGTTTGATAAAGAAGTTAGTAAGTTAAAAAAGATGTTTTTGAATAATGGTTATCCTTCATCGTTTTTTGATAAAATTCTTGCGAGCTTTCAATCTTCTACAAATTTTCTCAAAACATTAGCTTTGAAAATAGTTTTTGTATTCCGTATTTGGGTAAGGAATCACATCACTTTGCAAATCGTCTTTCTGCATTAATAAAAAACAAGTACAACTTAAAAATATCTCCTATCTATAAAACTTTTAAAGTAGTCAATTATTTTCAGTTAAAATCCAAAACTCCTGTGGCTCTTTGTTCAAATGTTGTTTATAAATTCTCGTGTTCGTGCGATACGAACAAGACATACATCGGTATGTCGTCCAGACATTTGATCACTAGAGCTCGGGAGCATCTGAATTTCAAAAGTCTACAGGATAGTGCAGTTAAAGATCATATTTTGTCGTGTGAAAAATGTTCTAATAATCGGTCTGATGAAAACAATTTTGTAATAATACGTAAATGCAAATCAGAATTTTGTTCTAAGATTCACGAAGCTCTACTCATAAAAATGTAATTGTTTCTAATTTATTATCCAGTTATTTATCAAAGAGTGTTACTATAAGTTGCTCTAAAATATCGAACAATTTGCCGAATAATATAAAAGCTGAAAAAAGACCAAAATTTTTTAATAAGTTAGTTTATGACCATTTATTAAATCATTACAGAACTTAAACCAAGTTTTACTTAGGCTATTTTTACTTTCATCTTTTTTAATTCTTTTTGTTTTTGTACTACTATATTTAGCATATATTTTCCTAGTATTTTAACATTGGCACTTCTTTCCCTAGTATCATAATACTGCACATTATTCTTTCAATCGATATTTTCACGTTCTATTTTTAGTTATTTTAAGTTATTTTTAACAATTTATTTACAATTGGCTCATTTACTTGACTTTTCAACGATTAATTACCTATGTTCTGTGTTGACGTTGATTGTGTGTTTATTTTCGGGCAAAATAATAAATTCTGTTCTGTTCTGTTCTGTGAACCCTTCTTACGACATAAAAAGGAAAAAAAAGGAAAAGAAAAAAATTTTGTGTGAACAAAACGTTTTGAACAAATTATGCATTTTTACCCGCCTTATTTTGAAATCATATTCTTATGGGGGTAATGATTAAATAACGATTGTCTCTTCCTACATCCCGCATCACGCTTTTGTATTGTTGTTGTTTTGTTTTGCAATTGTATTCACTTGCTTTGTTACTTTCTGTATTTTTTCATTGGCAGCATTTTTTGCAATGTTTGAGACAATTTTTTGTTTTTTCTTTTTTAAAGAAAATTGCGATTTGTGATGCAAATAAAAATAAATTCTCTCTCTCTATTCACATGTGGTTTCCACAATCTTGAGATTTGAAATTTGGTTTTGGCACTGGAAAAGCTTGAACATTACTGGGCAATAGTTTATAAGCCTATGTTTGTAAAAAGCTTGTCAATTTAACTGTAAGTAAATTTTCTTTACATTAGTTTTTTTTTTATCTTCATTTATATTTACCCTTTGGACTTACAAAAGAGCGTGGTAAGAATTAAACTTGGGATAACCGTCAAGCAATTACCTGAATTTGCTTTTAAAAATCTAAAATAATTGCTCTCCAATTCACAGTTTTTTGTTAGATTTTTTTTAAAGGTGATAAGAATCAAATTTAGAAATGCGTACGAAGACCAACAAGCAGAAGATGCTGTAAAGTGTTACGCAAGGCAACAGAATGACGAGAATGGGACTTGATCCAAATCCGTCCGGATCGCGTTTTCCATCAATGCCATACTCCTACTCGTTGAATATAATACAGATCATAATATTTTCAACTATTGTAATGTCATGATTATGCCTATAACAGGGGTGGGCAAAGTTTTCAATGAAAGAGCCACAAGTGAAAATTCAAAACTGCCGGAGAGCCAAAAATTCTGTTTGAGGTGTTTATGCAAATACAGTAAACAAAGCAAGTTTTAAACAAATTCAACGTTACACGGTTTACAATTTTTCCGAGATTTTACCAGCATTAGATCTACTGTGGGTTTCCACTTTATTAGCTAGCTTTTGAAAATCTGGGCGATATAAAGTGAAAGCGGTGTAAATCATCTTTTAAATCTTCATTTGTTAGACTTGCACGATATTATGATTTTACAAATTTCATTACAGAGAAGCGAGCACTATCTTGCTTCTTTTATTCTAATGTTACCAGTGTGTCTCAGCGGGCGAAAAAGAAATTAAAGGAAGCTGGCGCTCGCTTTGCTCAAATATTTGCTGTAGTGTAAAAATGGTCCTCAACAACAAACAAAGAAATGCTTTATTTCCACGCTATAACCCAACTTATTACCTAATTAGAAATCTTTGTTTGACCCAAATTTAACTGTGAATAACAATTGCACATTGTTCCATTTCTTATTATTGTTTAGCTAGAAGAGCCGCAAACGAAAGGTCAGTGAGCCAGGTGCGGCTCACGAGCCGCAATGTGTCCAGCATTGGCCTATAACAATAAATTGTGAATCTACTAAAGACAAAGTCTATGATCATTCAAGCGTTAAGTTTTTTAACAACCCGACCATATCGGAATCTCTACTGGACACAAGAAACGCTCTAGCCAAAAATATTTTGATTTTCAGTTACCGGTATCGGCTTTTGATGAGTTGTAGTCGCCAATGTAGTATTTGGCCTGTAATAGATTCAGTTTACAATGATCAACTGACATTTTTATTAAAAAAAACCTTTATCAAAAAAACTAAAATTAGAGAATGCTTAACTGAAAAAACTTTTAAAAATTGCAATAAAATTTTTTCCAAAACAACTGCAAGAAAATGTGAATTGTTACCGATTACTTTTAAAGTTTTTAAAAATTATTCTGAAATAAGATTGCAAAAAATAATTAGCAAAGGTAAAATTATGGTAATCCTGTACTTTAGCGCGATAAATAAATTCACGAATGCTTTTTGTTCTAAGCGATAATAACCACAAGGGGATCCGGGTTAGTTTACCAGGGTTAGTAAAAAAAATGGGATTACCCAATTTTTGATAGTGAAACTAACCCGGATCCCCTCCTGTGGTTATTATTGCTTAGAACGAAAAGCATTCGTGAAATTATTTACCGCGCTAAAGTACAGGATTACCAAAATTATTTATTTTCTATCTTTTTTGTAATTCTTTTTACAATTTATTACTTACTTTGTTCTCATCTGTTTTTTATCAATTTAAAGCTTATGTCCAATCAACACAACAACAAGAAAAAGCAAAAATTTTATTGATTTTATAGATTGGTAAGTTAAAACAATATTAAAGTAATCAATAACTTTTGTATTATACCCCCTAAATTTTTTTCCACTTTGTCCAATGCCTTGAAACTGACTTTCAATGCATTTTTATAGTCATACATTTTTGTTCATTTATTTCATTCTATGATTTCATGAGATTTTTAGCTGGTTAACATGATCAAAGTAGTTGCAGTTCAAATTGAAAAAGATACTTTATGACACATCTTTTGTTTTGCAGAATTAGCAAGCAGTTTTAAATTTTAGTTATTTTACTAAATAAAAACTTTTGGGTCTTTTCAAGAAGTCACTGTAAGCAATTTTGGTTGGTGAAACCAACTTGAACCCTACCACAGCACCTGAAGGGAATAAAAAAAAACAAGAGGAAAAGAGTCTCTTCAAAAGAAGTGATAGTAACCACAAGGAGGATTCCAGGTTAGTTTCATGAATTGAAAGTTGCTTATGGTGACTTCTCAAAAAACTTAAAATTTTAACTAGATAGCAATAATTTGGCATCTCTAAAAGTAGATCTAGGCAATTTCTTGATTATATTCCCAAATACCCTCTCTCTGACATTGTTTTACAAATTAAAAAGATAAATAGATATGGTGATGGTGCTAATGATAGTTTTTGCAATTGTATATTTTTAGGGTCTTTTCAAGAAGTCACCACAAGCAATTTTTTTCGAAGAATTCCACCTCCAGAACTAGGATAGAATAAAAAGAAGCCCAAAGGATAAGGATCTCTTTGAAAAGCGATAATAACCACAGTGGGATTCAGGTTAGTTTCACCTGAAAAAATTGCTTGCGATGGCTTCTTGAAGAGACCTCATTTTTATACAAAATTTTTAAAAATGCTGTTAATATTTTTTAAAACTTAAACAATTATACACCATTTAGTCCAATATGACAATTTCTTTTATTTCTTAGAAGTATATTTAAACCATTAAGTTTTATATGTTTCAAATGTTTTTTTTTATCAAGGTTTTGACATCAAAGTTAATATGTGTTTTTTGCTTTATTAAGATTTTTATAATAGACATATATTACATAATGTATCATGGAAAGTTTCGTGGAAGAGCTAGTGGTGGTTCTAATAAAGATCATGTGAGTATGGAAAAATATAGTCTTTTTGTAAATTTTTTTATTAATCTCTTTATTATTTTGTAACACAGATTAAATAGAGTTAGGCTTTTAATCTATGTTGCAAAAACAGATAAATTTTCATAATTTTTGTACTTTTACTTTTTTTTTATGAATGTCAGTAATATGGTAATTGTAAAAAAATACTATTATATCAACAATTGATTAATCATTTTTATTTACTTAAATTATATGTTATGCAAAGTTTTGTTGAGTATTTTGCTGTTTTTTAATAAATTTAAAAAGTGTAAAAACATTTCTTTGCATATGATGCCAGTAAAGCAAATATTATAATACTTATAAACTGCACATAATTCTAAAATGTACTGGTATTCCTCTTTGAAAATTGAGGTTTTCACATTTCTAAATAAGAGTTTTCTTTAAACAGAGTTTTTTAATAAATGTAAATATTAATATATCAGCATTTTTTAAAATTAAGTTTGATAGATTTTGCTTGTTAATACTATTGTGTATGTTTTTGCTTGCTAATACTATTGTTAAAAAGGTTAACTTTAACATCATTTTATTTTACTTCATTGTGGAAAGATAGATGTTATAATTTCTTTTTTTGTGTGTAATACAGTGGTTTTCAACCTGTGATACGCAGGAGCTTTTCATGTGGTATGCAAGCTGCTCTCTGTTACATGTTATATTTAGTGTCACTGTTATATGAATTATGGCAACAATTTGCTGGTAATGCTTTCTCTTCCTGGATACTGTATGTATTGTCTGAATGGTGTTTAAAGCAGTACTATTGCTCCCTATTGTGTGAACTGAACAAAATTTGTGCTGTAACTATTGCTCCCTACTGTGAGCATTAGCTGAATTTTGTTCATACTTCTGTTACTATTGCTACTTGTTGTATGTGTTGGTTGAATGGGATAATCTATGTTTAAGGCTAATTTATTAGTATTTTTTCACTTAATATTAAAGCATGTTGAGGCAAAAGTATAGCCCTGAATACATCAAGTATGATTTCTTTGCTATCCAGCATAATTGAAAACATTTACATCAGTGTGTGGTCTGCATGAAAACCATTTTAAATGCAGTCATAAAGCCAAGCTTACTTAGATGGCATCTTGAGTCCAATCACACAAATAAGAAGAACTGAGATAAAAGTTATTTTGAGCAATATGGGTAGAATGTGAAGCAACAGCACATGGACCAGACAGGCCAGTTTTACCAAAAGAATGCTGGAATTATGAAGGCATCTTATGATGTATCTCTTCTAGTGGTTCAAAACAAGAAAGCTCTGGATCTCCTGCAGAAATATAACAAGGTCTTTGAACTTGACAAGAACTGTTTATGTTTTTCAAGGATGAGAACCATGATTCCAAAAATGATTTGGAGAATTAAGAGTTTATCTGACAGTTGGCTTACTTGTCAAATATTTTTTGGGCACTTAACCATGTAAATCTGTTGTTTCTAGGACTGAGCAGATCTATTACTGACTTCATCTCCAAGCTTGAAGCATTCATTCAGAAGCTGGACATTTGGATGAAAAATATGGGAGCAAATGTTATGGAATGTTTATTTCCTTACCACCATTTTAATACAGCCCAGTGAAAAATTATCTCAAGAAATTGCAGATCATTTGATATTGCTGAGAACGGAACTAATGTATTATTTTCCAGTTATAATATGTGGCAAATACATGGCTTATCTGTTTTTCATTGACCACTACTTTTATCAGTTGGAACTGGTGAACAAGAGGAGATCATTAATCTACAAACTGATGAAACATCAAAAACTAAGCACCAAGAATGCTCACCAATTAATTTCTGGCCAAATATAACTTCTACTTACTGACACTGGCTCATAATGCTATTCCTTAACTATTGGTTTCCCCCTTTACATGGGAGTGCAAGCAGGGATTTCAGCCATGATGAAAATTAAAACCAAGAACCAAAACCATCTTGATAAACCTGGACATGACTTCTGATATGCTGTGAGTGGGGTTATGCCCAGCATAGACCAGCTTGTAGAGAAAAAACAGTTGCAACTTTCATGTTAAACTAAAGTGGTTTTGATAAATTTATTTGTTTTTTTTTTTTGTAATAATACATGCATTTCAACAAATAAATTTTTCTGGAGTCTAGGTCAGGACCTAAAGTGGTACATAGCAATACTAAAAAATCATCAAGTGCAATTAATAAAAGGTTGAGAACCACTGATGTAATAATTTTGCCATTGACCAACAAGTCATTAAGATAAATAGCAGATGATATAATTAAAATGATTACCATATTTCTTCAAATAGAATGCATGCATTCTATTTTTTTTTTTTATAATGAATTTGTGCCCATTCTAAACAAGGGTGCGTTCTAGTCAAGGCACATTTTATTTTTTGATAAGAACTTTAACTCTACAGCACTCTATTTAAAAGTAGCTTCAACCACCTTAAATCCAAAACAATGGTTGCTTTTATACTGAACAAGTTTTAAAAGTGCTCATGTAGCAGGCAAACAGCACTAGTTTTGCACTGTCTGCTAGGTGACTTTATTTATGGGCACTGTATTCAAGGGTGTATTCTATTTTTTTTATCGCAAATTTGTGCACATTCTAAACAAGGGTGCATTCTCATTCTAAAAAGATGTCTTTTTATTGAATTTTGTATCCTGATAAAAGAAATTTAAATAAATCAATTTATATCAAGAATATACACCTAGTTTTTCCAGGTATAAGCCTTAATATTATTGATGAAATATATTGAGGTAATTTTTTATTAATTGCTCTATATTTAAGTCTTTGATTGTTGTTAGGTTAATTAGGAGAATAGATAGTAGATATAATGATGTATCTCTTTTTATGCTATTTTAGGCCAGTGTTCATCCTATACATTTAACACTTCAAGCCTCACCTACCCCAGTGGTAGACAGAGGCATTCGACAAGCGACACCTGATCGATTAACAAGAGACCAAGCTACCACATTTCGACCTTCTGATCTTCCTATTGGTCAGGGTCATCGCCGGTAATTTTTTAGATTGTGAAAACTATTTGCTTAGTAGAGTGAAAAAATTAAAAATAATTACAGTCTTAATTGATACTGCTACTTTTGTAAATTATTTCAAGAAAAAAGGTGCAGTATACTAACAATTTAACTGTAGTAATGAAAGTCATTTCATCGTTTATCTAATCACAATCTTATGTTGTAAAGGTTTTTATGGTGGCTTATTATCAATACATAACATGCTTTAGTTGAATAATTATTACTTTACCATCTGCAGAAAACCTGGGAGAAGTATTATTTCTAAAGTTATGATGGCCAGGTGTTTTGTGTTTATAATTTTTTATTCTTTGTTGTAATAAGGTCTTCAGCTCAGAGTGAAGGTACTTCTTCAAACAGTTATTCTTCTGGACCTTTAAGAACTATTGGTTCGTAAAAATTTGTTTGTTTTGCATACTTTTTTCTAAATGGTTTTGTGCAAATTTAATCAATTGTAAATGTTTATTGATGTGTTTTCATTAAATATAATTTTAATGGTGATTGCTACTTTACAAATAAGGTTGGATTTAACGCAAGTAGCTGCTGAATCTTTAGTATGCATATTCATTATCATTTTTTATCTCTATATTTTTCTCAGTCGCAAAAAAACTTTGGAGACGATTTAGACTAATTAGCCCAACTGTCAAGCGATTACCTCAACCTACTTTTAGAGTTGCCTTAGTATTGCTGACTGATAAAATAAAATTTTCAAATGAAAATTTTTTATAAGTTTCTTATTCAGTGATATGAATGAAATTTAGAGCTGCTTGCAAAAGGCTGCCAAACCGAGAAAATCGCCATAACATGTCTTTTTCAATGGTATGAAAAGAGTAGAAAAAAAGAGTAGGATTTAAATCGAGACCGCTTTATTACGTTTGCGATCACTATTATAACATTTTATTGACAATTAAAAGTTGTTTGTATTTATTTATTTTTCATGTTTTTGTTGTTTTTAGTATGTTTATATTTTTAAAACTTTATCATCTGGCAATGTAACTTTCAACAAAATTAATTTTTAGCTTTATCAAAACGAATTGAATCGTTTTAAATTGTGCACTAGTTATTACCAGTGTATCTCGCCTTTCAAGTTTACTGTTTCAGCGTACTGTTTAAAAATTCCAATTATTTTATTTATAGTTATTATAGAGTTGATTTTCATTTAATTTTGTTTGATTTTTGATTATAACAAGTTTGCTCGCGAATGGACATCGAACTTGTATTTGCGAATAAAGAGACATCGACTACGTCATTACCCAGCGTCATTTATGATTAATCGTTGTGCAGGGACGGTTTAGCTTTTAAGCAAACGACAATTGTGTTGATCTGTTTGTTTAAGTTTGTCTTATTTTGGCGAGAATTCAAACTTTCCTGTTTGAAACTACACGTCGTTATGCAGGCTTTGGACCACCGTCGCTGCTTCATACTATGAGTGAAACGCGAGTCCTCGGGAGTAAGCGAAACATCGTTAATCCGTCGAAAGTCTACGCGACTGAACTCACCCAGGTGTCTGATCCTTATTTGATTAAGGAGAGTGGCGCAATTAATACGAACTATATTAGACATACGTTGAATAGTCACAGGTTTTTCGTTTTTGGTAAGCGCAAATTGTTTTTATCCTTGCTTACGTAGTTAGTCATTTGTTCTCAAGCCGACGAGTCGGTTGCACCTCCCAAAATATTCCTTTTTTTTCTTATCAGCTGTCTGTTGGTGATAATTATCGGCGTCACAGCAACTTATCTTCAGAAAGCGACAACATTCATCAGCAATATCAAGTAGGTTCCAGTTAAATTTTTTAGTGTTTTTATTTTTTAATTTTTTGTTTATCTTTTGTAGGAAGCATCGCCGAGACATTACGCAAAACCCCAAAATCAACAGCAAAAAAACAATACTTTTCTACCAGGTGAGTCAATGATTTTTTTTAAAGATTAAACACCAGTTTCTGGTTTAAGTTTCACTAATTGTTTTGGTTTTTAAAGATCTTTTTTTAAGGACCAAGTATTGTATAGGGTTGTGCTGGTTGCTTTCCTTATATATGTAAGCTTGATTAAAAAAACAAAAAAACTAAAGTTGGTTAAATATATGTCTATAAGGTTGAAGTATCGGCTTCGGTAAGTTTTAATTGGCGACACGAAACTTTAGAAAACTTAAATTCATTGATCTTTAAAACGCCATTAATCAGTGAACCGAATCGCACCTTTTACTCTTTCTTAAAAAAAGTTTTTGTTTACTTGAATTTACTGATCACGACAAGCATATCTTTACATGTTTGATCTTATACGTACAATTGTATGCAAAGACTTTTTTCAACTTCAGGGAGTGATGTTTACCGTGCTACTCCGTTATGGCGATGTTTCTTTGTCAAGATTAATAAAAAAATTGGCCAACACACCGGCAGCAGAAAACGCTTGCCCACTTCTATCTATCTTACCATTTTGTAACATTTTTTTTATTATTTGATCTTTCCCATGTTTTTTTAAAAAAGATCAAACCATCATAACTTTCAAAGTTCTTTAATTTTTATTAATTTTCTCGTTTTCTCGTCATGTTTTCGATTGTCAAGTCTTGTTAGATTTTAAACAGTAATCCGCTGCCGCAGGTTTTTAATTGCTCGATTTTCGCAGGTGACCGTGTTATCTTCGCCGAGAGTCCATCTGCTCCTGGTATTCCCATTGTCTATCGAACAGTGGAAGAACGATCCGCTAATCCAGATAGACTCAATTTGGACAGGTAGAATCTATTTTTGGTTCCTTCGCTGTGTTAATTTTTTTACTCTTCATCTACATAATTCTACCTTGTATCAAGCGTGCCTGGCTATAGCAGAACCGCTTTATTTTTTTGTTTATTTTTTCGGGATTCGAAAGCTTCAAAATGAAAGCCTTGCTTTCCAGGCGTCATTTGACGGTTTGTCCCATTCTGGAAGGCGAGGAGCACCTCCGCTTGCTCAATTTCCAGCACAATTCAATCAAGAAAATTCAGCACTTATCAAACTTGCGTCGCCTGATCTTTCTCGACCTCTACGACAATGAAATCGAAGACATGACGGGATTATCGGCCCTCAAATCGCTTCGGGTTCTCATGCTCGGAAAGAACAGGTGAGATATTGGCTTCGAGACTGATGATGCATGACGTCATGTGTCGCTAGCTAATCTTTTTTTGTAGGAGTACATGACTCAGGCTTCAACTTATTATAATAAAAATTTTCTTCAATTTTGACGCAGTCTCTTGTACAAAAATACCGAAATTTGGTTAACCTGAGGTGGATGAACTTTTATTAAGCAGACCCATTTTCAAAACTTTGGCTACCTGGTTTGATAAATTTGTTTTATTAAAAATACATTTGGTTTTAAAAATTATTTTATAATCTATTTGAAAACAATGCTGTCATATGACTATATGGTTAAAATAAATTGTTTGAATGGCCGGATAAATAAGTGAAAGTTAGGGGACAGTTGTGGTCCGCGGGTTGTAGTTTGCGCGTGCGCATTACTCGTTAGGACGAACACAAAACTGAGTGGTCGATTTGCGTTGTGTCGTTGAAGATAACAGTTTATCTCGGTTAGCCCAGTGTTTTGTGTCAAATGAATGTCGCAACACTTAATTGCGCACAATGTAATGGTACGAGATTCGACGTTATTATTATTACGTTGCGTCGATAGGATCCAGCACGTGACCGGCTTGGAGAGCTTGGTGAAGCTGGACGTGCTGGACTTGCACGGGAACCAGATCGTGGACATCGAGAACCTCAGTCACCTCGCCGAGTTGCGGGTCTTGAATCTTGCCGGAAACCAGATCGAGGTATTTTCCGTTTCTTGCTGCTGCGGCTTCGTGAGGATGCCAATTTGTGGTGATTTTGCAGCGAGTTACATGTGACAGATCGTTGGCCAAGCGCAAGTTTGTTTAACGGCCGACTGCGGCAGTTGTTTTGATTTCGTTTGCTTCCACGTGACAGATGTTTTTCAATTTTTGGTTGTTTTGGTTTTTATTTTTCCTTTATTGGGCCTTCTTACTGTTTATTGTCTATCCTTCCAAAGATCGAATACTTTTTTGTATGTATCTGTATTTGGTGTAACTGTTGTTTTTCAATTTTGAAAGCTCTTCAATATCACCCGAGTTTTATCATCTTTTTCACCAAATTTTTTTTGCTTCCACTTTTTAATCTTCTGTTTTACATTGATCTTCTGTTTCCTCTTTATTTATCTATCAGTATTTATTGCTGTCTATCGTAATTTTCCCTGCAATTTTCAATCTTGATACAGAGATAGAATGACATAGAATCTATAGAATAAGACAACGAACGCGTCCGGCAGATGCAGTCTGCAATTGAACACAAGTAATTAATTTTTGTAGTAACTACGGCATCGGTGATGAACTTTACTTTATTTGTTTCTTTACAATAAAAAGTTTTTCTGTTTTTTGCTGAAAATAATTAAATTTGGGTTGTTCTATTTCAAAATTGCAGTTCATGCGGAATTGTAGAAGATTAACACGTTCTTTCAGACTCGGTCATTAAATCACTCAAAGATTTTGTTCATTTACTGCAGTGGTTTCAATCTTTTTTTATTCACGGAATCTCTTTCAAAAATTTAAGCCTACGGACTCCTAAACTTTTAATTGGCAAAGTTTTTTTTTAATTCTGTTCAACTTCTAGTGCACTCGCGGACCCCCAGCTACCTTTATACCAACCCTTAAGGGGTCCGTGGATTTCTGGTTGGGAACCATTGGTTTCATGTGTAGGAAACATGATATGAAATGTCTCTTAGCACGTCAACAACTTGTCCGGGATGATCACCCTGGCCGAGTTGAATCTGAGGAGAAACAATATTAGGAAAGTCAACGACGTCGACGCTCTCAGCTCTCTGCAGCGACTCTTCCTCAGCTTCAACAACATCGAGAGGTGAGCTTTGAGTTCCTCGCTCGTTGACTTCGATGTTTTGCGAACATCGATTGTAGGTGGGAGGACGTGGAGTGCCTGGGCGATGCGACGAGCCTGTGCGAGGTCTCGCTCGACGGAAACCCGATCGCTGCCAACGCGTGCTACAAGCAGATTGTCATCAAGCACATGCCGCAGCTGCGTCAACTCGACATGAAGAGAATCACAGTCGGTTGCTTTCTCGCTTTTACATCCTGACGCCGTCACGTGACTTATTTGATCGTTCTCAGGAGGACGAAAAGCGAATGGCTGCCGCGATGCTGCGCAAAGAAGAAGAGAGAAAGCGCGAAGTGCACAAGCAGGTCGGGATCGGAAACGGCGAGAGCTTCGAATGAACGCTTCGTCGGGATGGAGCTGTCGACTCGATTGCGTCATCGCTTACGTGATTCCAATCATCGTGTTCGTTCTTCAGGCTATTGCAAAGGAGAAGAAGCGACTTGCGATCAGCAACGCTGCTCGTCAGTGGGAAGCCAAGTTCGGTTCCCCTCTTAGCCAACCGACCAGCAAGAATTCTGACCCAAAGAAAGCATCCGGATCGAACTGGATGGGCGGAGCGAATGCCGTCAATCAATGGGGGGACTACGCCGGGGAACCGAAGCGAGCTTACTCGAATTCGAATTCAGGGCGCAGTTCACCGCTTACAGATAGAAGTGACACGACAAAGTAAGCGACACATCAATAACCTTCCCCCCTTTCTGTTGCTGCAGACACAAAATGACGTTAGTTTGACTGCATGTAACATTCAATTCAACTTTGTTGTTTTTTTTTGTGCATCAAAGATTTTGATTATTCTTTAAAAAGTTTTTACTTTGCTGTTTTTTACGTATTTGCTTGAAATTAACCAAGATTAACATGAAAATTGTAATAGCTTTGTTTATATTTAAAAAAATGCTTTAGAAACCTGATAAACTTCAATGACAAGAAAGGGATTCTAGATAAGCCTTCCCATATCTCTTCTTCCAGAGGCAACAAGTAAGTGGATTTTTATTGTCTTTGTTACGCTCAAAGTGGCCAGAATAGATCTACTTATTGTTTCAACCTCAAATTGTTCAAACAGTCGTTGTTTTTACGAGTGTTCGGTCAATATCTAAGAACCAAGCAATGTCATTCTTTATTGTTAAAGACGCAAATTTTAAGATTGTAAGGATTATTTAAAACTTTTAAAAACTAATATTACACTTAAATTCGTATGTTTAATGCTTAGTCCGTATTGTTATTTGAACTTGTAAATTAATATGCAAGTAAATTTTTCAATATATCGAAATAAAGTTTTTGCATTTTTTATCGTCCCCATTTTTTTACAGAGTTGTTCCCCCGCTAACCTCACTCGACATGTCAGACTCCTACCTGGCTGAGATCAACGGGGAAAACCTCCATCTGTTCGGTCCTGGGGCTCTTGACTCGCTGGATAAGAACTGGGGTACGAACTGCATGTTTCGGCCCTGCGCCTATCGGAATCTCTGTTGCGGTCGCGTATCTCTCTGTCCTGCTGATGGTGGTGGGTTTACCCGATCAATTCCTAGGAACTAGGCCACGAATCAACTTCGCGGAGTCCCAATAATTAGGCTATCCCCCTAGGACGAGACCAGACGTCCAGAATAGTGAGGGAGTGGCCGAAGATGGCCAGATAGAGAATCAAAAGCAGGGCCGTGTAGCACGAGGTGGAAGATGTCCTATGATTCGGAACCACAGTTGCTGCACGAAGAAGTCTTGGCTCGACCAACCCTGCAAAGGATGTAGGAAGAAGAGTGCTGTGCCCGTTGCAGCGTAAAGCGAGAGAGAGCACAACGAGCGGAGTGAGGAAAAATAAGCTTTTTAGAGAAGGATACGGTAGGAATTTGATGTTGGAAGAAACCAGATTGGATACCGCGTCTCTAACTTATGGAGAGGGATAGGCGTTGAGAAGAAGTAATAGGTTTAGAGGGATAGTAGTGTGGTGCAAGAGTTATGTATGGCACCAACTTTAGCTAGAGTATCCGCTAAGTTGTTGGCTGGAAGAGAGGAATGGCCAGGTATTCATTGGAGATTATTACCTTGTAGTCCGATAAAGGGTTAAGAAATGATTGGGTATTAGGTATGGTAAGGAAGCAGAGAGAGTTATCAAGACAGATTGGGAATCGGAGAATAAGATGACGGTTTAATAATCACAGGACAGGAAATGAGAGATATACCATTAAAGAGCATGAAGAAAGTCTCAGCGCTATAACTGGTAGCCCAGCGTTTGGTCGAGAAAGAGAGAGATGCGATATTGAGACATTTAACGAAGTTAATCCTAATCCTCCCTTTCCCAGCCCGCCAGGAACCGAGCCATCAATCTAAGCAGTAATGCCGCTGGATGAGGGAGGGTAGATTGATGGAATAATTAGGCATTACAAGAGCATGGGGAAAAGATGGTGTGAGATGAAGTAATGGAAAAAGACCAGAGAGGTTTAGAGGGTCATACAATTACAGGTTTTCGGGGAATTAAAGGTTGGGGGTAAAGTTATCGGATGTGGAAAAAGCTCTCCATGATTCCTTCTTTGAGACAGGTACAAGGATTATGATGGGCAAGAGAGGCTAGAGGAAAGAATGGAGGTAATCTTAAAGCACATTCAAAGTAAGAAAGAGAGGTTGATGGGTGAAGGTAACACGCAGTGGAGGGAGAAGTGCTTCTAGGTGTAGGAGAGGAATCGGGGTAAATGACAGGGGTTTAGGTCAAAATTCCGATAATCCAAATCCTGAAGTTGAAATCCCGAAAATCAAAATCCCGAACGTTCCAAATCCCGAAAATTAAAATTTCTGGTTTAAGTAACATAAATGCATTAGTATATTATATGTACATACAGTAAACCTTTCGGGATTTTGATTTTCGGGATTTCGACATTCGGTATTTTGACTTTCGGGATTTTGGTCGGGACCGAAATGACAGACACCTGTAATGACTGTACAAAAAGATCTGTGCATTCTCTCTGTGGAAGTGTTATGGGTAGGAGACGAGAATGAAAACCAATCTAAGAAAACACAAGTAAAAATGGGACGAATAAAAACTTTATATAAGGTACAGGGAAATTCCTTAAAGGGCCCCAGGAAGTTGAAGCAATAGAGCGGAAGGCATGGAATCGGTGTGAAACTTTTTCCGTAACGATAGAAGGTTGCACCAAGAAAGGCCGGGTTTGGATTAAGGCAAAGTAGGTGTTAAGAATCGATAGAGTGGGTTTAAGATGGGATTGGTAGAGGTCTAGGCTGAAGAAAGATAACTCACATTTGGCGTAAAGAGAGACTTTTGCAGTTGAAGGGAGGGAGGCAGGAAGATCATTAATCAAATTTTGGTAGAGTGTTTTTTGGAAGTGTTCTTTTTAAAGATGACTGAAAGTTGGATGGAGGGGGAGTTTAAACAAGAGATAGACACTTTGGGCAAGTCCAGGAATATCCTGGAGATATTTTCCTGAAGGTGGAGAGGAGAGACCAGAGCAAGAGCGATGCACCTAGAGAGAACAGTTATCACATCTTACTGATCTGTTTCCACGGTCGACACGACGGGTGCAGACGAAGCAGTGATCTATGAGACAAGGGCTGGGATGAATGCGCCGCTTATGAGGATGAGTAGAAGCGAAATAATAGATTTATTGAAGGACAAAGGAGTATTTTGAGAAGACAGAAAGGGTTGTCAAGCGCGGTGGATTGGTAGACAAAGAAGGGGGTGGTTAATTAAGGTTGAGATTGCTGTCCATCTGTGACCACTCGAAGAATAGCAGGTATAAAAAATTAAGACAGTTGTCCATAGGGGGCCTCCCGAGAATGAGATCAACGCAATTTGGACCCATCTCCAGTACAAGAAAGGAGACCGCACCACCAGGATCCGGTAGTTTGTCGCTGTCCTCGCTTTGGCGTTCGGTAGGAGTTTTAAAAATTGCAAAACATTTTCCAAACATGAAAACTTAAAAATTAATGGAAATAATATTCTGTGTACATTTGTTTATTTTCCGTTAAGCAGTGATTTTTAATTTCAAAGCGTTACCCCTTGGCAATTAAAAACAATTTTCTTCCTTTAACCTGGAGAATCGCTGTCAAAAATTTTCGGTTGAACGTTTTTCATCTTTTTGTTTTGTATTTCCAAATATTATTTTGCAAAATTTAAATATACAGTATGAATGGTCTTGCGTAAATTACTGCTTCTCCCCAACCTCATCGTTTTGTTTAAAAATTTCCATTACGTATTTCGTCCTACATTTCTTCATGATTGGTTAAATTTATTACTATCTTGGTGAAGTATTTTTTATTATTACTGTCTTGGTCATTATTTATTACTATCTTGGTGAAGTACGTATTTTTTATTATTACTATCTTGGTCATTATTTATTACTATCTTGGTCAAGTAACAGTCTACGTCATAAAAATTTACCTAAAAGCCCGTTTCCACTACATGCGTGGAATAAAGTATTCTTTTTTTATTGATTTTTTTCTTACCGCGCTTACGCGTTAAATGACGTGAAAAAAATCAATAAAATAAACAAAGAATACTCCATTCCACGCTCGTAGTGGAAACGACCCTTAACTCTGTTTTTATTACGTCATAGGAGATGCAAAAAAGCGAATGCTCCGCCTCAAAATTGAACTCGTGTCCTTCCGATCGCGAGTCAATCCTTCATTGTACTAAACCACGCGGCTTGTAATTTAGATAGAAGACAGATACGAATCTTTTAAAGCGCAGCAAAAAAAAGCGCAGTAATAATCATCATCGTTTGCTGCTTTTCGCGCAGGAAATCAAGTGTCATCTAGCGTCACCACCGTCACAGTGCAATTCATTAACTTCGATGACTTCGCTTGCTACATCGGGAAAATCTGCTCAAGATTTCCAAACGCCACGGTTAGCTTTCGCAACGTTGAAATCCTTGTTTCGCGACACTATATTTTTGTGGTACTTGTAAGGAAGGTTCAAGATATAATTTGTTTATGAAAAATGTTTAACTCGGGTATTCATACACTTACGGCTGTCGTATTTTGTTAATATTTTGCCTATTACAAGCCTACATATGCAAGCAGTAGCGTATTTAGGGGGGAGGCATTGTGCCATTGTCCTCCCTCTCGGAGATCACTAATACCTTAAAGCTTTGTCCCACCTCTTTCGGCAGAAATCCAAGACACATTCCATGTGCAGACCTTTTTTTTTTTTTTGTTTTCAGAGACGAAAATCGTGAAGATTTTTTTTTAGAGAACATTTCTTTTTAGGAAGAAAAACGAAGTCGAACACTGATTGAAAGTGAAAATCTTTTTTTAGAAAACACTTCTTTTTTGGGACGGAAAATCATAAAATCGGACACTGATTCAAAGTGAAGATCTTTTTTTAGCTACCACTTGAAAAAAAATTTTCCACTAAGCATATTTAATTTTGGTCGTATGGCCCTCCCTTTCAAAAATTCTCGGTACGCCACTGTATACAAGTATATGTTCAAATATTAATTACTAATATATAAAATATAATTCTAAGTAAGTTTGGATTATCATGTGTGTGGTTTATTGTGCGATTTCACTTTTAATATTTCTGTGATAATTGTCACAATCATCAACTTTATGGATTTAATTGTCACTCTACAGCGCAGAGCTGTAGTTTTTTTTATGTAATGAAAAAGTGAAATAACTGAATGTTTGCTATTGTGTGTCACGCGTGTGATAAGTGTTTGTTAATTCATTTCTGCAACCTTTTGTAAAACAGGAAGTAATGTTTGAAAAACCCCGAAAAATTGAATTGAATAATTAGGTTGTTGAACTTAAATTAGTCAAGTACTGCGCTAAATACTTATTCTGTTAGCAAGAACTGGCTTTGATTTCAAAAAAATACTTGGACCACCCATATTTAGTCATCAGAGTTCCAGAAAATTCGCTTTTCTCTGCTGTTGATTTGCTCTATATGTCACGATAACCCGCGTAAAATAGTCTTTCTGTTGCGACCTAATTTTTAATTATAGGAGGCCTGTTCTACATGCACTGATGCGATTCAATGCGATCTTCCACTGATGCAAACTCACAAATATATTAAAAATTTCCACTGCTTATTTCTACATTTCTTCGTAGTTGGTTAAATCAGTGTATCCCAACCTATAGCCACATGGCCAAAATGGGCCATAGCAAATTTTAACTATGCCTCAAAAATTTTCTTATTTTTATTGGGGAAAATCCTTAAATGAAACTCTAGCCTTTTTTGGGGAATTTTTACTAGTTTTTTTGTGAATAAAAATGGCCAAATATCTCACGGAATTTAAGATCTTTTTTAAATTTTTTCTCTTCAGTAATTTTCTTGAAGGGAAGCTAAACGTTTCTACTTCTATTCAACCACCAAATCTGGTGGATACAAAAAAAAATCTTCACTTTTGACATTTCGAAATTTTCGTGAAATACTACAAGAACAAGGTCAAGATTCGGCCCCTGATGATAGGTAGATTTTATGGGCCACAGAAAATTTCTGGCTTAAAAATAAGCCATGAGCTAAAAAGGTTGGGAACCACTGGGCTTAATTGATAAACGACGTCACTACTAAGTATTTTTTTTCTTGCAGAATTTCAACTTGAAAGAGACGAACCTTCACAGCTTGGAACAGATCAACGCTCTCTCACAATTGAAGAAGCTTCATTCTCTGTCGATCGAGTGTGGACACGGCAATCCCGTCACAGAGTTCGCACTGTGGAAGCCTTACACTCTTTTCCGTCTTTCCCATCTCTCACTTCGGAAGTTAAACGGGGAGGAGGTTCGATTGATCTTGTTTGTGGCGGCGCTTTCTATAGCTGGCTCTTGATTCCACGCCGGGTGTTGTTGATTGATAAAGTTCTTTTACAGTTTTACTGATTTGTTAGTGTTGGCAGGTGACCGCATCAGACCTGATAAGTGCTGAGAAGATATTCGGATCGTTGTCGATTGTCACTACGTCACAACTGTCGCAGTTCCGACTCGTTGCTCTGCTCGGTGAAACAAGGTCGAAACCAGGACTTGCAGCGAAGGAGCAAAAAAAATCCAAGCATTGCACAATCGGTCAGTGAATTTCTTTTGACTGGTTTTGTCTACGTTTTATTCCATCTGTAGTTAAGGTTATCTTAATATCGTATCTTTTCAATTCATTGCCGATTGTTCGTATTTTTGTTTTAACTTTCCGCTTTTTTCCTTTTTCATATTAGAAGATAATAACATCGGTGAAACTGTTGGAAAAGCGGGCTTGCAATATACTCCTGTCAAGTTGAGCGAGAAGAAGAAAGTAGTAAGTCTACTTGCACTGGTGATTAGTGTGTTCCACCCCGGTTAATTCCACCAGGTGAAAAGTTAGGATTAGGGTTAGCGTCGTGGTTTTGGCCGACGAAGAGAAACTTCACAGTTTTTGATTGGACTTTGGAATGCACGTGACCAGGGTGGAATTTACTGGGGTCGAATATACCTAGAACCACTTGATTATGACGTAGCACGACGTTTTTGATAAGATGAGTTCAGGAAGTCGTGAATAGGGTTTCAAAGGGTCCAATCAAACCATGTTCTTGTTTTGAAGTGATTTGCGTTTCATTTCATTGTTTTTTCAAGCGTTTCTTCTCGTTCTCGTTTCGTTTTCGATCTGAGTAAGTTTAAAAAACAAAGGATGACTGATCAGCGCGTGATGGTTTCTCACAGGAACAGGAAGCCCGGAGGAAGGCGGCCAAGAAATTCGTTTCGAAGATCAGCCGAGATGCGTCGTTAATCGCGGAAAAGCAGTCTCGCTTGCTTGAGATCTGGCCGAGCATCTTCGTCGAGATGATAAAAGACGCGGTGGTTGACATGCGCGATATGGAGGATTACGTCAAACGACAACAAAAGCTTTTTGACGAAACTTAAACAGCGACAGTCGTCGATTTACCCCATTTGACGAGCTGTGTCGGTCACGGGTTATTGCGGGTCTCGCCATGCGCGAGTGCTTTCTTCGTGTCGTCGTGATGCCGACGTTAAGAAGAACAGATTCGGTATAAGAAAGTTGAAGTGTGAAGTGGTATCACTGGCCGTCATTTCTAAATTCTACGAACATAGTGCGTTTCCCTGTATTTTTGGAAAGACTGTGACTTTATATAGATAGCATAGTTTATATATACATAGCATATATAACTTTATATATATAGCATAGTTTTTTATCCGATTCCAAAAATCTTAATCAATTTACTTTGATTAGTTTACTTTGACCAATAATTCATAATCATGATCTCCCTAAACTTTACTAAACTTTCCTAACCTTTTGATGTCAAAACGTTTCTCTAATTTTTGTATTTTATGAATTTGTGGGAGGAATTTTATATTTTTGTTTGTCAATTTTTTACTTTTTAATTTCAATATTCTTTTAAAAAAATACTGTTTCTCTCCGTTTTCTTTCCCGTTTTTTTTACCGTATAAAACCATTTGAAGCACCTGGTTTCTTGTCTCAGCTCTCTTTGCCAGGATCCATCTACCTTTCAAGTGATATCCTAACATAGCACTTTTCATGGCAATGACACCGTTACTTTTGCGCCCCATCTGCGAGCCGCGGTCGAGTGAAACCGACAATAAATTTTTTTCACCTTTTCAAGTTCTTTATGAAATTTGTTTATTCTTCGGTCTGTTTTTTTGGCTACATTTTTTATAGCCTTATTCTGTATAATATGTGGCAAGAAATTAAGATTTGAATGCGGCCACAAGGAGGAATGTAAAAAGAAGGTTGAGACCACTGATCTATAGCCTACTATGCTCCTCCGTGCACGCTGCAGGGTATTGATTTTTGTAGTAAATTTATTTTGGTTAAAAAATAAAATTCCAACTTTTTTTAGTATGCACGTACGGAATCTCAAGAACAAACATGTAGTCTGGAATTTATATTTGTGTGTTCCAAAATTTCGGCTGCAAGGCTAGAAGCTTATTTTCGTGCCCCGTTATTTGGAAAGTTCGTCGTACACCTTTATAAAAGTTTAAATACTGCGTAAATGGCTTGCTTTTTTGTTTTTGTATTTCGTTTCTTGGAGGCTGAGAGAATTGATTTAAATTTGTACTTTAATAACTTCCATGTGATTACAGGCTTAAGGTATGCAAAAGCAGAACTATTGTTGTCCGGTTGAGTTATTTCCTTTTCGTATTAAAAAACGATTAGTCTGCATGTCAGTGACGCGCAAAATAATCGGAAAACGCTCTTCTCAATAACTATGGTAGGAGTTGCTAACACGTCCATCGCGGCGTCGTAGTTGGACCTTCGCGTTTGATTTTGAGTAAATTAGAGTTTTTAGAAGTCGCTATGTTTTTGGAACGAAAATAGAAAAATCAAAGTGGTATTCAAAGTGAAGACTTTTTTTTTTAGAGACCACTATTTTTTAAGATCGCACTTCCGCAGTGATCAATCGCAAGTTGTTATTAAATTTAAAGTCGCGACCAAACAGCCAGACAAATTGGCCACTCCTGAACTTTAGGAACTCAATAGGAACAATTATAGAGAGTTGGAAGCAGTGATGGATATTCAAAATTAGGCCCGAGGCAAAATCCTAATCAGGATTCCCAAAAATTGGTGTTCTCTAAAAAAAAAAAGTCTTTACTCTGAACATAGGTGGGCAATACCGTGTACAAAAGTACCGCGGTAGTTTTTTAGTACCGGTACTTGGTACCGAGTACCGCGGTACTGCGTCTAATTTTAGGGTCATTAAAAGTTTTTTTTGCAAGCATTGCGACATGTTTTTGTTTTTCGTATCGATTGCAGCTTCAAAGTAGTTTCTTGATTTACAGTAGTATTATCACAAATTGACATTTGACAAACTTAAGTGTTTACCAGTACTTTCCCCATCCTTCCGGTAGTAGTTACTAGTTAATTTTAAGTAAGGTCAGGTTCAGGAACGTTTTACGCACTTCATAGCCAGTAGCCCTTTTGCAACTTTTTATTTAGGCTAAGCTTACTCAGGCTAGTAGGGTAGTCTGGGTGGACTAGCATTTTAGTTATGTCTCAAATAAAAACTAAAAAAGTAAATTAAAAATTCCAATTCACTACAATATTTTGGCATCTCTGAAAGCAATTATCTGCTAGATTTTCTGGTTGCTTGCGGGCCTGTATATATAGCATTAAATAAGCAGGTACGGTACCGCTTAAAAGTTGCCCTTAGTATAACGTTTTTGTACGAGTCCGAAGAATAAATGGAGTTAAAATACGATAAAATCAATAAAAATTTTAAATCTTGGAAACGAATGATGAGTTTGTGTATGAAGCTTATTTTGTCTTATATTTTTCAATCAATCTTATCATGTTATTAATGTGCATAGAAAAAGAAACAATTTTAAAATTGGTTGAAAAAATATTGTTTTAACTTATCCGTTTAAATGTCAGGTTTTGTTTTGACTAAATTGAAGAAAGATCATTAATTGCTTATACACTTGAAGTTTTACATTATATAATTAATTGTATCATTTTTTTATACGCCAGCGTCAGTCTATGTCATTCGACTCTGTGTTTTTCTTGAAACTTTATTCAAACTCCATTTTTTTGACCAATTTAACAGAATAAAAAGAGGTTACTGAAATGAAATCAACCAATAAAATTCTAATTACCACAAAAAAATGGTACAATCATTTTTCAGTGTTAATACTGAACTTAATGAAAAACGCACCAACAGAGGTTATTTAACTTGTTTTTATTCAAGCAGATGACACATCAAATGTAGCAGAGTTAAAAGACCCTGCTCCAGCTTTTTTCTTATATTTTTGTTTGCAACAAGAACAGGCAGTGAAAAATATATTACAACACTCACTGGTATTAAAATTTAGCCTAAATGACTTGGCGTGAATAGCTATTTTATTTTTATATGTTACTTTCTGTACAGTACAATATCTAGATAGGTGTGCGTTCGTTTTTCCTCCTTGTAAGTTTATGTTTGAAATACCTTTAAATAGAATAGTCTACTTTTCTTTGTTGCACTGAGCGTTTGATAAAATAACCAAAAGATCGAACTATATAGGCTACATTCATTTAAAAAGTGAAGTTTTAAGAAATATCTGTCGCAATTTGCTTGAGGTGATCGAAAATTATCAAAGGACTTCCGCCCTACTTTTGAATTATGCTGGGAACTGTATCGAACATTTACGTAAATAAAGTCAAAAGACATTCGAATAGCATACATATTGTGTTACGCTTGAGTGCAATATCATTAATTGGTTGCATAGGCGTACCAGTCAAAAAAATATGGGGGCCAATGAAGTTTTGCCAAAATTTTGTGACGTTTGCCCAAATCATAATTTTCTAGCACATTACGGATAGAACGAAAAATTGTCTGAGATTTGCAAACCAAGAACAAATTTTGTCCTAAAATCATGGTAATCTCTAAAATAAAAAAAAAGTCTTCACTTGTATTCAGTCTCATATTTTTCAATTTTCGACCCAAAAGCAAGGTGTTCTCTACAAAAAAAAAGTCTTCACCGAAATTTGGTAACTATTTTTTGCAGTTTGATCATTGTCACTGTCCTAAAATTTTTGACTTTGCCCAAATATTTTCTTGTCACTGCCCGAAAAATTTCAATTTTGCCCAATCTTAGAAACTTGGGTCAGCATTTGCCCTCTCTGCCCCCCCTCCCGGCAGGTACGGCTATGATTGGCTGTACCGATGTTATGATACCGATATTTTAATGTCAAAATTGGTACTATAAATTAAATAATTCTGAAAAAAACAATCTCGGTGTCGTAAGTTGTGACAAAATCAATATTAAAATCCCTAATTACTCTCGGTAGAAATTCATTTTGATGATAATGACTGTTTTAGAAAATGTTAAGTTGTTTTATACTCTGACGCAGGGATCTTCAATCTGTTAACCATTATGGTCCAACTTTTGTCGAAAAGTTTATTGCGAGTCGCAATCGGTGCAGAAATCAAAGTATCTTCTTTTTTGTTTTTACTTATTTTTAATGTGTTATTTTTTAATGAACCTCCTTGATAACAGGAATTGGGACTACAAATTTAGTTAAAAACCAAACAAAAAAGGTCACCACTTTGATATATCTACGCGTTTTATTCTTATATAAAGCGAAAAATCTCTAGTGGGACGAAAATTAGCCTATTTATTCCGATTTTTCTGCGAGTCATTGGATTGATTCAAAGCATTACAATAATTTGATCGATTATGTAATTACAAATTCTTTGGTAGGCTTCAACAATAGACTTTGCGGGTCTCGGGTTGGGCAGCCCTGTTCTGACGAAATGTATCAATAAATAATTCAATGTACGGTAAATTTAAAATCAAAAACTATACGGCAGAGCATTAGTCAAGTTGAACTATAAAATATTCTACTATGTAAGCTAGACTAACCTACTAAAAAAGAAAAAAATCTTGCAAAAATCCAAAAAAATTTATTTCACCAAAGTAATCAATTCTAACTAAATTTTTTAAATTACGCTCATTATAACATTTTGAAATAATTATAAAAAAGTACGATGTGACACTTAAAATTTCAATTTTTTCTTAGAATGAATTGTATTTCTTTTTATTATATGAAAAGTTCATTTCCAAAATTGTTTAAAAAGTCCAGTGAATTTTGAAAACATTCGTTGTTGCTAAGATCGAAGAATTTTAATAATGAAATCAGATTTTGCAAAAATAGAGTATCTTCTTCTGTGAACTGCAGTAACCTCCCTAAGGGGATTCCAATTATAAAAGAATTTTACTTTTAATCATACGATCAATCAAACTGCCGAAGTCGTTAACTTTCTGAAACCAATCTCTGCTTTTCGGTCAATTTACGAAAGTTGACTACCTTTCGAAAACTTGCTTTTTCAATCCGAAATAATATTTTATTACAACATTTAAGTATCTCTATCCAAAGAGTATGAAATTTTTTTCTGTGCAACCTTAAATAACACTTTTGTTTCCAGCTGGGGATACAGCTGATTTCAGCTGGGGTCAACAACAAGCTGTAGTATCCTGACAAGTCCTAACAAGGACGAAACAGGTCTGTCGGCATTTACTTGTTGATTGGCTTGACTATTCTTACTTAATGTTAGCAATGGAACTGCAGGGTTTAACTTGACTTTACCCGATTCGTGTCAGCTGACTCGATAATGTGGTCAGCATATCGAAACCACCGTCAGTATGCCCTTGCGGCTTAGCCGTGCTTGTCGTAGTTATGCTGGTAGTGCATTGCTTTCATTAAATTATATACGTTATAACATGTAAAAAAAAAATTGTGCATGGTCACCGCACCAGTTGTGCAAAAAAAAGAGTGATTATCGTGTTTAATGTGCATATAGTAATTATTGTGCAAAAAAGACATTGTAGCTTTGGAAAAAGTAGCATTTTTGCGTGCAATTATGTCAAATCTTTAGCGCTTTCGGCCCTAAATATGGTATATCAGAAATTCTAGGACTTAATATTTGAGTAGTAAATATTTTCTGAAGGCATTGCATTTGCAAGAAACATTCTAGTTGTCTAATTATAAAAATGGAAATATTTTGCATAAAATCAAAAACCCACTAAACACCAGATTTCATATTCATACCAATGCAAAAAGGACTTGATGAAATTTTAATTTTGTTGCTTTGCAAGCAAAAATATAAAAAAATATCATAGCATTTAACGGCCAGGGAAGGTTGAGTAATTTTACTAAATTACCAAAACCAGAGTTTCTCAAAATGAGGTCCGTGATGAACGCACAAGGGGTCCGCGACGATGTGACAAAATTTGTCAACATATATACCTGGTAAAGTAATCCATGCCATGAAATCCGAGACAGATTCAAAGTGAAGACCTTTTTTTTAGAGAACACTTTTTTTAGGGATGAATTTTTGTCTATAAACGAGCGTCCCGGTTTGCCCCTACGGAAATATGGTATGCCTGTTTATAAGCATTTATTATTTAACGGATTTTGTGTTATTTATTTTTGGGTTTGTTTTATCTTTTCACGTTGGTTGGGCAGAAAATTGATATGATATAAGATTGGGGTCCATCATAAAAAAAGATTTGCAAATAGAGGTTCGTGACGCAAAAAGTTTGAGAATAACTTTGACTAAACCACTGTAATAGATTATATGGAAATTAGTACGATTTTTGGCAAACTTTTTTTAATATAAAAAACAAAGCAGAAGACAACGTATTCATTAGGCTTTTCATATATCCAAGGCATATTTTATGCGAAAAATCAAGTTAAAAACATATTCACTGCATGTTTTTTACATCCAAAGCATAATTGATTTTTGAAAGTGAACAGTTGGATACGTACGATATTGTTTTTGCTTTGTTAAATACAATTTTTAAATGTCAAATAAAATCCAATGTATGATAGAGTTTTAGTCATTACCATTAATTCGTATTATTCAAAAGTACCGAGTACCGGTACCGCGGTACTTTTTAGTACCGTATCGGTACCGCGGTACAATTTTAGCAAGGTATCGAGTACCGGTACCGCGGTACAATTTTAGCAAGGTACCGAGTACCGGTACCGCGGTACTTTTAAGAAGTACCGTGCCCACCTATGACTCTGAATTGATCTCGTATTTCCGTATTTTTCTCCCAAAATCATCGTGATCTCTAAAAAAAAAATCTTCACTTCGAATCGATCTCGTATTTCCCACTTTTCGTCCCAACTTCATAGTGATTTCTAAAAAAAGATCCTCAGAAGAATTCATTCTGAGATTTCCCACTTTTCATCAGCAAAATGAAATTATATGCGGTATTTTCAAAAAGGGGGGCCCAGGCAACTGCCTCACACGCCCGCCCGTGGCCCGCGGACCACATTTTGCCCACGTAAAGGTTTTGAGTGGCCCGCGCAATATTTTCCAAAATTACGATTACGATTACTGAATACGATTACCGCTGTCTGGTCTAGGCCTGCCTGACTTATTATGAAATCGAATGATTTATTGATAAGTTTTGACAGGTTTTACTGGGATTTTAAAAAATTGATTTTATTTTGCTCCAGCAGTAAATTTTTTAGACATTTATGTTCAATGTCATTTTTTAAATGGCGGCAACGTAGTCCAGTGGTTAAGAGCGCCGTGATGATGGCAAACGTGATCCACACCGTCGCAGTTCAAAACCTATTCGCTCCATTCTGTTGTGTTTTTGGGAAAGACGCTTTACGGGTTTTTCTTCTGTTTGGTGATTTTGGCAAGCAGCTCTAAATTTCAATCATAGGCAATCTTCAGTAAAAACTAAAAAAAAAAAATCAAAAATTTCAACCGGACATCAAAATCTTGGCATCTCCGGAAACAGGTCTGAGAAATTGATTAATAGTTACATTAACTACAGCATTCCTAACGGTTTTCTGTGCGTCAAGAGGATAGATATAAAAATGAAAATAAAAAAATATATATAGGGAAGGCCTATCAAGCTAAGAAGCTATGAATATATTCAAAGTAATGCAACAACAGATAAAATTTAGATAGATAAGATAATAACTGAAAAATAATTTAGACACTATTTTTCTTTTGAAACAATAAGTTTTCCGCTAATCATTATGGATTTAGTTAGCGTTGGGATTTAAAATTTTTAAGAACAGGTTCTCTTTTGTACAGGACTTACTAGCAACAGGTGTCCTCATTATATAAAAATATAAAAATATATAAATTATGTTAAATTAAGAGTGAGTTTCTTGAACGTCCTGAAATTCCAAAAACTGGTTTGCGCGAACCCATACAAACCTCATAAATCTTATCACCAAATTTGGTCCAGCATGAAAAGTCATGGTTTTTTAAAACTGTGTCGTCAAGTTTAGTTAATATTAGCAAAAAATTTTAATTTAAATAATTTTAGGTAAATAAATTAAACTTTTTATTTATTTTATCTCTATATTTATCCTCCTGACTCGCAGGAAAGCGGCGGAGGCGCTAATACGTAGGGTAGGCAATTGCCCCGACCTGCTTCCGGAGATACCAAGATATTGCTGTCCGCTTGTAATTTAATACAGATATGACTGTAATTTAGAACTGCTTGCCAGGACCACCAAGCAGGGGAAAGTGCCGTAAAGTGTCTTTCCCAAGGACACAACAGAATGGCGCGAATAAGTTCTGAGCCGAGACCGTGTTGGTCACGGGCCCGGCGCTTTAACGACTCGACCACGCTGCCGAAAAAATTAAATAAATTAAAAAACATCCAGATCTAGATCAGTTGTTAAACTTTGAATAATTTTTACGCAAAAGATTAAATTCTTGAAAAATAAAACGTTTGCATGGCTTGTATTTTTCTAATTACAATTTTTTAACCCTTAACATTTTTTTTTTGAATCAGTGTGAGATTAACACAACGCGCTCAAAAACTGCCATGTAAAATTATAGAGTTTTGCAGGGCGTGAAATAATTTATGAAATGTTTTTTTCCAATTTTTCAGATGGTTAATTTGTTAAATTTTAATCAATTATTATTTGTAGTTTTAGTAATATTTTCTGCGTATGCCTGGTATATGGTATAAATTGTTTTTCTAGTACTATCACAATTAGTTTTTATGGCTGAAATTTTTTCAAGTTATTCAAGAAAGTCAAAATAATGCACTCGTGTTTTAATCTGGCAATTCAGTTTAAACTCTTGCAGAATATACTTGCCTACTTTATTTGTTTTTCTTTAAGCAATGTTTTTTAATATATAGCTTATGTATAGTTAATTGATTTATTGATAATTTGTAGCATTGAGTTATTTGTAAATTTAGATTTAAGAAGCTTTTGAAATATAGCCATATAATTTTGGTTTAAGGAGGAATCACAGTGAAATTAAGTTTGAAATTTGAAGTTGTTATGACACCACAGTACTGCATAATTTTTTTGCATGGACCAGTATTTTAAAGGAAATATTTTATGTTGATATATATATATCAATCAGTAACGATGGCTCAAATGATTTTCTATCTGTTAGTAAGTTTGTGTAATCTCTTACTTAAGTTTAAAAATTCAGAAATTACGACAGTTTTTGTGAAACTAGCCTAAAATCTTTTTTTTCCGCAAGAAGCTAAAAATAAAAGAACCAAGAGGAAAAGAATCTGGTCTGTTTTAGAAGTCACTAGAAATGATTTTTTTAGTAACAGGATGGAATAAAAGATAAGCCAAGAGGAATAGGATCTTTTTAAGAAGCAATAGTTATCGCAAGCGAATCTGGGTTAATTTCATGAACCAAAATCGCTTATAGTGATTTTTGAAAGAGACCCAAAGAGCCTTTGGTTCTTTTCAAGAAATTGTCATGGGCAATTTTTTTTAAAACTAACCTGAAATTTTCTTACAACCAGGAAGAAATATAAAAGAACTAGAGAAAAAAAATTTTTGCAAGAAGCAATAGTAACCACAAAGAGATCCAGGTAAGTTTCATGAACAAAAAATGTTTACAGTGACTTTTGTAAGAGACAGATTTTTTTCCTTTTGCTTTCATTATATTTTAGATTAACCCATTCACTGCAGCAGGTATCACGAGAAAGTCTCCAAACTTTGTGACTAACTATATATAGTTATCATTGCAAAATGAGACACTCAATATATTTAGTACAACCACAATTTGAACTTGTTGATGGCTGACTATATTTAGTTACTGCCACAATTCATAGTGGGGTTACGGATGTGCAAAAAGAGAAATGTCATGTTTTGAATGTTTTTTAATAATGTATATTAAAAAAAAAATTATAATGCCAGGGAAGTTTAACATATATATTGCATTGTAAAATCAAATAATTAAAAAATAGGAATGGTAATAAAACGTGAAAATATTGTTAGTTCAACACTTTTTCGAAAAAAATTTTTATAAAACAAAAAAGCTGTTTAAAAACTGCAAAACAAATGCTGGACTGAGGGGAGATGTTTTAAAAAATATGATATTCCTTTAACCCATCCTTTCAAGAATTGGATTTTATGTGTTGTTGTAAGTTCTTAGACACTACAAAAAAAAATTAATTTTTTTGCTTTAATTAATTACAACATGGGTCATTTATGACCTTGTTTAATATTTGCCGCATTTAGTTAAATACTTTTAAATTCCAAAAAATTCCCAACGCTTGCTGGTTTAGTAACAGCAAACAATAAACTAATCCTAAAACTTTAACATATGCAATAATACTTTATTTAAAACCTCAGTTTCACAAAAAAATTAAAAAAACTTTTGCCTCCTAAATGCAAAGCATATAAGTTGCTTTGCATTGAAACATTACCTACATATTTTATAATCATTTATTTTTACCTTTGAGGGACACTGGGTCATATATGACCCATAGTAGTTTTTGCTTTATTTTTTTAAATAAAAAAGCTTAGATAATTCAATACTTTTACATCATTAGAAATAACCTAATCTTAAAAATTAAAACTCAAAATATACAGGGTGTCCACACCAAGTGTAGACTGCTTATTTTTTGAAAAACTTACAAACAAAATTAAATATTACAAAATGCTTTGATTTATTGGATAGAAAAATAAGTATTTAAATAAAAAATTTACAAATACAAAAAACTTTGATTTATTGGATAGAAAAATAAGTATTTAAATCAAATTAATTGTTAAAAATAGTCTACACTTGGTGTGGACACCCTGTATATAAAAAAATTATTTTCCTTTAATTAAGGTGGTTACTTAAAGTAAAAAAAATGCAATTTTTGCCTTTAAAAAATTTGAAAAACCATGTCAAAAATAAAAAATAAATTGTCAAAAATAAATTAATCGTTTGCACCAACCCCAGACCATATTTAGTTATTGGAGTATAATTGTAGCAGACAAAATCAAAGGGATACTTTATATAGTATGACTGCAAAATGGGTCCACATTTTAGAAGAGCTATATATAGTATGACCGCAGTGAATAGGTTAACAAATGTAAAGTAAGAGTTTATCTGATTTCAGGAGTGGCCAACTTGTCTGCTGGGTAAGTTTAATCTTAAATTTTTTTAAAAACTCTTAATTGACCAGTCTCATATACAAAAAATGGTTACAGTTGCTTCTTGACAAGACCAGTATTTAAAATAAAACATATTTTATGCAAAAATACTTGTTTTAATTTAATCTATTTGTAAGAAAATACATTTTGCAATTTGCAATGTTGTCTGTGATTGTACAAGCTAATTTAAATAATTTTTTAATGTGGTGGTCTGATAAAATGCTATGTATGATTTTTTTGAATTGCAGTTTCTTTGTTTACAGATGTTTCATCTGTTTTAGAGTTGTACATCTTTACATAATTTGAAGGTTTTTTCCAAAAGAATTTTTGGGTCTTGTTTTCTGTTTGTTGTTACTAACCTCACAGGCTTTTGAATTTGCCAAAATTTAAAAGGTAATCAACTAATCTGGGCAAAGAGTAAACAAGAACTAAATTTTGTGCAAAATTTCTGTTACTTACATGTGGATAGACATAAACTGTTCAAACAAGAACTTAAACAAAGTGCTTGAAAGTAATTTCATTTCTATCTATTTTGAAAATTATGCATTTCGATTTTCCATCAAAATGCTTGAATAACAAAAAGGTTTTTCTTACCAAATTCAAAATCAATGTTTTATTACTAATGACAAATAAAGAAATTATCACTTTTAAAATGCATTGACATTAATTTTAAGCTTTTTCATTTGTTTCTCTATGGTTTGATATATGTTTCGTATCTAATTATAACACAATATTTTTATTGTTTCTTTTTCTGATTGTGTCTTACATTTTATTTTCTTTCTTGCTTCTATTGTGGCAGTGAGTTCATTTTTTTTAACAAGTTTTAGTAATCAAAAGCTACCTTTAATTTTATTTATTTATTATTTTTATTCCTTCAATTTTTATTTGTTTATTATTTTATTATGCTTGCTATTAATTGGTTAATTTTTATGAGTTACATGATTACAGTTTTGCATTATATTTTTTTAAATTGAAGCAATGCTGCTGACTTTATTTTCTGGCATTTTTTTTGTATTTTTTTCCAATTGCCTAGGTACTTTGTATAGACCAAACACAATTATATATAAGCCATCAAGTTGTATATATGTAGATATATAAGCCATGGTATCAACACATATAAATCTTGTATGAAAAAAACACAATTGAATAATACAAATTAAAAATATTAGTCAAAAGTAAATAAGTTGATATTAAAGTGATTCAATCACAAACTTTACAAAGCCTTTTGTCTTTTTTATCAAAAGAGGTTCCTGCATCATTAAAATTGTAAAATTTGCTCAATTTGAAATCTACTTATTAGTTTTCTATTTATTTTTCCAAGTTTTTTTGTGTTTTTTGCTTCTTTCCTACAGGTACACTTGTACAGGTTCTAGCTATAGATTTTTTCATTATGTTTAAATAATTTTTTTTGGCAATGTTCACTGTTTTCCCCTACCAATATTTGTAACTGCTTATAGCTTTTTGAAATATTAAATGTTTTTCTCTGACTTTTTAAAATTTAATATTGCTGCATAGTTTAAAAAAGGGAAAAAAATTGGAATTGCAATGAAATAAATAGACTATGATAAATACATAAAATAGTTATTCTCTTTATGCAATTATTGTGTGTGATGTTGTAAGTTAGCAGGTCTCAGTGCTTTTCATTTGTTACTCTGTATCTATAATTTATAAAAAGGTGAGCAGAGAATCACCCTAATTTTGCAATGTTGGGAAATTTTATAATTTTACATTAATTAATTAATTAATAATTAATAAAACATTAATTAATAAAATTAATAAAACATTAATTAATAACAATAAATTTTACATTAATTTTGCTTTCTATAAAGCAACCATTTACATGATTTTGCCACGTGCTTCAGGCAACAATTTCTTGAATCAAATGACTACAGTATTTTGAAATGTTTTTATATATTTAGTATAGTCTATTATTTATTCCCTTACAATTCCAAATTTTTCTTTCACTTTTGAACCATGAAGCAACATTAAATTGACAAAAAATCATTAATAATTTTTTAAAAATTGGCAAAAAAATATTAATATTTTAAAAAGCCATAAGCTTTTACAAGTATAAATTTGGGGAAACAAGCAAAAACTGCTGAAAAATTAATAAAAGAAAATGTATAGCCATAATCTGTACAAGTTGAAGCTGTGGAAAAAAAAGCAAAAAATGCCAAAAAAACTTGGTGAAATAAAAAAAAAAACAAAAAAACTAATAACAAATCCACATTAAATTAAGTCTGTTTCAGTGAGTTTTACAATTTTAGTGATGCAGAAATCTTTTGTATAAAAGGACTTTGTGTGTGGAGTCTGTGATTGCATCATTTAATATCAACAGTGTTTTTTTCATAACATTACAATTATCTGTGTTGATACAGTGACTTATATATTTGCATGTATACATCGTGATGTATAATTATGTCTAGTATATTTTGATGTATAATTATGTTTATATAATTATGTGTGGTCTATACATAATTACCCATGCAATGAGGGAACAAACAAAAAATGCCAGAAAATAATTAAAGTAGAGTCATTGGCATTGCTCTACTTTAAAAATATACCAATGCCCAATTGTAAAGGCCCATTTTTACTATAAGCATGGAATGGAGTATTTGTTTCTTCTAT
This sequence comes from Diplosoma virens, assembly GCA_963680785.1. Lineage (NCBI taxonomy): Eukaryota > Metazoa > Chordata > Ascidiacea > Aplousobranchia > Didemnidae > Diplosoma > Diplosoma virens. Next base: position 31,157,939 of record OY796886.1, read on the forward strand.
TGATTTTTTTGCTTTGCTTAGTGCTTATGTGCAGAAAGAAGTAAAAAAATCAATAAAACAAACAAAGAATACTCCAATTAACACTTGTAGTGAAAGTAGGCCTTAATTGTATAGAGCTTGAGATCCACTTGTAAATATTGTATATACCGGCTAATAAGCCGAGGTCAATTTTTAGCTCAGAAAATGAAGGTTTTTACATATTACCGCCCAATAAGCCGAGGCGGAAAAATTGCGTTAACTACTGTTCCTTTTTCTCTTTTTCTAACATTTTTTTTTCAGTTATGCATTACATTCCTTATGCACCAATGCACGTTCTTTTAAACAAATATCATTCTATTCGTACTTTTTTCTTTTTTACGTACCAATGCACTTTATAGTACACATGCAACAGATGAAGTGCTTTGTTTTAATCAGTCACTAAATAATTTGGTATGGTTAATTTGTTAATTTTTTTGCATGAAAAGATGTCTGCTCCTGCAAAAAAATAATGCACTATGATGCTGGCTTTAAACTTGTTCTTTAATTTACCGTCTTTATTTAACTCTAGCTGTGAATTGAGTGCAGTGAGATCATGCTATTGTGAGATCAAAGGTGTCATTTCATGACCAATTTTGACCTCTGGTATTTTTGGTCCAAAGCTATATTCATTCAATAAGCCGACTCCAGAAAATTAGGTTAAAAAATTAGGTTCAGAAAATCAGCTTATTAGCCTGTATATATGGTAATAGCAAACAATAGCCAACATTTTATCTTTATAATTGCAAAGTTTTATTTAAAATTGAACTTTTACAACTTTCATAAATACCAAAGCATCTAAATTAATTTAAACACAATTTAACACAATAGACCATTAGACTATGTTTCTTAATTTTTGTCTTTAAAATCAGGTGTTTTTTAAAGAATCATTGTTCTGGCTGTGGCACTTAGTTGGATTGTTCCAAAATTCACAGCGCACATGAACTATAATTTTTGATTTTCATATATGGTGATCTCAGAAAAAAAAGGTTTTCAAGGTACTGATTTTCACTTTTTGTCCCAAAATTAAGGTGTTTTCAAAAAAAAAAAAAAAAAAAACATTTTCACCTTAATTTGCAGCTCTGATTTCCTAATTTTCATCCCAAGAATTAGGTGTTCTCTAAAGAAAAAAAAGGTCTTATGTTCAGGCTCTGCTTTCTCAATTTTCATCCCGAAATCAGGTTTTTTCTAAAAAAATTTTTGTTTTGGATCTGGCTTGGTTTGGTGAATCACATGTCCAATAACTGCAGAATTGGACATCGCGAGACAATTGTTTTCCAAAAACTTTCATTGCACACTTAGTAACTTTTCATGGCATAAAGGTTGAGAAACACTGCAATAGACCATAAACAACAATTAAAAAAAATTAAAGTATACCATATATACTCATGTATAAGTCGAATTTCTGGAATTTTTGGGGTCGACATATACATGAGTAATGTTTATGGACATGTTGCTGCCAAGTTGAGTAGAATGTGAATATGAAAAGAAAACCCAATATTAAACATGCACAATACTCACGTGTGACAGCATAATTGTTAGAATCTTCAGCAAATCTTATAATTAAAAGTTTAAATTAAGCACTATATTTATTTCTTTTACCTGGCATCATTTATACATATTTTATTCTGTACATTCATTGCACAAATAATACTGTAAGCGTGTCATCCCAGATCTCATTTAAAACATGTTGAAGAACTCTATTTATTGTATTGAGTAAAAAAACTTTAAATTTTGAAAGTTATGTTTTTTATTCCAGAATAGCCAAATTCGATTCAGATTCGATATGTATAATTATTCTAGAATATTCTAGAATAACAGAGTCGACTTATACATGAGTAATACCTACAATAATGCAATTTTTTGTCTTAAAATACCTATCGACTTATACATGAGATCAATGTATACATGAGTATATACGGTAATATAAACAACAGTTTTCTCAGTTTTATGTGCACACTGTAATTACTAATTTCATTTAAACTTTGGTTCTTTGGTGAAAAGTAAAATAAAAGAATAAATTATAAATGGATTTCATGTAATAAAAAAAGATATGGATAATGTAATAAATCATTTTGGTGTTAAAGAAATGTTTATCAAACTACAAATGTTAAATTTACAAAGCTGTATTAATTAAAAAACATCAACCAAAATTAAATAAACAGTTGTATGAAAATGGTTAGTCTTTTTTACTACAACTATTTTAATATACTCATGTGATTATTATTTTTTTTTGAAGTATTGCTTTGTTGTAGTAATTAGTGAATTGTTAGTGCTTTTGAATTAAATTAATAATACCATTGTGTTTATAATTTATTAGCCCTTTATGTTCTAAATTATTTTTTTGTGAAAAAAAATTTTTTTTTGTTTTTCTGTCTATGTTGTTGTAAAATCATATTTTTGTTTCTTTAAAAAAATATTCTAAGAGGACATATATGTCCTAATAAAGTTTTGAAGCAATTTTTCTTTTTCTTTAAAGGTGCCATATATATATATACTAATTGGTTTTTAAGTACTTTTCTAGATACAAAACAAATCATAACCAAGCTAATCTTAAATTTTAAAGATTGGAAATAAAAATTGTGATCAGATTTGATTTTAAAAAGCTATTTTTTTATTGTATGAAATTGAAAAGCAAGTTTTTATTTGTAGAACAGCCCAAATATGCTACACACTTCACCTTGTCCAGTACAAGAAAATATTTTGCCGTTATGCCCAATCATTTTATTAGAAGTCATTTATTTACCCAAACACACAGATTTACTAAATACATGTATTCGTTATGAACAACCCCAATATCCTGTTGAAGAACTTAAGCAATTCCGTTTTGCTTATCACACTGATTACAAACACCTTCAGGCAGATGAACAACAAATGTTGACCAAAATAACTAGACCTAGTATCCTGCCAATTTATAGCTGCTACTGCTCCACAATTTGTAGCTGCTTTCAAAATATCTTTAGTGCTTATATTTTCTTTAATAAAGTTCAGAGTCAGACTTAAATTTTTGAAAAGATAGTCTACATGCCTGCTTAGACCCATACTGCAAAATATCTTGGCAGATCAAATATGTGAGTATTTGGGTAGGCATAAACTAGCTGTCAAAAAACAGTTCAATATTCTTGTTTCAAAGGTTTAGATTGTGCAAGCTGCAGAACATTTAACTTCTTTTTATGTCATATATAGCTTGATTATCATCATGAGTAATTTATCTAAAAATGCTACAAAGCTATAAACAACTCTTGCTTTATTGCATATCAAAACAAAAATTAAAACACTAAATTGTATGCCAAAGCACAAAATTCTAAGTTGTATGGTATTTTTCATATTTTTTATATTGTATAAGTGTTAATTTTTCCATAAAAACTATGATTAGGTTAAATTGGAATGCTCTCTTGTCATAAGTTTGTGGCACAACAGGAAATTACTGGGCTCATGATTATGAGATTGTGAGTTTGCTTCTTGCTCAAGAGCTTTTGTACTAAAGATTACAGTAAAAATTTTTTATGCTGCACTGGAGTTAGCTGCATTGGTAATGACATTCACTCTAGCACTTTTGATTTGATACTCTTTGTGGCAAAAGGTTTCCTATAGAATTACAAATTTCTTTATTTATTTAGGATCAGCATTTTCATTATTTGTAAAGTGAAAAATAACTTTATTTTTTGACCATCTGTTTCTATTCATTACCATGCTTACAAAATGTCATTTGAAAAATTTGTATTTAAGTGTAATTTTTTGACTCATAAGATCTATTAAGACATATATGTTCTGTTTGAAAAATCTTAAATAAAGAAAAAAATTTCTGAAAACTTAAAAAGTGATTAATGTACACTATGAAATAGAGTAACAAAAATAATTTTTAAAGTAAAAAACAACCAGAATTTATTACTTTAAAAACACTGTTTCAGCAAAATTAGAATTTTTAGAAAACATTTTTTCAAAAATTTCTGTCACTTGATATATAACACAGAGTAACCCATAAAAAATATTTTTGTAAAAATCAATGAATGTGAAAATATTCTAAACTTTTTTTATGGCAAATATTTTAAAGTTAAAAAATTTATAATTGTTGAAAGGGACACATATGTCCTAATTAGACATAAAGGGTTAAAAGTATAGACCCATTTATATTACTAATTTATCTATTGCCTGATTATCTTAGTTCAATAAAATAATGAAAAAAAGGATATTTTCTCAATTATATTCATATCTTGAAAAAAAACTACTCAATGGCACTCAATTTGGATTTTGACCTAATTCTTCCTCTGCTTTTGTTATAAGTTCATTATGTCATAAATTAATCAAAAATATTGGCAGTGGCTTATACAACTTCTGTATATTTTAAACTTGCCAAAGGTGTTGGATAGTGATGTACCGATACTTGAGTATCGGTGGTATCAGCCTATTTTTGTGGTATCGGCTAGTAGTATCGGTATCGGTAAATATAGCCGATACCTGCCGATACTTTTTAAGCACAAAATAAATATAAAATTTTTTTGTCGTATAAATATAAAAAATTTTTGTTCCCCCCTGGAACTGGATTGGATTTCTAACATAATTAATGATTTCTTTACAGATTTGTAATAATATTGTAATGAATAACACAGGTCTACAAAATTTGATGGAGTATTAAAAACAAGAATAAAAACTATGCTTTCTAGCTAATTTGAGAATGCTGATTTCAAATCTGCCATCAATTTTGCCGTAGCAGGTCAAATTTTTCTGAAAATACAATTTTAAATTTTAGTGCTGCACATTGAAAAGCATTAATTAATGTGAAGCTGTGAATACAAAAGCACATACTCGTACTTAGCACAAAGGAGAAAATAAATGGATTGAATACAATTTTATTGCAAAAGTTTCCTTTTTTTAGATTGACAAGAGATGTTTTAGAAGTAATTCTCAACGCGAGAATCTGAACATTCACGTATCAAACCCCAACAATACTCTGCTCTCATACTGACATTCCATTTTCCCTGATAGCTTTTTTTCATCACTTTTATATCTTGGTGAAATCTTTCACCCTATTCCTCACTGAATGCCCCTAAGTTTTTTGAAAAATACTTCAGATGGCTATGCAGGAAATGTACTTTAACACTCATGTTACAGCGTAAGTTATGAAAAGCCTATAATAAGCTTTCAATAAGTTTGCTGAAATTTGGGAATTTTATATTCCCTGGAAGTTTTTCACTACATTAGAGAATGCTTTCCATGCATTTAACTCTTCATGGTAGAAAGAAACGCTTGGAAACGCATCATAGAAATGCCAAACAGAGCAAAACACAGGATGATGCAGCACATAGGTAGGTAAAATGTTGCGTTCTAATAAAGAATGTTGTTGTGGACGATTTACAAAACTTATCAGCCAACAGATTTGTGCATGCAGCTTTTAAAAACTGCAAAGAGTTGGTGTATGCTACACAGCATTTTAAAGCTCTTTGGGGGAAAGTTAGTGTAAGATTACTTAAAAATTAAGGCTGATACAAAAAAACAAACATCAGATTTGAAATCAGCGTCCCAAAGTTAGCCAAGGGCACATCTTTTCTACTTTGTTTCCAAAATTGTGTAGACTAGTGTAATGATAGATATATACCTGGAAAAAATTCAAAATGCAATAACAAGCTAGATTTAGTAAATACATTCTTTGGTGTTACTTACAAAAACTTTTACTGATGGTGCTCGATAGATAAAAAAGTATCGGTGGTATCGGCAGTATCGGTATCAGCTCTAAATGGTGGTATCGGTAGTAGTATCGGTATTGGCTTAAAATGTGGTATCGGTACATCCCTAATGTTGGATATCAAAGATCATAAAATATTGCTATGGAAACTGCCTAACTATTTTGGTATTAAAGGCACAAATTTAAACATGTTTGTAAGTTATTTAAGCAATTGTTACCAATATATTAGTGTTTATGGACATATTGTAGCAGTCAAAAATATCAATTAAAGTCTCACAAGGATCTTGTCTTGCTCCTTTATTATTTCTTTTATGTACTAATGACTTGCCTCTCCTAATTTTGATTTGATATTATATGCAGATGATACTGCAATGATTTTGTCTGATTCCAATATACTGTAACTTAGTGAAAAATCAAGTAAATAATTAATTTATAGCTTCAAATAACAAATTGTCTTTAAATTGCTCAAAAACCAGCTATATTATTTTCAATAAACAGCAAAACAAAAATTGTGATTATGAATTTAAGTTAAATATAAACAGTATTCTCATTCAAAGAGTAAATTAAGTTGGTCAGAACATGTAAATTATTTGAATTTTATGATTGCCAGGTGCTCGATTGTTTTTTAGACTGCATAGATACATCTCCAAGGAAATTCTCTGCTTACTTTATTATAGTATTATCTATTCTCATATTCAATATGGCATTTTAACATGGGGCACAGCTTTTAGTTTGTTGCTACAGAAAGTTGAAATTTTTTCTAAATTGTATTTTAAAGATTATTAACTAATAATTCAATAGATACACCTGTTAGAATCTTGTGCAAATCATTAAACACATTAAAAATATTCGATTTTTACAACCTCTATTGGAAAAATTTATGCATTAACTCGAAATAATAAATTACCTTTTGTTTTTTAAGTTTTTTAAATTCATCAGCAGTGTGGTTGAGTGGTTAAGAGCACCATGATTGTGATGAACATGGTCTTTGTTCAATACCTGCTTGTGCCATTCTGTTGTGTCCTTGGGAAAAACACCACAACAATTTCTCCTGCTTATCAATCTTAGCAAGCAATTTTCTAATTTTTCAGTCATAGCTGTATAAAAAACTAAAAAAACAAAAAATTGCAACTAGACAGCAATACTTTGGTATCTCTTGAAGCAGGTCAGGGCAATTACCCTGACTGGTTTTCCTGCAAGTCAGGAAGGTAAATAAAAGAATGAAATAAAAAATAAATTTCTTAAAAAAATAAATGAAATTCATTTGCATAAAACAAGACTACTGAGTAATTAAAAAATCAATCTATTTTTTACCCCTTGCTACAAAATCGTTTGGTCAACTATTACTTTCTTTTAGAGGTGTAAAACTTTGGAAAAGTATTCATCACAGCATTAAAAGCAAGCATTTGATTTTCTTTTTGAAGTTTATTTTCTATCTAAATATTAATATTGCTTTATTTTGATTCCTTGCTTCAAGATTATTCTCACCTATTTGCTTGAATTTTAGTGTAAATTTTTTATATTTTTTTTTTGTTATTTTATTAGACGTGATTTTCTTTGTGTGCTTTTTTTTGACTGTTGGGTTAGGGAGTATCTGATTTGATAGCGCATGTTTTTTAATGATCCCTACCATTATACACTAATTTTGATGCTTATTGACATAATAATTTGTGTAATTTTGTGCTATTTGGTAAAATAAATTATCTATCTAGCTTTAAGACAAACTTTTCAAAATGCTCTGAAAAAAGATTAAGTAAAAAATATTTTTTGATAAAAATCATGAATTTTTGTGCAGTTAAGAGTTATTAATAATAGTTAAGTTGGTTTAATATATCACATACAGGTAAACTGGGTGACTGTTATTATGTATATAATACTAGTTTGTGTTACAGATACTAATGTGCAATTGTTATTTGTAAACAAGTTATGTAAATTGTCATTTACTGTTTAATAAAGTTAGGAAGTTGTGTTGTCATCTGCTCGATAGCAGATTGTATCTGCAAGATACTTAGAATTCAACCTATCATTAGTATTTGTGTGTTTGACCTGCATAATGTTTGGTCAACAGAAAAGTGGATTTGGAAGTTCTGGGTTTGGTAAGTTTTTTGTTACTTTTGTAATTAAAAAAGTATGCTGTTTATGTAGTAGGTAATTTTTACTTCTAATACAGTCCTCGAACTCAGTAATGCTGTATCTTTGTAGCTATGTCTTTCAAATATTTTACAGTGTCTTTTTTTGATATAGTTACATGTTGTTTTGAATAAAATTTGTAATTTAACATTTAGTTGAATAGTCTTTGTAATCATATAAAGTATTTGCACTTAAAAATTTTTTAGGGGTTGGTGGTAATAATTCTTTATTTGGAAATAAAACTACCACTGGTGGTGGCTTATTTGGAAATACTGGAGGAACAACTGGATTTGGTGGGACTTCAACTGCAGGTAAAAGCAAAGTGGTATTGATTTGGAGTACCTGTTGCAATCCAATTAGTTTTTACTGCATTACTTTTTATTATAGACATGTTAGCATTGTAACAAATGTTGCTTTGAAAAAAAGTTTAAAGCATGTTTTGATTTAAATGTTTAATTTTATGTTTTGAAGGCAAGTAGTGTTATGTAAATTATTGCTTTGGTTGTTCATTTAACTAAAAAGAAAGAATTTTTGCTGATATAGATATAAAATACAAATTATTGTATATAAAAATCCAGTAATTAAATTTTAGTTAAAGCTGCGCATTTTGCAACATGACCCACCTAACTGTGCTAAAAAAAGCTGGAGCACTGTTTAATTGGTTAAGTACTAGGTTAAGAATGCATTATTTTGTCTTAGGGTACAACTCAATGCTTATTTCCTTTTGGGTACAAACAATCTGTTGACGTGACTTAAGGTAGAATAGACCAATAAAAAACTGTGTGCTGTAGAATCTGGACAGTATGGAATCTGGTTTGTGTTTACTTAATTGTTGCTTCAATTGAAACACGATTATATTGTTTCTTTTATAAAATTGAATAATATAACTGAAGCAACAAAGGTTTTAGTTGAAACAACAACGAAAGACGCCCAGTTTTTATACGTTTGATTCGGCGCGCCCAGTTTACACGCGATGTACACAGTCTGCTTGTGATGGCTCAGCTAGACTAGACGCTATGACAGAACACATAGGCGCCGAGTTTGACTTTTTTGCGGGTGTGCGAAATTTATGATGGCATAAACTATGTATAAAAAAAAATCATGGTGATTTCTCAAAAAAAAGGTCCTCACTTGAAATCAGTCTCTGATTTCCCACTTTTCATCCCAAAATTAAGGTGTTCTCTAAAAAAAAAAAAAGGGTCCTCACTTGATTTCAGTTTCCGATTTCCCACTTTTCATCCCAAAATCAAGGTGTTCTCTAAAAAAAAAGCTCTTTACTTGAATTCAGTCTCCGATTTCCCACTTTTCGTCCCAAAATCATAGTGATCACCAAAAAAAATTTTCACTTCCTGGTTTCAAGTGAATTTTAACCAGAAAACTAGAAATCGTCGCTGGGCCGCACCAGAACTTTGAGTGGGCCGCAGGTTGGACATCACTTGCAATGAAAAAGAGAACTTGCCGACACTTTTGCAAGGGTGCATTTCATATTTACACTGCAGATCTGCGTGAAAACTGTTGACTGTGTAAAATAAGCAAAGAAATTATCGGGTGTGCGGCACACCCAGCCAAATTCGCGGGTGTGCGCCGCACACCCGTACTCGGCGCCTATGACAGAACAAAAAAATAGTTCACTGCTACTATGTTAGAGAGGCGATTAAAAAGAACGGTCCTTTATGACAACAATAGCTGTAAAAATATGCTGATGAAATTTTGTATATATGATGTATTCACAGTTTTTATAGAATTTTATCTCGGTTTGATATCGAAAAATTCACATGTAAAATTCTCAACAGTAAAAATGTGCTCACACCAGTTTGAACCGGCTTGTACTAGCAATCATCTATTGCGCCATTCGATTAATAATTGTCTAAATATTGCGCCATAATTGTACGATCAAAGCAAAATCTTTGTTAAATGTATTCACAAAAATTTTAAATGGTTTATAATCTTTAATTCTTCTACGTTGCTTAAAGCTCGTGTTTACTACAAGCGTTGGCGGAAGTATTTTTTGTTTATTTATTGATTTTTTTGCTTCGATTAGCACCTAAGCGCAAAAAAAAGTAAAAAAATTATTCCTTCCGCGCTTAGGCGCTAAGCAAAACAAAAAAAATCAATAAACAAATAAAAAAGACTCCCGCCAACGCTCGTAGTGGAAACGAGCCGTAAGACTGTTTTCTTTACAAAATTTAAATTCGCCGACTTAGGGCTCGTTTCCACAACGAGCGTTGGTGGGAATATTCTTTGTTCTATTGATTTTTTTGTTTTGCTTCGCTTAGCGCTTAATCGCGGAAAGAAGTAAAAAAATTAATAAACGAACTAAGAATAATCCCGCCAACACTCGTAGTGGAAACGGGCTTTTAGAAGTCGAAATTTTAGCTTTGATTAGTGAATAAGGTATCCTACTTGGTTTTACACAGTATTTTAAAAGTTGCATAATTATATAAAAAATTTCATTGTGCTTATTGCCCATACTATTATACTCAATCAATATTGCCTAAAAATCTAAGAAAGTTTTATTTCATAATAATAATAATTTTACTTTTTTAATCAGGCGGTTTTGGTTCATTTGGAAATACAAGCACTGGAAGCATTTTTGGTACCCCTGCTTCTAAGCCCGGTGGAGGTTTATTTGGTACGCCCAACCAAGGTTTTGGAAGCACTACCCAAAGTGGTTTTGGTGGTTCCACATTTGGTAAGACGACTGGTGGTCTATTCGGGAGTAGTACACCCAGTTCAACCGGGGCCACATTTGGAGGTGGATTATTCGGAAGTTCATGTAAGCAATTTGAAACTGGTGATTTAGTCAACATCCGTTTTGCTTTTATATGATGCAGTATATTAGTTTTTCTCTTTTTGCCATGCCAAACTATTTTCATCTGCGTGTTTCTTATGGCGTTAAATGAAACTTTTTGTTTTTAGCATCGTTTGGAAGCCAAGTTTCTGGAACAGGTAGCGTGAAGTTTGCGCCAGTTAGTGGAAATGATACCATGATGAAAAACGGCCTGCAGCAAAGCATCAGCACAAAGCATCAATGCATTACTGCTATGAAGGAATATGAGAGCAAAAGCTTTGAAGAACTACGTATTGATGATTATCAAGCTGGCAGGAAAGGCCCAGGTACATATCAACTACTTGATGTAGTCTCGTTTAGTGTAGATGTTAGGTTGCAGAATATCTGTGGTTAGACTAAGTCTGAGTAAAAAATTAAATTGGTGCTTACAATTGTAAAGATAAAGTTTATTTTACCTAAAGGCGCGTTTACAGCCGTTTACAGTACTTTTTTCTTTCAGCGTGATCTTTGTTTGTTTTATTGACGCTCAAATTCACTCATGTTTTCGAGAAAAGATGAGTGGATTTGAGCGTCAATAAAACAAAGATCATGCTGAAAGAAAAAAGTACTGTAAACGGCTGTAAACGCGCCTTAAGTCTTATCATTAATCTTCTATTTTTTTTGTATGTTTTATTTAAACGCTGTGTATTGCTTTCATTCAGTGGTTCAAAATCTACTTGTGCCTTTATGTTATGTCTTTGGAAAAAAGATACTTTACGGCACTTTCCTCTGTCTTGGCAAGCAGTTCTAAATTTCAATCATATCTATAAAACCAAAAAACTAAATAAAAATTTCAACCTGGCAGGAACATTTTTGCATCTAAAGCAGGTCGGGATAATTGCTTGCCCTATACATATATATATATAGCACCTCCGTCGCTTTCCTGCGTGTCAGGAAGATAAATATAGAGATGAAATTAATTAATTCACAATCGCATTCTGGCGTGAAAAACTTTAGAACTTGATTTACAATGGTTGAATCAGATTCTGTTATATTTATTGTTTTTTTAGCTGGTGGTACCACTTCCGCGTTTGGTGCTCCTGCATCTAGTGGGACCGGTTTCAGTTTTGGTGCGAAAACAACTGCTAATACTCTGTTTGGCCAATCCTCAGCAAAGGTACTACCTTTTATGTTACACTGCTACTGTTATGTCTTTAAATTGCGTTTTTTTTTTGTAATTTCGACCGTTTCAGGATGTCACTATCAATTATTCTTGCTTCGAAACGTATTCGGTTACAACCTTCATTCATTGTGATTGTTTAATCCGCTGGAAATGTTTTTGCTTTTTTCTTGCGTTCTATCATGAACATCTTTTTATCACGTGTAAAAATCTTGGTTTGATTCATTACGCTTGTGTTGATTAATTACGTAAAACAATGACGAATCTGTTATTGTCTGTGCTGGGCTCAATACTAAGTTTGTTTGACTCAGTGATACTTGTTTAACAATGCGACCGTATTGCTTGTGCGTAACAAAAAGGCTTGTTTGTTCTTCGATTTGATTGGATAACGGCCATCAAACTCCATTATGCTTCGTTGCTCGAAAGCATTGTGTAATTTGACTATTTACAGCGATTCGAATGCAATTATGCTAAAAATATTCTAACATTAGCAATCACTATTGCATTGAATAATATTCTTTTTTCTCAGCCTGCATTCGGAACAAGCGGAAATCTTTTCGGTAACACCAACGCTGCATCGACGGCCAGCGGCGGCGGTCTGTTCGGAGCCAAGCCCTTCGGGACTGCCGCTCCGTCATCCGGAGGCTTTTCGTTCGGAGGAACATCGACCGGTGGTTCTCTGTTCGGCGCCGCGAAACCGGTGAGTTTGATTGCGATGGGCCAAGGTTTGTCACCCCCCGATTTACTGCGACGTGTCAGTGTTTGGGGCTGTGTTTACTAATCGTGTTGCTTCGGTGTCTGCAGACCGGCATATTCGGTGCCACCACCACCTCAGCGGGTTCGGGATTGTTCGGTAGCTCGGGCGGATCCGCGTTCGGAGCCAATACAGGATTCGGAAGCAACACAGGAGTGAGTAGCTTATATTATCGCATAGCGGATAAATCACGGGTGCGTGGCAGAGCGGGACAGAGCGTTGCTTAATTGACGATCGTTATCGACGTGGACTCACTTATACTCTTGTTTTCGTTATGTTGTGCTTTCGAAAAACCCCTCACGTTACTTTCCCCTGCTTAATAGTCTTATAAAGCAACCCTTCTAATTTACGTTTATAATGTTTTTTAAAACGATTAAACTGAATAGATAACAAAATTTTGACAGGACAGCAATACTTTTACCTCGCCAAAAGCAAGTTGGAGTAATCACTTAATAGTCGATCTAAAAGGCTACTATATCAGACATTGCCCGGCTTGTACATTCTGCCTACCTTTCTTTGTTTTAAACGACTTTGAATGTTCTCTTTTTTTTTTGGGAGAATTATTTGTTGCTGTGAAAGTGATTTTTTATTTCCACTATTTTTTATGTGTTTTCTCAAATTTTTTCGGATCTAAGCAATGTTATAGTGTTATTACTTAGTCAGCAAAGATAAAATTGGAAATCCATTACAAACGTAGACCTTAGGTCTTTAACCCACTCTGCAAACATCTGACATTTCTTCCCAAAAGTAACTGTACATATTAAGACGTATTATATTAAACATTTTATTTATTTCAAAGCGATTTTTTCTCATTCTCATCGTTTGAAACTGAGATAAAACCTTATTTGGGACAAGCAATTGTTTTTAAGTGCTTTCTTAGTTTAACCATATTAGATGTTTACATTAACAAGTAAAAAGTAAAGTTACAGCTATAGTTGCTTTATTGAATTCTACAATTGCATAGTTATTCCATTATTCTCCAAAAACTGGCGTCTACCGTGCAAACGTGTCGGTGCCTTAGTCGTTTCTGTTTTTGATTGCAATATATCTTGTCCCATTTTCAGTAGACAGCTGTTTGTTGTACAGTATTTTTGATTTTAGTGAAAATTGTCAATTACAAAAAAGTTAAAAATTATTCTAAAAATGGCACACGGATTCCATATTTGATATTACTGATACGTTTAATACTTAGTGTATTATAAATAGCGGTGGATTTGATTATTAAGTTTTGTACTTGTCGATAATAAATTCTTTGCAGCAAATTCAGTTTAACATAATTTTTATTGGTTCACTGCTTTTAAACAGATTTTTTTACTGCACGTTGCACGAAATCGAAAGTCTTTTTGTTGTTTTATAAATAGAGCTTATTTGGAAAACCTGGTGGTGGTTTTGGATCAACAACGCAAGCTGGTACTGGTTTCGGTGGCACCAGCACTGGTTTATTTGGTGCAACTGCAAAACCGACTGGCGGCTTATTTGGCACATCCACTGGTTTCGGACAAACAGGTTTGAGGTTAATTTGCGATGCTTTCTGGCGTACGTTAACTCGAAGCGATTTTTTTGCGATTGCTAGGTGGTTCCCTTTTTGGCGGAAGCAAAGGTTTTGGTGCGGGAAACACTTCGACCGGTGGTGGTCTATTTGGAAATACACTGAACTCTGGTACCACTCAGAACAAAAATCTTTTCGGGGGTTTCGGCACCGGATCGAGTCTGGGTAAGCAGATATGACGTAAATTTTAAAATCTTTCGTTGGAAATTTCAATTTTTATGATTTTATCTCCAGTTTTAAAACACATTTATCGAAGGCTCATTACAAATTTTAAAACTAAAATTAATCTTATTTGAGGTTGATCTGACGTAGACGCGTCATTTTTCTGAGTCTAGTGCCACCTTCAGGTTTAATGTTTGCAAAAATTGATCGCTTGTTGGCAGTAATTTATATTTCCCCAAGGTTTGCTCGGTCAATGTATCGTCAGCGAGTGTTTTGCAATATTAAAAAGTTTTTGTTCAATCGTCAATGTCGCTTGTTTCATTTAGCTTCGATTCGCGATCCAAAGGACACGAGTTCAAATGTTTACGATTACACACCTAAAGAAAAAAGAATAACTTTTTTCCGCGACTGAATTGTTTTAAAATTTTCGCCATACTGCAAATCTCGCAGCAGTCGTTCATGCAGCAATAGTTCAGGCGCTTGGGTTGCACGTAGCTGGTTAACAGTTCGTTAAAAAACTAGCAACTAATCGACGTCGTGCTTCGGTGTTTCGTGACCGCTCGCGAAGCTTGGCGGCTGTAGAGCGCGCTCTTTGGCAGCTGTTTTCATTTGTCGTGTTTTGATTTTCTCGCCTTCGATCTGTGAACATCAATCAAGATCGCGCCGATTGAATTGTTTAAAGTCGCTGTTTTGCGGCGTGTTTCGTTTGTAACTTAGCTTGTTGCCGTGTTCTGCGTTCGATTGATTCGATTGTTGTCACTTTCGTGCTTATCAACCAATTACAAAATGCATGTCTTAGCTCGCTTTAAATGCATGCCTAAAGTTGTTGATCTTTTGCAAAACTTGCTCATAGATAACAAAAGTTTTTACGTTACGTTTGTTTAAAAGTTTTGAAGGCGTCAGTTTTAATCAGTTGCCAACTCAGGCGGTGGCGCGGGGTTCAACTTCAACACTGGTGCCAACGCTCTTGCCGGCGGAACGGGTGCTGGCGGATTCGGCGCTGGTTCATTCGGCGGTGGTCTGTTTGGACAGCAGTCTGTAGCAGGTGCCGCCAACTCTGGTGCCTTGACGTTCTCATCAGCTTCCAACCAGCAATCGACGCAAGTGCTGCAGGTAGAGTCTGTCGGCCCTTGGTTTTGGTTTTCGTGTTAACGCAGCTTTTGAATGTTCGTCCAAGTGGTCTTGCGTATTGCTGCTGCGTAGAGTGAATGTCAGTGTTCTTACTCGTATGATAGACTATTGATTATAAAAAATAAAGTTTCTTTCTCCGTTGCACAACAGTTGTGTTTTTGCTTTTCAATTTGCAAGTGAAAACCTTCAAACAAACTCTCACATCCGAATAATAAAATTTCAGGCTCTTCTTGCTTCGCCCTTCGGTGATTCCCCCTTATTTAAAAACAGCCTGACCGACCCAAGCAAGCGACAAGAGGTGAGTGCAATCCTTAAACGCTTTTTGTGTATTAGCTTGGTTTCAAGTAAAACTTAAAGAGCACAAAATAAATTGTTGCTTGATAACTTTACTGGCTAATCCAATGCGATGTTAAGCAATCATGCTTCATTCAAATGTTTACGACAAAGAAGAAAAAGAAAATAGCCAATTGTGGAAAGTCAAATATATTTACAAATATTTAAGTATATTAATGTTTAAGAACATGTTAAAACACTGTTTTCCCTGTAACAGTAAAGTGCAATGTTCAACTCAGAAACTAATTAGTACATTGAGAAATATTCCAATATAAAGTTGTAGAAATCTCACCCTGCTCATAATTATATACTGTTAGAAACGACGCGCAAGCGACGGACTTTAAAAGTAGAATTTAATTCTACTTCATCGTGTCGATATAACAAGCAATTTTTTCCCACCATTAGATTGTTTATAACTTTTCGCTTTCACGTAAAAAAGACTTTAAGAATTTTGTTTTTTTTGATCCTGTCCGGAGACGTTTAAACGCAGCAACTGACGCGATAAAGACTGCAGTTGGAATCCCTCTTTTTAGCCTTGCTTTATTTACGACGTAATTCGTTTAAATTTCTCGTCAAATCCAGTCTTGATGGTGTCGATAAGTCGAGGACGTGGTTTTTTTGGGGTATGCCTAGTGCCGAGATCTTTGATCCACGATTTATTTGAAAATTTTCTGCCCAAATCTTACTTAGTTCTGTTTTCAGTTCAATTAAGAACATAAACACCCTAAAAGCATGTAATTTTTTATTTCATTTGTTTCTATATTTATCCTCTGAACTCGCAGGAATACATAGAGCAAGCAATTATCTCGACTTGCTTCCGTAGATGCCGAGATATTGCTTTTACGTTAAAATTTTTTATTTTGGCCACATTTTCATCGATTGGTGCGTGTCAACTGTTAATTTTGCGTCTGTCAAGTCTTTTTTGCGGTAAATCAGGCGTAATATTTATTTGTTGTTGTCTGGTTTTCTTCTTGGTCATAGAAATCGCTCCGGAACGATGAAGTAGTGAAGGAAGCCGCTCGCCACGATCGCGCAGTATTTCAAACAGAAAGAAACAAACACAAATTTGCTTCAATTGTCCTTCTTCTTTCGGCCTTTCCCTTTGATCAGGGGTAGCCACAGCGTATGATGTTTCTCCAAAGCGCCCTGTTTTTTAATGTCCTTCTCCCTTGCACCAACTTTCCTCATATCTTCCTTCACTACATCTAAAAAATCTTCTCTTTGCCCTACCTCTTTTCCTCTTTCCCGGTAACTCCATTTCCATCACCAGGTATCACAGCACATTTGAATATTTTTATGGCTCCATGGACGTACTAAATTTTTTAATCTTTTTTATGTGAAAAAAGATCTGGTATCCCTGTTTTAGGCTGCATCCGGGGGGGCTGCTTGATCTCGAAAAAGATTCTTCGCTCTTCCACCATTAAGACCGTATCCGACACCATCACAGCCCCCAACTTTATTACGACTCTCCTTATGTCTAGCTCCTGAAGCCGACCAACCCCATCGCTCAGCAGACCGCGATCCAGTCTCCCGTGTATCGAGTCGCGTCCGGTTCGAAACCGAAAATCAAACCGAAAGCTCGCGCCAACCTGTCGCCGCGGTCCGCCAACGCTCACGGAAAGCCCCATCAATTGTTCGCTGGTTTGGAACCCGAGGAAGACGCAGCCGTGAGCAACCGCAGCTTTGTGGGGAGGTAATTTGCTTTTGCCGCATCGAACGTGCGACCGCGACATCAACGCTCGCACTTTTTAGGACCAGCGTAAAGCGCTTGACGATCAAGGTTGCTCCGAACAACGCCAACTATCCAGGAACGCTGCGCGACTCGACGTCATCGGTCAAATCTGGAGGAGTTCACAAGCTCCGCGATTCCTCAGATGACAGCGATATCTTGCTAAAGCCGCAATCGATCTCGGAAAAACTCGCTATGTCACCGAGCCAAGACAGGAGCTCAATAATTGCAAAGTCCTCGGAACCAATTGGAAAAGGTCGATCTTCCACTGCTCAATTTAAGCAGAACATCGACTCTTCAACGTGGAACGGTCGCGGCTCGGAATTGGAGCAAATCGCCGAGCAGAGAGAGAGTGAATTTTCCTTCAAGCCAAACGACAATAGCAAACAATCTGTTTTACAATCTTCCGACGATTTTCGACAAACCTCCCTTCTGAAACAGTCCATCACGAGTCAGCGATCGTCGAGCGATCGCTCAAAATCTGTTTTGGAATCGTCGGACGATCCTCGACAAAGCTCTTTGAGACCATCCATCACAATCCAAGGAGCGTCAAGCGATCGCGCGAAATCTGTTTTGGAATCGTCCGACGATCTTCGACAGAGCTCCATTCTTAAACCATCCATTCCGACCCAGCGACTATCGAGCGATGACGCAAAATTCGTTTTGCAATCGTCCGACAGCATCTCAGGATCACGTCAGTCCGGCATTGTCAGCCAGAATTTCAACTTAACCGGAAACAATACCACCGGAAATGATTTGTCGGTAGAACACAGCAGCCCGTCTTTCGCTCGCGGTGTAACCGATAACGACCGAATGTCGGCAAGTAGCGCGAATAAAGACTCATCTGTTCCCGGTTCGCCCGAGTTTTCGACGAGGAAAAGTGCGAACGAGTAAGAGCTGATTACTTTCCTTTTGCGTTTCTCGTTTAACTTCTGCTTCTTTCAGTGTCGCTGCTTCATCGAACAGTCCGTCTGTTTCGGGACTTCCACGTGTAAGTAGCGCTTGTTTACTGCTTACTGCTTACTTGTTGTATAAGCCACAGCTCAGTTATTATGAATTGTGTTTGTAATCAAATATGTTCTTAGTAGTGTTTTTTGCAGTTGATGGTTTAGATTGAGCAAAAGTTACTTGTTAAGAACATTTTTTCTTCGAGGATCCAGTACAACTCGTTTAGTTCAGCGCAGCAACCTTTCGAACTTTGGGCATCAGAAAAGCAATTTGATTTGAATAAGTTAGCCGAGCATTTTCTGAATAACTCACGGGAGTTGACAAGTTGTTTTTCATGTTACGCTAGCAGCAGCCGGTAGTGACGACAATCATCAACACCGCCGCCCCCACGCTCTTCCTCAGCACGATGAGCGATCTCGACGTCCATTATCGCAAGTCCTCCGACTCGACGTTCTCCCAGCTGTCTTTGAGCCCCGTCAACTCGGCGCCAAGCGTCATCAATCACGTGCGTAGCTCTTCGCCCATTGAGCGTTGTTTTGTGACGCATAGTAGAGCCAGAGCGAGAGTCAATATTGCAGTTGCGAAGTTGAGATATGGCAAGTTCATGATTTAGACATTGTTAAAAAGTTTGACGTAGACGCAGGCAGTAGGTAGTGATGCGAGACTCTATTTTGCTCGCGTTTTGAACCCGTTTGATTGGTTGCAGGAGGAAGTCAAGCGTCATCCGGCCGGCATCAAACTCACCAGGTCCGGTTACTATACCATACCAAGCATGATTGAACTAGAGAAAATGCTCGACGACGACAGCAGATGCCGGATCGTTGATTTCACCGTCGGCAGAAGAGGTATGTTCGTAAAAATCAATGTTACCGATTTCGAAATTAAACTTTAATTTTCTCCGATGAAGTAGTTTGCGATCAGCATAAACATTATTGATCACTTGACAATTACAGTATTCGACAAGACACCATCCTTAACAACTCAACATCTATTATCATCCCCAATCATGCCTTCTGTAATACAAAATTTTCCCACCACAATCCCTAATTAATTTTACTTTAATGAAACCGATCCTTTCCTTTTTTTTCTTCCGCTCATTATCTTTCATATGGAAGGAATTTATTATCATTCTAATTCACAAATCCTAAAAATTTCTTTTAACCGATATTCACTTCGTGTATATTTAAACTTTTTCTTAAACCCGCACTTTGTAGACTCTTCTTTTTTATATTTAATCTCGCAACTTACTCCACTCACCAAGCATGCTTCAGACCGGTCTAAATCCACTCTCGTCCAAAATCTTTCGTACCAATCAATCTCATGGCTTTCACAAACTGGTTCTACCCTATTTTGTCAGATGTACATACTACACAGTCCTTGTAGAGAACGTTGCAAAAATTTGTTATGACAAGCGCTTAGTCTCTTCAAATTCGCTGGTTTGTTGCCTAAGAATTTAGTTCTAGGCTCCTCTCTTATTTTCATCAATGAGCTCTTTATCCTCAAACAGGAAGGCCTCCGATCTTAGACCTCATTATAATAATTTTTGTCCCCGGTATGACCTCATTGTTCTATTTTTGTATCATCTTTCATCTTCATTTTCTTGATGTTGTTGCCCTTCAAAGCTGATCTTGGAAGAGCCATCCTCGTTAATGGGCGGTGTCACTAATATTGTTATTGATGTTGTTGCCCCTTATCCTCTGAGGAAGCCAACCAAGATTCACCCTTTTGGATGACCTCTGCTGCTTGCAAAGGGTTTTTCCACAGACTATGGTGTAGTTGTGTAAAGTGTAAATTATTGGAAGTCTTTTGTGATCTGATGGCAGTTGCTGTGTAAAGTGGTTTATGTTTGCATTCGTGTTGGCGAGACATGTTCGGAATGTTTCCTATTACAGTATATAGTAATTGTGTTGGCAGTTGACGATAAAAGTGAGATGCGTCGATAGTTTGTGCCGATGATGTTTGGTTTTGGAATGAAGATAATTGTGGCACCTTTCCAAAGATGTGCTGTTGTGTTAGTGTTCAAGCATTGTTGTACATGTTGGTGATTTTAAAGATCTTATAGATTTTTTAGGTTTGGTCTAAATGCCTGGACTTCATGAAGTTCTTCCATGGCCCATCCCTAGACTGAGACAGTATAATACCACTGCTACCACAGCAGAAGTTGAACAAGAATTTTTATTAAACACTAATCACAAACATTTAGAGCAGAGCTTGGACTTTTTAGTTGAAACTTATTCGAACCACCTTCCGTACTACACCAACTTAATTTCAAATTTCCTGAAGTTCAAACTCCTTTTATCAACATGTACAAAAACAAAAGTGTCTTTCAACTAATGCACGCCCTCTCTAAACTCGAACAACATAAGAACTATTCCTTTTTCGTTTTTAAAATCATTTTTAAAATCTCGCTCACATATTTAAAACTAAAAGAATTTTTAGACAGAGCGTCATAGAGAAAAATACTTAGCAATAATAAATTGAAAAAAAATACTATAACTGGTAAGTTCAAGAATATTCTTTGGTTGTAATTGTAAACAAGACTATTACGTCCCGATAAGATTTTGCTTTGTAAATACTACTGTTTTTTTTTGAGATTATTGGGATAAAATTAATACAAGGCTGCAATATTTTAATAATTTTCAAAGGTTATTGTTTTATACCAGTCGCAAGTCGAAACTGTTGCGCAACAAAAGGAGATACATGACGTCCCTACAAAAAAAATATAGATTTGGGTCTACTTGCCTTGTACTTTATAGTGTGACAGTAAACCAGTTGGAGAAAGCTGAAAGGGTCCAGTATGTTTTGATGTGACGGGTGTTCTGGAGCACTTTAAACCGATCCAGTCACAAGAAGGCGTTTTTTCAGGTTACGGTTCGGTTTTCTTTCCCGGCGAGATCGACATCACCAACACCAATCTGGATGACATCGTCCACATCCGTCGAAAAGAAGTCACCGTCTACCCCGACGACGATCAGAAGCCACCGGTTGGCGAAGGTTTGAACAGGTGACAAGCTTCTTATCGCCTTGTCTCGCAATAGATCCGCTTGACACCGGCAAATCTGGGATTGTCTAACTCGAGTTGTTATCAGGCCGGCCCAGGTCACGCTCGACTGCGTGTGGCCCACGGACAAGGCCACGCGAGATCCGGTAGTCGACGCCGAGCGACTGTCGCGGATGAAGTGGGAGCAGAAGCTGGAGCAGACCACCACAAAGATGGGGGCCAGATTCCTTGAATATCGACCGGAAACGGGATCGTGGGTCTTTGAGGTGGGTAAAAAAAATAAAGCAAGCGGTTTCTCCTTGAAAATCTGAACTAGATCTCAGCTAAAGCAAGGATGTCGATTGACCTTCAGAATCGTCACAGGTCAATCACTTTTCAAAGTATGGTCTTCTCGAAAGCGACGACGAAGTTGAAATCGATGTTAAACACCCGAAGGAAGGGGGCGAAACTATACCCGACAAGAAACTGGCGGTCCCGAAAAAGACAGCTTTGTGGTCGACTCGCACGCAAGCTGACCGTGAAAACACTTCATCCAAGGTTTGCTCTTTTTTATTAAAAACGGGCAGAAATTAAATCTCTGGAGAAAAAGTATTTTTAATTGTAAAGTGGATGACTTTCCCCCATTACAAATTGGCTCATTTGTGGTTCCTGTTTAATCTCTTTTTGATGGACCTCCTGCTTTACCTGGAGAAAAAATCTCTGATTAAGTTTTTGCAATCGTTTGATCCCGCTCTTGCGGTATTCAGTTTTTAAAACTGTTAACGCAATCGCTCTTACGTCGCTGCTTTGATTCTTGTAGCGTTACACCGGTCTTGGCGGTGAAGGCGTTTACATCGGCGACGCTGCGGGATCGCCCGACAGGAATTTCGAGAAAACTTGCGACGTCGAACAAGAAATGCTGGACGCCGAGGTTGAAGCTCGCGTCGCGATCTCCCCCGTCGTCGGCGAAATGTCGTCGCTTTCCCAAAGAATGGCGTTCGGTCTCGGCGTGAAACCCCAGCGTTTCCAGGTTTGTTTTTTTCAATTGCGACGTCACTGCTCGGCTGTCTGTGATTGAACGGGTTTGTCACGTGCTTGGTTTTCTCTTGCAGTCCATGAAAGAGTCGTTTTTCGCCGATGACGACGAGGAAGCGCACGATCATACGACGCACGCGAGCCTTGGTGACTCAATGAGTCTTGTGGACGCCGATCAATCGTAATTTGCTGTTTATGTTGATCTACTGGATCTTAAACTGAATCACGTTTTATCGCGCAGTCTTTTTCAACGGTCCAGTCGAAGGATAAAGGGGATTTTACTGGATAAGAAAGAGTCCAGATCTTCTTCACCTTTGCCTGCTTTCGAAAAGTGAGTCGAACTCTACCGCGTCAACGCGGTGCAGATAACAGCAATTTCTTCTCAGAAGTTCGCGATCCGATAAACCAAAGCGATTAAAAAAAGCGACGTTCGTCGACGCCGTTATGCCCGCCCCCAGTTTTATTCAGTAGGTTCTGCAAATGTCCACTTGTTCGATTTTTCTACTGAAATTCTTTTAATATCTTTAGATCGAACAAGGAAGCGTCGCTCTTTTCTCCTATGCAAAAAAGCGCATTAGAATCGCCTGCGCCCGTACCGAGACCCAAGATGCCTGTCGCTAAAGCGCCGAAGCGAAGACTGGCATTGCTTCCAGCCTCGATCAATGTGAACAAAGAGAGGTGAGTGCTTGAGCCTCGAGCTGATGTATCCGTTAACATCGGCTGCTTCCAGCTTGCTTTCCGATTCCGCCCAGTTCCTCGGCAGGTCGTTCCGTGTTGGCTGGGGCCCAGGTTGGACCCTGGTCCACAGCGGTTTGGCCGTATCTCGTTCGGCGGAAGACGCGAAGGACGATGACAGCCAATCTGAGTTCGGCATCTTTTCATCACGCAACCGAGTGTAAGTAACGGTGTAAAGGCGCTTGTCTGTCAGAATCGCGCGTTAGCCCTCGCGTGATTCTAACCTTTTCTTCAGTGCTGATCAGAAGTTCAACGTCCACGTCGAAGTCGTCAAGTCCTCTCCTCATCTTTCCAGCTCGCTGCTCGACTCCGATCCAGACGTCGGCGATCTTCCTTACCTGGACATCGCCTGGTTGCATACGAACATCGTTCGAAGCCAGGACTCTCGGATGGAGCACAGCGGCGTCAACGCGAGCTTCAACTTGTCTGCTTTAGAGAGTCGCTTGATGGAACACGAGAGCGGCGTTCCGTTTTTAGAGCCAAAAGACGGAGTTGCTGCGATCAAGGCTTACGCGGAGTCGGCAGTTCAAGCTTGGGGCTCCGTCAACGTTTCCGATCCCGATTCTGGTATACATTGAAAACTTATGCTTAACTATTCTTTGCGAATCACGGATTTCACTTCAGGTTTTACGCTTGCCAGTCACGTGATTTTCGGCTTGTGCAACACTCTTTGGGGCGCGACAGACAGCGATGATCAAGGCGACACGAAATACGTAGAGCAAATGCGAAGGAAGCGCATGCTCGAGTCATGGCTTGTCGGCGCGATAGAAGCGGACAAGTCGACTGGTAGACGCCGTCATCCTCCGGACACAGACTCTATGGACGAGATCTTCCGGCATGTGTCGGATGGGAGGTTGGAGGATGCGATCAAGTGCGCTCTCAAGTCCGGTGGGTGGTTAGGTTTGGTCAAAGATTCTAAAGTTTGTTTTTGCTTTTAAAACTTCGAAAATTCGGTGTTTTATCAAAAGTTTTTCGACTCTAATTGTCGTCATATCGCCTTCAGCTACGTCCCGTCGAAGCTCTCCATCGCCTACTCTTTATTCAAGTTCTTATTTCGACTCCAGTGTCAGATTTAAAATTTAATGATTTTGAACTAGTCGGATCTTGACGTTTTACCAGGCAACGGTCGACTCGCCTGCTTGCTGTCGTCATCGTGCAGCTCGAACATCAGCTCGATCGCGTTGTCCAAGCAGCTGGTCGAGTGGCTGGAGATGGAGTCGGACCGCTTCATCTCTGAAAGCAGCCTGAAGCTCTACTGCCTGCTCGCTTCCAAGCCTGTGAGTGCCGCAGTCAAGAGTTGGGTCTTTGGAGGATCAATGTCTTGTGTCTTGCAGACTTGGCTCTCTGGAGGAGGCTCCGTGAACACTTGCGCCGGGCTCGATTGGAAGCGAAGTCTTCTGATTCATTTGACTTATCTCTCAGACCCCGTAGCGCCACTCAGCGATGGTGTTCAACTGTACCGAACCGCGTGGAAGGTGAGCGCGCGTCGTTGTTTTTTCCCAGCCTGTTAAAAACTCTGTTAATTGCTTCAGGGAAAGAGTGAGTTTGGAATCTATTGTGCCGCTCCCGTTCCTCCTTACGTTGAGCGAGCGAGAGAAGTCATCAACGACAGCGAGAAAGAAGAATGTCCCTACCGTGACACCTGCTATCACTTGCTACGTCTTTATCATAAAAAGTAATTCTTGCCGTTTGTTTTGCGATTCGATTCCGGGACTATTCAATTTCTTTTCGGTCGCAGATCTCACCGTTTCGAAAGCGCCCTCTGTCCGTCCTCCTCCGTCCCCCAACCCCTCGATTACAGGCTAAGCTGGCATGTCTGGCGACTCTTGCACGCCGCAGGTTATCGTAACAACATCCAAAAGAACGCGCTCGCCTCCCTGCATCGATCCTACGCCGCTCAGCTCGAATCCCGCGGCTTCTGGCATCAAGCCGTCTTCGTGTTGCTGCACATAACCAACAGCAGGTCGGTGCCGCTTCGGTCGGGTTGATCGGTCGTCAGCTAACTGTAAAACTTTATCAGGCAAAGAGAGGCTTTGATCCGCCAGCTTCTTGGTCGCTACGTCACTTCCGATCTCTCGTCGCAGCAGGTGATTTCGCAGCGTTTGCGGAAAAGCTTTGTTACGTTCAACTCTCGCTTCTTGTCCAGGATCAAATTGCGTTCGTCTTCGACAAGCTCGGCGTTCCTCGAACCTGGCTGCACGAGTGTCGAGCCTTGCACGCAAAGACTCTATGCGACCAGCATCAAGTGGCGCTGCAACTTCTCAAAGCCTCTCATTGGCAGTCCGGTCACGACGCCCTCATGCGACATGTGGCAGCAGGTATAAAGTAAAGTAATAATCGCTGAGGGGCCTTTTACGTCATCATCAGGACGTGATTTATTAAACATCCCGAATCAAAGCAATTTCATGTCTCTTTGCTCTGCGCTCTGTCAGACTCGCTCGTCCACGAACGCTTCGATTATCTCCGCGACATGTTGACGATGATTGAAGATGCGAACGCTGCCACCTACGTCAAAGACTGGGACGTCGCCGGGAAGGTGTATCTCGACCATCTTGTCTTAACCGCGCGCGTCAAGCAATTGCAAGCGGTCGGTTCAGTTCACCTCCCTCCTCCAGACCGTGCCTTGATTTGATATCGTTTGCGCAGGAAACGAATTCCGCCCGCGACATCGAAATCGAGTTTGAGAGTCTGTGGCCCGAGGTAACCTCACTGTGTCAGCGCGTCGCCGATTTAAAGTGTCGAAGCGCCGTGGACAAGCTCGCCCGCGCAGGTAAGTGCCAGGCCTCAATTTGCAGTCCCGCACTCCGCTAGTGTAATCTGCACCTTCGACCTTGTGCAGACATGGCGAAGCGAACTTTGAACTTATACAACGTCATGAATTCGATTCTGAGCGAACAGGGCCTCGCGTCAGGCCGCGACAAGAATCACTCGTCCCGAACGCGTCCCGTTCCGTCCAGCGTCCTCGCCTTGCAGACGACCCAAATGCGTCTTCCGGAGGACTACGCCGTCGAGGACCTCTCTAAGATCGCCCGAAGTCATTTTATTGAATTAGTGTCGCTAAGAAAGCAAAGTGAATAAAATTCGGTAATTTTATCTCCACTTGTCGCGCGATCAGCTTTCGCTCTCGCGTCCGTCGGATTAAAAAGTGCTCCGCTTCTGTTTCGCGTGGGACACGAGCAGATTATTTATGAGGAAACGTCGACCCCAACAGTGCCTTCTGCGTCTCCCCTTAAAAGCGGAAAACACGAACGCTTGACGACGACTGTCACTTGTTTTTTATTTATGCGCGTCGTACTTTTAGCGATAACTCACAGTTGCCAAATGCGTCAGCACCAAGCCGCCTTTTAAATTCTTTACCGATTGTTTGCGGTCGCGTGTAATTTCTACCTATTTCTGCACTGGTCGAGCCCGACTTAATTTATGTGGTACACCGGCAGACTGATCGGATTTTCCCGCTGTATTTTCAATTGTGATCGTTGTTTACGCGGTTAAATTGACTTTCTCATTTGAACCAATTGTTTATATAAAAGCTTTTTGTGTTGCATTCATCTCAATAAACGCAACCGCTTCACTTTTACTAATTGGTTGTTCGTCTTCTTCAGGTTTTTTTAAATTCACGTAAGTTCTTTCGCTGTATGAAAAGAACTTTTCCAAAAAATTGTGTAACTCCCAATCAAAAAACGGATGAAATAGAAATTTAAAATTTGAAACAAAAAATAATCAGATTGATTTAATTGTAAAACGATCTCGTATGTTTTGAAAGTAAAGGCCCGTTTCTACTACGAGCGTAGAAAAGAGCATTCTTTGTTTCTTTTATTGATCTCTCCGCGCTTAAAATTGAAGCGAGCGCTAAGCAAAGCAAAAAAAATCAATAAAACACAAAGAATAATCTTTTCCACGCTCATGGTGGAAACGAGCATTAAAGTTTTTTATTCGTTGCACCAAAATAAGTTTTTGTATTGCTTTTAAAAATTTAACTTTAACTTTATGTAATTTGAAATACCGTACGCCGTATAACTCAAATTTGTTTTCAAAACTTCAGCAAAAAATAAACTAGTTTGTCCGTAACAGTAAAACCTGCACATCTTGACATATATGGTTGCATACTTAAAGAGTAGCTCCATCGAACAAAAATTTATCCGTGGTAAACAATGTTAATCCTGACTTTGAGTAGGCAAAAAATTTAATCGATCTATCTCGATATTAACGTTTTCCTACAATTTTAAGCAAAGAAAAATCAACACTGACACATGTAGAAATTGAGTGGAACGGTGCTAATAGTCGTTGTTGATTTCAACTAGTTTATTCTGTTTCAAAAAATATGTTTTGCAGAACTGCTAATTAAATTCTAAGCATTACGATTGAATTCCAAATTATAGTCCTCTTAATGTTAATTGATTTTATCTTGCTGGTATTGAGATTGAAGGTACTTGTCACCGAACTAGGATGCCGTGTAAAAGACGTTTGCCAATTTTTGAAACCATAATTTCATGTAGTTAGACATGTTTTCCATATTAGCATAATCGGTTCCCATTTGGCATTGCGAGATTTCAGAGAGCGAACTTTAACATAAAAAATTTACCCAGGCAAGAGGCTTTCCATGTTTTAAGTTGGGCCAATAATCAATAGTTATCAAAAGCTTTACAATTTTGCTCACTGGTTTTATTTCGCTGGAACCTAAAAATAAGCTGGTAATCCTGTACTTTAGCGCGGTAAATTAATTCACGAATGCTTTTCGTTCTAAGCAATAATCACAGGGGGATCCGGATCCGGGTTAGTTTACCAGGGTTAGTAAAAAAATAAAATTACCCCAGTTTTGATAGTGAAACCCCTGTGATTATTATTGCTTAGAACAAAAAGTATTCGTGAATTAATTTACCGCGCTAAAGTACAGGATTACCATAAAGCTTTAAATTAAAAAACAAACAAACACAACACACGAAGGCATTGATTGATATAACTACGCAGCATAACGTCCGAACAGGCGCATGTAATAACAACTAGATTACTGCGTCGTTTTTATAAACAAGCGTAAAACCAATTATTACTAAGCAGCGTGGCCATTTCAGTATAATAACTATGACAGCGCTTCTTCATCATCAGCTTTGGCAATTTTTTATAAATTGCAAGTTTCTAAAGCCAGTCACAAAATTTCTACCTCCCATTTATCAGTCATTGAAAGTCTTGGCAGTTTTGAAAGTTTAAACTCGATGTTGATTCAACAACACAGACATCCGATCTGGAAAGTGTTATTGCTCGGGGTGGTCGAATAATAATTAACTTTCGTGTCCAGATTTGCTTCGTGCTTATTGGGAGTTAATTAATTCAAAAAGATCATCACAAATTTAAACTTTTATGAGTAGTCTCCTTGAAACCATTATAAAGATTTAAAAAATATTTTGGTCTGCTATTTTGCTTGCTAGCTTTTCATTGTTCAGGTTTTCAGCTTTTGCGAAATACCATATTGTTAAAAAAAACAATAAAAGTGAAGGATAAAGTACAAAACGAAGTATAAAAGAAGATAGAAAAATAGTTTCTATCAAAAACAACAAGCGTCTCAGATGTCACTCGTACGGTAGAATTCTCAATTACTTCACTCCGATCGAAGAAAGGACAAAAAGATAAAGTCGAAAGAACTAGTCCATAACCATAAACAAATCTATGAAAATTTACAAAGCCAGACAAAGAAGTGAAAAAGTCAAACAAAGATACAATAAAAATTCTTGAAGCTTATTCAGTTCATGTTTATCAGTAATACAACAATGCTAAAAAAATATGTGAGACGTCTTGCGACATTTCAAACAAATAAAACTATAAAATTTTGACCTTTTACTGCAACCAATGCCATAAAAGTTCTGTGGATAAACAAAAATTACGAAAGTTTAATTTAAGTGACAATTATATTTAAAAATCAATTGTTCTGAAGACGTACAATAAAGAAAGCGGATGTTACTGACCAAAAAAAAAAAACTTTCGTGAGCATATTAATTGACTCGACTCATTTTATTCTGTAATTTTGTAGTGCATCTTAATTTGCTTTTTTTTGGAGATTAAGCAAACTACATATAACCACTAACCAAAGGCGCCGGAAAATTTTTAGGGCAAGATTAAAAAACAAAAGCACCTTTTTTTGTTCGATAGAAAAATTTGTACTTAAGATTCATATTCGCACCAGCCGAAAAATTTTGGGTGGGTCATACGATTGCTTAAATTTGACCGACAATTTCCCGAATCATGATTTTGTAGTATTTTACAGAGTTGCAACGTTGAGTTCGTGAGACATTTTCAGTGCAAAAACTTTTGGTGAATAAAAAAAAAGTTATCACTTCTTTTCTAAGCTATATTTTCGTCCCGAATAGTAGGTGAAGACTAAAAACAAAGTCATTATTTTGAATCTATATGCAATTTGACCATTTTCGTCTCAATAAACTAGTGCAGACTAAAAAGTTAAAAAAAGCCTTTATCTTCAATCGATCGGATATTTTGGTAAAATTTATGTGATTGTGGAAGCAAATATCTAACTCAATGCTTCAATATTATGAATTTTAAAGTGCACTATCTGCTCGCCTGTGCTTTTCCGTTTTAAAAAAGGCAGGAGAAAAATTTAAATAGAGCAAAAGGGCAGGAAGGACAAGAATTGGTGCTTAGAAGCCTGAAAAAGTTTTGTTTTTATATGAGACTCCTTTTTGATCTATGAAGGCGCAGCAAACATGTAAGAATTAGCAAGAAAACGAATTCGAACCTAATACACTTTAGTCAAACGGTGAAATACCCCTAAAAAATGTTTAATGGCTGTCTCAGCTTTTCTAGTGTTGATACAATAATCCCTACTAAGGAAATAATAGATTCAACACAACACAGCACAACAAATTGATCAGACGAACAGTTATCTGTGACATGCAAAGGGATTTTTTTGAAGGTGGAAGAGTATTTCACCAAGATCTTGCGTCCGAACAGGTAGGTTTTTTACGAAGTTGAGATTAAGTGTTTTAGAGTGGCTGGGAAACTGGCCAGACCTTATCCCAGTAGAAAAACTTTGTTTAATTTTAGAATCTCGCTTGAAAAAATTTGATTGCACCAAAAAACAAGTTTTTGCAAACCTTAATTCAAGTTTAGTAGAGAGTCCTTATCGAAAAAAACTGCGAAATTTTTGTTTAATCAATTCCAAAGCGTGTGAAATAAGTGCTGAAAGATTCAGGTGGTCACACAAGTTACAATCACAAAGTTATGAAATGTGATGATGGAAAATAATTACAACAACTATGAATAACTAAAATAGCGTTTTTTTTGTTGCTTGGTCAATTAATATGGACATGACTGTATATACTTATAAAACTACAGTTGTTTTCCAAGCATTCAACTTTTTTATTTAAAGTTTGCTTTTAAAAGTGACATATAATTTCAACTACAGGCCTAATCAAATTACTCTAGTTTTTTTCTTCATTATATTCCAGTTGTTATATTTTTTTTTCTAATATTTAAGAAGAAAGCAGAAGTTTAACAAAATCAAAAAGTTTGACAAACCATTTCTGAGTTTAATTAATAATAAAATATGGGAAATTCAAAGGTTATTACGTACATACGTGATCAAGTAAAAAAGTGTTTTCAAAGTTTTTCTGATTTTCTCAAAATAACGAAATGCAAATAAAAATGGCTTTAAAAATAAACACTTCAATGTGCCTCGAATTTTTTACGGTTATTGTTTTGAAAACTGACGCATTATTTTTGCCAAGTTAGAAAAACTGAAATTGTAATATCTTACATTTAAACGTAAAAAACCTTATTTGCTTACGAAAAGTACCGGTGATAGTGCATGCATATACAATACTTCATTATAAAACAGACTTTTAAGAACGTGAAAAACGGTTTCAGATAATTGTGTACATATTTTATTTTATAAATGTAAACTAAATGAATAAAAGTTAGCCCTCGATTGATTATAAGATTTCCCGTTTTCCCTGTTAGGAGAAAAACCTCACACAATGTGGCGGGATCCGGGGAAATTTAGAGATAAAACAAAAGAACAAAACATGTGAAATCAGTCAGACAAAAATGCATTTAAGCTTGATCTACTGACTTTAAGCAAGTTTTAGAAGCAAGCAAGTTAAAAATAATAGTTATTAAGCCTACGTCGTCTCATTGTTTAACCCAAGGTTTCTATAAAATGTTATAGGAACTCAACGAAAAGTTCCTACAAAATGTTATAAAAACTTTGGGTTAACCTAACAAAAACAGTGATTTTCATTAAAGTCGAATTCGCAAAAACGACTGACGCAACAATATAATCACATTGATGCAACAAATTAGCAGAATGAAATTTAAATTTATCAGTAATATCACTAATTGACTGTCCTAAGAATTTTAATCAAATCTAAAACAAAAAATGATAAAAGTATACTTACGTTATGTGTTTTTTGCTATATATCATTTAACATCAGAAAAAAACCAGAAATTTTTTTTGCTAAAATCAGGAAACAGGAAATCCAAAAAAGCAATAAATCACGAAAATTTCCAAAACCGGGATACCGGTTTTCTAACCCTAGTTGCTTCATTTTTGAAATAAAAGGCAAGCCAGAAAAAAATAATCCGCTTATAGCCAAAGAAGAAATGCTGTTACTATAGTATAGACCAGGGGGCGGATCCAATCCGAGACATGTTAGTTAGATATGAAGAATACGATTCGCCCCTCGTTTGCAACCCTATTTTTTAGCGTAACAGTTTGAAATAATCTATGCGGCAGAAAAACTGTAATATATTTAGTTACAGCAAAGTGCAAAAAAGTGACTCATCTTTAAGTACAAAATTTGGTTCAGTACAAAAAAGTCCTCACTTTAAATTTTAGTGACATTTCTCCTTTCACATCTGAAGAAACAAGACCAAAAAAAGTTTTCAGTTTAAATTTGTGTGACGTTTCCTTTTATGTCTAAAAAACAAGTGTGGATCAAAACTAAAAAAACCGCCAGCTACTACTACGTCGCTACAAATCATGGTCACGCACGCAAGTTTTTTTAGTGCATTTTTGCACTCCAGTGTTAAGACAAGTTAAAACGTTTGATCAATGCACGAAAAGTTTTAATAGCTGGCAAACAGTGAGGACCGCCACAACGTTATTTGGTTTTTGGCCCCTGACATGCAAAAGGTTGCCGACCTTGATATAGACCAATGTTTTGCAACCGGTGTGCCGCGAAAAAAACGGTAATTTAAACACACTATTCGAAATAGAAAAAAATAATTTTCTTATAAAAGCAAGCAAAATTCAAAAAATTTTGAAACATTTTCTTTAGTTAATTTCTTTAGTTTCTTTTAAAAAAAAGCTTAAAAAGCATTTACTAGTTTTCAGTTTCTTTAGTTTCTTTTAAAAAAAAGCTTAAAAAGCATTTACTAAATGCTTATGAAATAAATATACCTGATGACTAGATTGCAGTTTTCTTTTAGTTTGATTTGTCTTGTTTTTTACCATATTTGTCATGTGTTGCTTCATTTTTTTTCTGATTAATTGGATATTGCTCACTTGCTTTTTTTGTTGTTTCTTGCTTTGTGCAGTTAAAACACTTTTACATCTTTTGGCTTCTTTCTTTTTTTTTATGCTTTGCTTTTGTTGTCTGACATGTGCTAATTTATTTTTCTGACTAAACTTATAGGCCTATTGTTTATTTGCTTTATTATTCAAACTGCTTTTTATTTTTATTGAACTTTTTTTTTTGTTTTCTGTTTTTTTTTTTTTGTTATTGTCTGTATAATTGATAAATAATTGAATGTGTACCTATCTTATAAAGGGATTTGGCTGACTTGGTGACCCTCTTGATGGTCTTTCGCTGCATCCCTGTTGTAGAATCGTATTAACAAATAAGGGTAAAATAATATTCTATCGTTTTCTATATTGTATATGTATTCTGCAACAAATAAACAAAGATTGATTGATTGATTAGTTTGATGTTTCGAAGAGCGGGGCAAATAGCCTAAAAACGTAATACGAGCAACTACAAAATAATTAAAGACCTATTTGGCTGTTCATTTGTTTTCGGGGACAAATAAACATGATACAGTAACATGTTCAAAAACAAGTGAAGACTATTTGTAGAGGCATAAAGGACTTCAACTCGGCTCAAGTATGCCGCCAAATTTTTCGGGTTTACTTAAGTGTACCGCGGGAGTGAAAAGGTTGCTGGGAACTGGTATAGGCTATGGGTCGCCTTTATCTGGTCCTGCAGATACCGGTATTAAATAAATCTGGTCCTGCAGATACCGGTATTAAATAATTTTTTCTTGTGACAGGTTGCTGAATCAAAAGATTTGAAAAAATGGTTTCTAACGTTACCAGTTGGAAAATCTTTTTCGCCATTCATCGCCATTTTCGATATATCCTTCACGAGAGGATTGGCTGAGGAAATCTTTGAGAAAAATTTTTTTACTGAATATCAAAATGTATAAAAAGTTACAAACTTAGCAATTTTTTTACACAACTGTGTGATTCGGTAATTGTTTAGAATCTTGCTCGAGCCTGGCCCGAGATTCGAACCGTCTCTGGTCTGTGACTGGCTTATTTAGTTCTGCGTTTTTCGTTAATTTCTTTTGTGCAAGTTTTTGCCTTTCATTTTTGTGAGTAACGTTTTTGTTCAGTTGAAGGTTCTCAAAAAAGTTGTTTTTTGGCGAAGTAGCAACAGCAATTTTTGCTGTTATCACGGACTTCAATGATTTGATTTGGTAATTTTCATTTTTGGCGTTCTTGATTAATTAATGTTGGGTTTATATTCCTTCGGATTTGGTTGATAACAGTGAAAGTCTAAGAGGTCCGCTTAGACGTCGTTTCCCAAACAGTAAGATTAACTTAATTAACAAATTAAAAACAAAATTTTTTTAGGCAGACTTCATGTTAATTGCTATCATTCTTCATTCATAATCCTAATCTTAACTTTATAACTCTGTAATTGATTTTTCAGTCTTTTCCAGTAATTTTTAGGCTTTTGATTATGAGGTCATCTTTTCCATTGTTACGTAGTGATTGCGTAATCGGTATACCACCCCTTAGCTAATTTATTTTGTTTGTAAGTTGTGCTTATAAGTGTATCATACAGATTCCTTTATACCGTTTTTATTTAAGCCCATTGACTTACTGAAGTTTTAAGCCATTGTGACGTTTGCAACAGATTACGTAATTTTGGCTAGAGTGCTCAAGAAACGATTGGCATCAATAGGGGAGAGAATTTTTTCTATTGCTTTACAAAACCACAGCGCAACTTGCACAATGCGTTTTTTAGATTATGTAAAGCGTAGCGCAATAAGCGCAATGTGATTGTGAAATCATGTAAAGCGCAATGTATTTTTGATTTCATGAAAAGCGCAGCGCAACTTCCGCAATGCGATTTTCAAATCATGAAAAGCGCAGTGCAATAAACGCCATGCTTTTCTGAAATTCATGCAAAGCGCAGCGCAACAAGTGTAACGTGATTCTTAAATATATGTGAAGCGCAATGTAGACTATTTTAAAACTATATAAGTGCGGCGCAAGGTGATTTTTGAATCAAATAAAATGTAATGTACTTTATCAAATCATAAGCGCAGCCCAATTAATTTTCCAATCCCTTACATTTATCGAAGAGTAACCAAAGTAGATTGCGCTTTTGCAAAATAGGACTATATAAAGCGCAGCGCAACAAAGTGCTTGTCTAATCTTTAATACACAGCGCAATAAAACGCAAGTAGTTGTTTTATTTATTGAAACACAGCGCAATTAAGCGCAGCTCATAATTCTCTAATAACCATTAGCTCAACGCAAAATGCGCAAGGTTTTTTAAAAAAGTATGAAAGCGCAGGGCAACTTCTGCAATTACGCAAGTTGCGCTCTGGCCACCTCTGTATCACTCCTATTGCTCCGCAGACTTGAAGGGTGAAGCTCAGTCACACTAAGACGGTGACGGCAGCCTTTCACTTAAATAACCGAGAGGCCAAGCGTGAGCTAAAAGTCTACAACAATGATAGACTTTTACCATCTTCTTATCTTGGGTTAAAACTGGACAGATCGTTCACGTCGTCTAGTGGCGTTGCGCAAAAAACTATCATCGCGCGTCACACTGCTGAAGCGACTTGTAGGCTCGGGATGGGGTGCTGGTGCCAAAACACTACGCATAGCCACCTTATCTCTAGTCTACTCAACAGTTGAGTACTGCGCACCAGTCTGGTGTTGCAGCGCTCACACTCGCCTTGAATGACGCCTTGCGCATAGTCACTGGATGCCTGCGTCCCACTCCAACGGACCTCTTACCCATACTTTCAGGCATCCAGCCAGCTAAGCTTCGCCGACTGGGAGCGACACTCTCCTTGGCTCACCGTGGATCTCTGGACTCTGATCATATCTTGTATGGTCTTTTAAGTGGGTCTTCAGATGCTCGCCAAGAAAGACTAAGATCTAGACGCCCATTCGTGCCAGCCGCGCGTAATCTTTTGAACAATTTTGCTGGACTTGGCATCGGCGCTTCTGAGTGGACAAATTATAAATGGGAAACGGAGTACTGTGAAAATTCTTTCTGGCTCCGTGTTTTTGTGCCCAGGACCGGTGCCAGGCCTGTTGGGATGGGCTTGTCCCGAGCAGCCTGGGTTAAGCTCAATCGCTTGAGGACTAGTGTTGGGCGATTCCATTTGTCCATGCACAAATGGGGTCTCGCTCTTTCGCCGAATTGCGAGTGCGGCGCCGCTGAACAAACCGCAGACAACGTTCTAATAGCGTATCTCATACATCGGTCACCACATGGAACCCGAGGTATGACGGTTTTGGATGACAAAACTCGATGGTGGCTTGACAACATCACTGCCTGCATCTGATCCGGGCAGTACAGCAGCCTGGGGTAGTAAAAGGATAAACCCTCGGCTCCAGTCCTCTTTGTGTCTGACCTGGAGTGGATGCCCTTCGAAACAACGAAGACGACGACGTTTAGCTAATTGGACATTATAAATTACATAACTTATTTACTACTTTATCTTATGATTGTATTGTGACGTCATAAAGTCTTTAGTCTGATTGCTAAACCTATTGGGTTGGCAACTAAGTTCCCGCCGTTTTTTTAATTTACACTTTTTAAGGTTTAATAAAAACTAACAACTATTAATATTTAATGAACGATGTATTCTCCTTTGCGGGTTCCTTTAAAATACACAGGTCGGCGTGGCCGGCGTGGTCGACGTGGTCGACGTGGTGGGCGTGGTCGACGTGGTCGGCGTGGTCGGCGTGGTTGGCGTGGTTGGCGTGGTTGGCGTGGTTAGCGTGGTCGGCGTGGTCGGCGTGGTCGGCGTTTATCACTTATAACTGCAAATTTTTTTTAGTAAAAGCCGAACTTTTTGACCAACATAAGTCCTTGTCAAAGCATCTAAACGTTTAATTACCCGGCAGTTATAGGCCTATCAACCAATTTAGTTCTTGTTTACGATCCGCCC
Organism: Diplosoma virens; assembly: GCA_963680785.1. NCBI lineage: Eukaryota > Metazoa > Chordata > Ascidiacea > Aplousobranchia > Didemnidae > Diplosoma > Diplosoma virens. The sequence continues at coordinate 31,194,501 of OY796886.1, forward strand.
AGTTAATTTATTTTATCTTATATATTTTGGAAATTCCTTAAGTCTGCTAAGTTAATAACGGCAAACAGTGAACATGACCAAACAGTTTAACCCAATAGCACATAAACACGGTACCTTTAAAATGTACAGGTCGGCGTGGTCGGCGAGGTTGGCGTGGTCAGTGATCAGCGTGGTTGGCGTGGTTGGCGTGGTCGGCGTGGTTGGCGTGGTCGGCGTGGTCGGCGTTATCGGCTAGGTTAATGAAAAGAATAATCATTCTGTAAGCTTCTCGTGGACGAGGTTGGTTCGATAAGCTACTGCAGAAAAGCTTAGTTGGTAAGTTTTTTAGAATTCGCTTGTAAATAACAGCAAGCAATATAAAACATTTTACCAATATAATTGCAAATTCTTGTTGAAAGCGTGGACATGAACTTAAGAATAATGTTAGGTATATTTTTGTTGAGTTGTATTTTAAATGTCTGTTTATGTGCTATTGGGTTAAACTGTTTGGTCACGTTCACTGTTCGCCGTTATTAACTTAGCAGACTTAGGGAATTTCCAAAATTTATAAGATAAAATGAATTAACTGGGCGGATCGTCGCCGACCACGCCGACCACGCCAACCACGCCAACCACGCCGACCACGCCAACCACGCCAACCACGCCAACCACGCCAACCACGCCGACCACGTCGACTACGCTGACCACGCCAACCACGTCGACTACGCTGACCACGCCAACCACGCCAACCACGCCGACCACGTCGACCACGCCGACCACGCTAACCACGCCCACCACGCCGACCACGCCGACCACGCCGACCACGCCGACCTGTACATTATAAAGGTACCGTCCTTTGCTATTTACAACTTCTTTCCAACGTTCAACAAGTTTTTTAATACCTCTTCGGTAGAAATCATTAGGTTTGACAAATTTGCAACGTTTGAAAAACAGTTTAAAACTTCAATTGTTTGATTTTTTCGCTCAAAAGACGATTGTTGCACTTCTGCGACATTACTTAAACAAAGTTTTTTTTAATAGCAACCTTTAACTACTTTGATCTCAAAGCAGTCACAGTTGTAAACAATTTTTAAAAATGTTTTTAAAAAAAGCTTCGCCCACAAAAGGTTAAATTAATCTCGAAAAAAAATAAAAAAACTAAATAAAATTTTAAAAAACGGCGAGAGCTTAGTTGCCAACCTAATATACAATAATAATTAATTTAAGTATTCCGGCCGGTACTAGTAGCTTCGGTTGTTATCTGGTAACATTGGCTGATACACAATATACGTATAAATACCGCAGTAAATTTTATCATTTATTTCAGTTAAAAAGTGTTTAGAAATCGTTTGTGTTAGTGTAGTCTGTTGTTTGAGTGTTTAAAGGTCAGTGTTGACGTCTTGAAAGTTAATTCTTGTGTAAGATAGAATTGCTATAGCCTATGTGGTTGACAAAGTATTAAGTTTAATATTAGCCATCGAGGTGCTAATTTATTCTTATAGTTGGTCAGCACAAAGTTGTTGGGTGATTGTTTGCAGTTGTTTACGCTGTGAATCGTTATAAAGTTTTGCAAGAATTGATCAAGTTCTGTTGATTTTTGCGAATATACTGTACTGTATTCTTTATTGTTAGAAACGATGTTTTTTATTCCTTTAGAACTGTAAAATAATTGACAAAGATGGAGATAAGCCTAACAAAAATTAGTGCAGTTAGCAAATAAATGCAATATGATGCGTGTGTGCGAAGTTTGTGCATGATCAGAACCCAAACGTGATGCAGCAAAGGCAAAGATTGACCGATTGACTTTCAGTTCAATAATATGCATCCGGTTTGAATTGGAAACTGATTCTTAAGGATTTTTGTTCTGAAAGGACGTAGGCTACGTAGTCTGCAATTTTTCAATATAAACCGAAGTTTATCCAAATAACCGAATGCTACGGTAAATTTTGAGTTGCTTAAGTCGAAAAAATGCTGAAAATTAAATTGCCACATAAACAGAAAAGAGTAAAAGACTACAAATTTAAAATATTTTTTTGCTTTGAATTAGATTAGTGTTTAAAACTAGGCTGTGCAACCTACGGCCCGCAAGACAAAACAATTTAGGTTTTTAATTAAGTGTTGGTTCAAGCAATATGCCATTTATTGATCCATTACTTAACAATTTTGTGTACAAAATAAGCAGTGATGGCCTTACAGAAAGAGGGCCCCGGTGCAAGAAAAGCAAGCGGGGGAGGGCATCTTTAGTGTATGAAAATAAAGTGATTTATAAAATAAAAAAAGGGTTTTCATTTTAGAAGGGGCACTGTTAAGTGTTCAGATCAGTGTGGTCTTTAAAAAATAATCATTGTTTTAGGAGGGTCCACTTTTTAGTGTCTCAAAATAAAATTATGTCTAAAAAAAATGATTTTTTATTTTATTTTTGACATGCCATTGACGTCCTGATGCTACTATGAAGAAATAAAGCAATATCTTGTGTAGGGGGGAGTCACTTTTTGATGTAAGTTAGGGGGCTTGGTGCGGCCGCACCGTTTGCTACAGTTTAAAGCCATTACTGACAATAAGGTCCTATAAAAAAGGAAAAAAAGTTATTCTTTTCAGTTCGAATGATAAAAGTCATTTTGAAATGTTGTAGGCCTAACAGTCAACAGTAGACCATTGTGTGGCGATTGGACCTCACACTTTTGATTGACAGTCAGAAACTGTTTAATGAAAATTAGCATGATGACAGCCAGAAAAAATTTTTCGACTTTCGTCCTTTTCTGTTTTTATGCTTTTGGGTTTTGCAATTAGGCTCTAAAGAGCATCAATTCTGAGCATAGAATTCTAGTCTTTTACAACAGATATCACTAAGGTGGAGTAAGTCGAACTCGCGTTCTCCTGCTCGCAAGTCAGAGTGTTATCAAATCGCGTCAACCCGCCGACTCATTTTCGTAATGATAATAATAATGTCACACTTCATTCTTAATCATAGTCTTAACTTTAAAAACTTATTATTTATTTTCAGTCTTTTGCAGTAATTTTAAGCTATTAATTATGACGTCATGTTTCCCATTGTTACGTAATTATCGAGTAATTAATACGCCACCCCCTACTTAGTTTATTTTGTTTGCAAGATGTTCTTAAAAGTAATTATGCAGTAGAATTTTCCTAAGTTGCCATTTTAAGTGGAACAAAAAAAATGGCGACTTAGGCAAACAGCAGTTTAAATATGCATAGGACAAACTTAAGATGCCTTTTGTTTCTGCAAAAGCTGAACGTTTGAGAAATAAAGAACACAAAAAGTATTTTTTGGATTTATTTCATATATTTCAATAAACTGATAGCTTTCGTAATTGTCATAACTTAGTTATGCTTGCTTCATATGACAGTAAGATGGCTGACTGAACTAAACTAAAACTGATGAAAACAATCTAAAATGATAAAATAAAAGGATTATAAAAAAGTTTGTGATGCAAAGTGGGGTTGTGTTAAATAAGTAAGAAACAACTGTTGAGTTGTGGTAGCAGACTAAAAGTTGAAATTCAGTGTAATCACGCTAGCAAAGTTTTTATAGGTCTGACAACTTAGACAAATTTTTCTGCTCATGGTAAGCAAAAACGGTTGCAAGTTAGGTGAATTGACAAGTCAGGCAAAGACAACTTAGCCAAACTTAATAACACAGAAAACAATAGGCTTTCAGCCAGGACCAAGCAATATGTGGCGACTTGCCAATGGTGACTTAGGCAAGTTCTACTGTAAGTAGAGTCGTTTTACTGTTTTATTCGAAGCACATTAATTGACAGAAATTAAGCATTGTGACATTTGCAGCATTATTACGTAGTTTTTTGGTGTGTTGGAGGAAAAATTGGTAAATTCGATTAAGCTAATTCTCTTTTGTAGTTACATCACGTGTTTTTGTATCTTGATCATATGTTGATGATTGTGACGTCATGTACTAGCTGCTTTGTCCGATGGCTAAAATTATCATAATAATTAATCTAAGAATTTTTGTTCGTTTAGCTATATTCGATTTTGGCTGATTTATATATACATTAGCTCGCAGCTGTTGTTGATTCATTCTAGCTAGTTGAGTTTGTATCTGCTTAAAGGGCTAGAATTGTTTGGTGTTACTGTGACTGTGTTTAGTTGTTTAAGGGTCAGATTGACACCTTGAAAGTTAATTCTATAGTTAATTGAATTGATTGGACAAACTATGAAGTTAAATATTAGTGATCGGGGTGCTAATTATACTTAAAGTTAGTCATCAAAATTGTTGAGTAATTATTTGCAGTTATTGTCGCTGTGAATTGCCTTGAAGTTTGTGAAGCTTGAGAGTCAAGTTTTAACGAGAGTTGATTGAGTTTGTTGCTTTTGTAAAAAATATATTTTTATAGTTAGAAACTGTGATTTCTTGTTATCTGTTGCAGTGTTTTTCAACCTTTTTCCGTTTGCGGCACATTTTTGAAATTCATCAAAAGTCGCGGCACTTTTAGACCGTTTTTATTAATTTTTGTTCCCCAAATCAGGTGATCTCTAAAAAAAAAAGGTCTTCACTTCGATTTCGTCTCCGGCTTCGCTATTTTTCTCCCAAAAACATGGTGATCACTAAAAAAAAAAAAAAAGTCTTCACCTTGAATCGATTTTGCATTTCCCACTTCTCGTCCCAACTTTGTAATAATCTCTAAAAAACATCTGCAGCAAACTCAAACTATAAGTGCTATTTTCGAGGGGGGGCCCGAGGCAATTGCCTTATTTGCCTCACCCAATATCTACCGCTGGACGTCCCTAAATAATTTTTTTCCGAAATCTTTCGCGGCACACCTGGAAGCCTCTCACGGCACACCGGTTGGGAAACGCTGATCTGTTGAGAGAAACTTTTGAGAGAATTCATTCGTGCTTAGCCAGAACTAACTGTATTAAGAAGTTCAGTTTGGGGCAAACTTTTTCCTGAGTTGATAGAAAAAATTAATAAATAAAGACAGCTTTGCATCAGCGCTGATGTTTGGGTTACCAAGTTGAATTGGTCTTTTAAGATTCCCAAGTAAAGTTGTGACAAATAATATATTAATACCATCGCATGAGCAAGAGCTGTATCGAAATGGATTTCGAGTCAGTTATAATTGTTTGAAGGAATTTTTCTTTTACGGATAGTTTTGAAATTTTTACTACGCAATTCCATTATGGCTCTATCTGTCCAAATTTTCAAATTAGTTGTTTGTTATTGTCGTAATTATTTAAAATTTTCACAGTGGAAACTTACTTTAAAATTACATGTAGCAAAGCGAATAGTTTTCTGAATTAATTAGAGCAAAGTAGCCATTTTGTTTATTCCATGTAGTGTGTATTTTAATCAATATACAGTATTTCAAATTTAATTTTAGATATAATGAATGAACTACGCTCGCTATATTTGAAAAGTAAACGATGTCAGAAATTTTTTTATAAAATATTTATAATCAAATATAATAATCAAATGCGGTTTGACACTGATAAAGTTTTTTGATAAATCAGTTTTTGCAAAAAAAAGATTTTGCAAAAAATCATGCCATAACCGCGTGAAAGGCCTGATGTTATAGCGTGTGTAGCTGCTAAACATTGTTTTCATCTATGACGTCACATCACGCCACTTTTACATCGTCTCTTTTGATTGGCTATCTTAAGGTGGTCTTATTCAAAGTAAAAACGGATTTTGCAAGACGCTACATTGCTCAACCTAAGTTTTATTTGCCGTCGTTGGCCGACAAATGTTGGTATCGTTGTATTGTTAAGACATGTAATTATAAGTTATCGTCAAAGTAAAATTGCAAGGTTTTAGTATCATAAAAAAGTGTTTTTGGTAAATTACCAGTTTCTTTAGTTGTATTTCTACGAATAAATGTGTTTTTGTTAATTGCGATTTTATTTAATCGACAGTTTTATTTAAACAAGCCGTATATGTTTAAGTTTAGCAATTAATCTTAGAAAGTTGATCCAGTTTAATTTATTTGTGTAAATACCAAATATTCTGATTTTTAAAAATTATTTACTAAATTATACGTACGTCTCTCTCAATTTTTTAAATTGTATTAGCACAATTTTTTTTCAATTTAATAGAACAAAAAATAATTTTTTTAAATAAACCGCTTTGCATTTGGTGTTACTTGCATATCATTTAAATTAGATTTATGAACCTAAGAGTATACCGCTCCTACAAAAATTCATTTTAATGATTTTAATAAGGAGAAAATAATGTTTTGTTTTTACTGATAAAGTGTTCTGTTAAAAGCATGTAATAAATTAAAAGCAATCTAGTTTAGTTGTATTTGATTGTCTAATCCTAAAAGCAGATGCGAGGCTTAGCAAATAGGCTTATAAACCGTGTTTAAGAGTATATTTAAAAATAATCTGAATTATTTAATTTTGCTTTTCCGCCGCAACATGTAACAGTTTGCAGTGCTCATTTACGCAAGATTGTGCTCGGGCAAACCAGCACTGCTGCTGCAGCAGTGGCGAGGCGTTAAGCAAAATTTTGTCATATCAAAGAATCAAACCCAAATTTTCTCAATAGGCTACACCAGTGGTTCTCAACCATTGTGTCATTGCGTACCCCTTGGAAAGTATTATTTGTTTCACGTACCCCCCTTGCATTGTCATTTAATTTATAACTTTTAAAACACAAGACACAAATTAGTTTTCAAACGAACTCTTTATTCAAAAAACGTCATTTATTGGTTAATCCATCAGTTCTTGGTGGCAAAGAAGCGACAGCTGTAATCAAACTGTTTTCAAGAGACTATCTGTTTCTTTGTTTGGTTTTAATAGTAGCCATTGCTGAAAACGTAACTTCGCATAAATAAGTGGATGCAAAAAGTAGCAGGTGTTCCAGAACCTCATCTCCCAAGTTCGGGTGTTCCTGTTTGACAATTGTCCAAAATTCGGTCAAAGAAACAGCACTAAGTTTTAACTGTAAGCCGCGGCCCGTTGATACTTCTAAAAGTATTTCTTGCAAGTAAACTGGCAATGCGGCCAAGTTTTCTTCTGGAACAGAAAATGGGTCTCTCACCTAATCTAGTTGTTTTTCGATTTAAATAATATTAGGAAAGTATTGGTGAAAGTTTTGACCTAGACTTGTCAAATGATCATCTATCATTGCCTTTATCATTTCTGTTTCTACTTTTTCCGTGAAAATGAACTTTTGTAATTGGGAAAAGCATGTAAAGTCTGCTTTTTGGCACGTTTTCTTCCAGAGATCAATTTTTTTCAGCAACCCACTTATCTTATCATGCAAGGTGAGAATGTTGGCCCCATTTCCTTGAAGACCAACGTTTAGCTCATCGAGCTTATCGAAAATTTCTGCGAGATAGCACAGCATCGCGAGTCAACCGACAATTTTAAATAATTCACTATAAGGAGAGTTGTGTTCCTTGCAAAACATGCCAACTTCGGTGCGTAATTTAAAGAATCTGTTCAGAATTCTTCCTCTGGAAAGCCGGCACACTTCCGTGTGTAGCAGCAGTTGTGTATGTTCGGCTTCCATTTTTCACAAAGAAAGCGAAACAGACGGGAGTTAAGTGGTCAAGATTTGATGAAGTTGATGACCTTGATGCTACAGTTCAAAACGTCATGTAGTTGGGGACTCATTCTTTTTGATTTACGGCCTAAGAAGCTTGTAGTGCTCTCTCTGAAGTTGTTGTAACTTTCCGAATCACATCTTGCGAGGATCGAAATTCAAAAAAATTTTTTTTGAAAAAACTAGCAGGCTTACCTAAATGACAAGCATGTTTTGTGGTCAAATGCCGCTGCAGGTGCGACGGCTTCATGGATTTGTTTTACAGTGTATCGCCACAGAAAAAACACACTGCCTTGGGTGGCTTAGAGTCGGTGCGTGTGAATCTTTGTACTGGCGATATTTGACTGCAGACTGTATTTTTGCATTCTTGTTTAACGGGCCTTGAGAATCAGAAGCACCAGCTTCGCTGATAGAACGTTTTATCCACGATTCCATTATATGCAATACTTTATAATATAAAGCTATAAACTTAAATTGATTTATAAAGCTTACACTTGTAAACTTAAATAAACTTAAATATAAAGTTTATGTTATAAATTTATAAAGTTTATAAACTCTACTTCCTTGGCTGTTGTCAATTCAAGTTTACTAAAACTGAACACTCCACAGCTCAACAAGAATCACATATCTATTTAGAATTAGATACATTGGGTATTGTAAACGTTTATGAAATTTACCATTGCAATCAATTTAATACTATGCAATTTGGTATCTGAGATCAATGCTTTCTATCATTTGCACTCGCGTACCCCTTGCGTGACCCTCGCGTACCCCCATTTGAGAACCACTGGGCTACACCAAACGAGCGGTGTTTCGTTAAACTATTCCCCTTTGAAGCTTTGTTTTCACGTTTGATTTATTTTGATTGCTTATTTTTGATTAAAACTCCATTGTTTTTTCATTTATAACAATCTCGTAGTCAAAATCAATGACTATCATATGATTTTTTTTGCTGTTGCTTTTTATCAAAATTTATCTCTTGTCGCACTGCAGTTGGAATAGAGAAGGGTTAACATTTTCTGGGTAGCAGAAAGAATTCTGCGTGAGATTCTAAAACATAGAACGATTGTTTGTCCCTAAGCCATGGTTTTCTTGAAAAAACGGTCATCGCCTAAAATCATTTCCAGATTTCATAGTTTTTATCGCAAAATTGTAGTTCTCTAAAAAAAAAAGTCATCACTTCCAATCAGTCTCAGATTTTATACTTTTCGTCTTAAAATTGTGGTGTTGTCTAAAAACAAAAAAAAGGCATTCATCTCGGATCGGCCTCAATTTCTCTGATTTCATTCCAAACCAGTACCATTTCTCATTAAATTAAAAAATCTATACCTCATTGCGCAAAAGTTTGTCTGCAATCCCTATAAACTTGGTCATGCAACGCATGACTTGCATGCCCTGACCGCACGCCACTGGAACAAAGTATCCCAATGCTGGTTTAACAGAAGCAAAGCAAGTCATTAAATAGTTAAACATGTCAATGAGTACTAAATTTTCTTATTTGTTTTTTGTAATCTATTTTCCATTTTCCTACAAATAACGAATATATATGTCACCAATAGTTGTATTTTGTCACCCCTTAACATCGCCTCGAAGGTATGTAGCACTTAATGCCTCAGTTTGGGATCAAACCCAGGGCTACCAGATGGGAGTTCAAGTCTATACCACTACGCTACCTGCTGGGGCACCAATATTTGCCATATAACGTTTGAATAGGCATATGCAAATTTGTTGTTTGCGGCCTCCTTGGTAAGCGGATGCTGCTAAAGTGGTCTTTACTTCCGAAAAGGTTTCCCACCCCTTGGTCAGACAAACTACGGTCCACGAAGATTTCAATCAAATGATTAAAAAAATTATTTCTTTTTTGTTGACAAACAAATTCTTAAACACTGCTTTTAGCGATCACTGAGTTTTAGGTACGAAAATAAAAAAATTCGAGGCAGATTTAAAATGAAGATCTTTTTTAGAATTCATTTCATTTCAGGCACAAAAATCAAGAAAATTCAAGACAGATTCAAAGTGGAGACCTTTGCATTTAAAAAAGGTAAAAAGTTTGCCCACCCCTGGTCAAGGTTGTGGAATCGGAGTCGCATGTCTTAAGGAGCAGGTTGAGTTTGTTCTTTAAGAGAAGTTTTTAGGTTTGCTGAAGTTCAAAGTTGGTCGTTTTTTAGATGACTCCGACTCCATCCTTGAGTGTGCAACGTGCGACTGCTACGACTCAATCACACCTAAAAAACGGCTCAGTCTATTGACCTTGACTTTAGCACACTTAAAAAACATGCGACTCCGCCAGTCCGACTCCACAACCCTGCCCCTGTCGTAAAGCAACATTAAACCGACTTCTTCAATGCTGACAAATGTGCCTAACGCTATTGTAACAAACGAGTTTCGTTTGGACTTGTTAGAATTTATTGCTTTGTCCGGGCTGGTGCCAGCTCTAAAACAAACCTCAAAATTTTTGTGATGCAACAGCAACTCAGACACCTAAACTTTTGCGATTAAAGACAAAAGCGTTTCTCAATTCTCCTCTACCAGGCCCGGAGGTCTTGCTACTCCAAACACGTGGTGAGCGAGAAAACCTATCAACGCACCAAGGTTTTGTTCTAAAAGTTGAGATTTAAAAAATAATAATTAGACCACCATTTCTTAACTTGAGATAAATTAACCTACTACCGAAGAAAAAAATTTTAATTCTAGATTTAAAAAAAAGTAATTTGATCAGTTACAACACAAGCTGTTGAGGAAACAGCGAAGATATATTAGGTCCGGAGTCAAAATAACCAAATTATTCGCTTGTGTTTTTGCATTCGGAATTTACATTTTCAATTATTCTGGATTGGAAGTAAATGTTGTAGTCTTTCTTGATAAATGAGTAAAAAGTAATAAAAAAGGTTAACAACAACTGAGCTACACCCAACTTGTTGCTTCTATCTTGTTTTTTTAAATTATTATCTTGCACAATCGAAGACAACCCTGGATTTAAATAGTGTGTAATTGTGTCCCGAAACTTCTCGGAGATTACCACTCAGCTATGCTTGGTAAATTTCCTTGTATTTCACATACGTGAACCCTTTTAAGAATTATAAAAATTTGTAAAACATTATCACAAAATTTTAGTTATAGTGAGATCAGTTGAAAATAATGGAGAGTACAGTATAATATTCTCATTTAGCTGTTTTTATGAAGTTATATTAATTTATTTCATTGTTCTTAATATGTTGATTATTCAAAAAAAAGTCATTGTTATGACGTCAAAAATTTTTATTTTGACGTCATAAATTTTACATTTTGGTTGAGATTTGTCCACGATTTAAAAAAAATTTGCCATAATCGAAAAGAGGTTGCGAGCAATGCTGTAATAGAAACTAAAAAATTATATTTTTTCAAAACTTAGTAATGGCGTCCGAAAACATCATAGATTATTCTTGAACATATTAAAGCAAATCAGGTAAAAATTAGCACCGCGACTCCCACTATTCTTAAGGGGTCCGAGTTCAGAAAAATTACCAAATTCTTTATCAATCCACTCCACAAACCTGATTTTTATCCTGTTAATTTAGCTATATGTACCAAACCGATATCAAAGTTATTATGCAGTTACCTCTAACACGAACATGAGCGTGTTAATTTGCAGTTTCGAAATAACTGGTGGTTATGCTTTCGAAAAACGTTGGAATGCATTACAAAAAAATTGGGATTTGGAATTGTGCTGAAGTGGTCGTCACACTGGTTTTCGTTGTATTTTTGCACAAACTTTTCAAGCATGCTCAATGTTTATTGTGACTAATGTACTGTACTTTAAAATAAAGGATTTCGCATCACATCAACATTGTCTACAGTTTTGCTTTGCATATTTCGACTGTGCATTGTCGTTGCATTGCTTGCGCAAGTGCATGTTTTGAGCAGTGTGACTTGAATGCTACGTTGATTTCATGACAAAACATCTATTTTCTAACCGAGCACGATTATTTTGAAGAAACGAAGTTACGAATTCAGCATGCGGGTTTAATTCGCTTGAACAAGAATTATTTTTCTGCTATTAAAATAGTAAGTATTGCTCTATCCTGATTGCCAGGTAGCAGATGCATCAGTCATACTGAGTTAAAATCTGTAATTCCTTATGACAGCCGGGTGGTCAAAATTGGGGCTCCGAGTGGTTTCTGCGACCAGTTAAATAATTTCACGCATTTTTAATTTTTTTAATTTATTTTTTGTAGTCACAACGGCAGAGATAAGAACAGTCGGCCCGCGAAACGTTTGGACGAAATCAACTCCTTAGATTTTAGGATATCAAAAGCAACCCGCTGGAGTTTGATGTCTTTTCTATCCCCTACAATGTTACGCCAGGGCTGCCAACGACGGATTTTATAAAAACCCTGATTGCGATAAAAAAACCTTAAGATTCCTATAAAAAACCCAGATGTTATATTTTTCCCCCAAAAATATATTAAACTTGAAACGAGTCTGTTTATTACTGCACATTGCAATATTTAGCAAAATATTATATAGGATAATCGTCAAAAAGTTGTTAAAAAATTAGAGAAATGTTACAACAACGCTCTCCAATCCGTGTGTTCAGAGCTTGTTGCCATTTCCTGTCCTACATATCATGAGTGCTTATCTGCTAATAACTGATAAAAAATTTTTTTCAAAAATATTGATATTACGCAAAATGGCACTTTTTTCCAATTATTTTTAGCATAGATGCGCGCAGGAAAAGGGTTTAATAATATTTTTTCAAGAAAAAAACTAGATTTGAAGGAATTTACAAAAATAAAACCTAAAAACCCAAGGGACAAGAAAAACCCAGAACTGGGAGTCCTGTGTTACACTCGCTTCTTCACCCCCTGAGCTCCAACTTGAACTCATAAAACTACAGTATAGTGTGATGCAGTAGCGTATTTAGAGGGAGGTATTGTGCCATGCCCTTCCCTTGGAGATCATTAATACGAGAAATCAAAGATAGATTCCAAGTGAAAACTTTTTTTTTCTTTAGCTCCCTCTGGAAAAAAATTTTTCACCTAAGCATGTTTGGTTGTGGTTGTATGCCCTCCTCTTTTCAAAAATCCTCGGTACGCCACTAGGTTTGATGACACGCTAAAAGCGGTGTATCTGAACAAACTTTTGTTTGAATTCTATGATGCTTACGTATCAAAGGAAGAGTTTCCAAATTTGAGACGCCAATTTTGAAATTTAAAATTGAGACGCCAAATTTGAAACGCCAATGGTCATCAGTTTTCGGAAGCACGTGCTAATGCAAACCATTCTTTCCTAAATTGAACATCACAAAAAGTCGTTACAGATTAAAGCTGACAGAGAAAAATTTTAGTTTGCAGTTGAGGGTTGCCACATCGTCAGTTCGACTTAATATTAAACGCTTGGTAAAGGAAAAAAGTTTCCACAAAAACCTCACTTAGGGTTGTAGTGGTAAAGTTAGTTTAATTTTGATTAAATGTTTCTTTGCTGCTTTTTATTATTTCATGCTTCAATACCACGTTAAATAACTTCAGCTGTATGGTTCGCATTGATTTTTCGACTATTCTGTGTATATTTTTGTAATTTTGATTTTTTGCATTTATTTAAACTTACCCACGCCAGAATCTTCGTCGAGTGGCAGTTTTAGGTGACAAACTAGGTTTTTATTATTTTTGTTTGTTATTCATTACTGTTGTTCAACAATTTTTTGTTTTGTTTTCAGAAGGTTTATAATTTTGTGTCGCAAATTTTTTGTTGACTGGGTTTTTTGCGTTTAACGCGCTTTTATTTCTAACAAAAATTAAATTTAGAATTTGCAGTGTTAAAGTTTTTATTAAGCTTGTTTTAATTTTTTATGAAAGCTCTTTGCAGTTCAAACACGTTGTTTTTCTTCGCGACAGCGACCGAGCTTCTGTAAGGAGCAAAAAGCTTGAATGTTACGAACCTAGTTCATTGCAAAACATTTGAGACAGGCGTAACCGAGCTTTGTAAAGTTGACAATTTTGACACATTAGCCGAATTGTCATCTGATCGAACTTTATTGATTAATTTCAATCAAAAACCTTTGGCATGTTTTTGCTTAAGTGTTGCGGATAAACATTCATTCCTCTCCCAGAAGACTGCCAAAATTTCATTACCTTATTGCCGCTACTTACATGTGTAAGAGAGCATTTTCAGCTCCTACCAATATGAACATAAAATACAGATCCAGAATCGCAGTAGAGGCTGATTTACGACTTTGCTTGTCACAAATTACTCCAAGAATCGATATCTAGTGCAGTAAAAAGTAACTTGATCCATTGTATTTATGTTGTACAATTTTGTTAATAAACATGATTTAGTGTTACCGTAAATCCTCTAATTTAGCGCCACCCTGTCTCTTCAAGAAGTCGCCGTAAGCAATTTCTTTTTGCGGTGAAACTAACCCGAAATCCCTCTTTCAGCAACAGCATTAGCATGGAACAAAAAAAAAAACAAGAGAAAATGGATCTCTGAAGAAGCGATAGTAACCGCAAGGGAATCCGGGTTAGTTGCACAAACAAAAATCGCTTACGGTGACTTTTGAAAAAACAGGGTGGCGCTCAATAAGAGGTTTTACGGTATTTATTTTTGGGTTTGTGATATCTTTCTTTATTGGTTAGGAAAAAAAATGATGTAAGATTGGGGTCCGCTAAAAAAAAAGATTCGCAAGTAGGGGTCCGTGACCCAAAAAGTTAAAAAACACTCGATTAGACAATCTCCATTTTTTTTTTGTCTAATCGCACACACCATCCAATTTTATACCTAGAAAAGGCCAAGATAGATTTTTTATTCTATAGAATAAAGTTTGCGGAAACAAATTGATAACTTTTTTTTTAGTTGATTTTCATCTAAAACATGGTTTCTAATCTCCTTGGAGTACTTGGATCAATGCCCGGACGAGCTGTTTTACCCAAGCCTAAAATTAAGTCAAGTTAAGACCAAAACAAAAAATGTCATTAATTGAAGTTTAAGTGTAGATTTTCGTTAAACGAAAAGTGAAACGTAATACCTTGATTGCAAATAAAATTAAATTGAATTGAAAGCCTTTTTTTGGTCTTCAATTGACTTTCGAAAAAAATTATGCTTTAACGTCTGGTTAAGATCTTTTTAAGCAATAGGCTTATCATTTACAAGTTCTGACCGTCTTAAGAATGCTTTTTATTATGCAAAATATAGATCACAAATTATTGTTATACAGGGTGTCCATAAAGTCTCTTTACAATTTAAAAAATTATTACAAATTGAAATGATGAGATATCGCAATGAGGGTTGTTTTATGTTAATCAGTATTTCATAAAGTTTTTATTGTCACTAAAATTTATTGTTTCAGGTAAAATTTCTTAATTAAAATTTCTTATGTTTAATGATTGCGTTATATGAACTGAACCCCATAAAATGACTACTCCTCAAGAAAAAGCGCAATATGTATCCTGGTTTATTGAGACAAAATCAGATGTTCAGACCCAGCGAAACTACAGAAGTATGGAAGAGACCATGTGCACTGTTGAACGTGGTAGTTCCAATTGTCTGGCAGCAGTACGGATGGACTTCATAGGAGAACGTTGAAAGGCTTGCCTTACACGCTCGATATTTTCTTCAGATGTTCTTGGTCGCCCACCCTCCTTGTATCGAACACTGTCCCTGTCTCCATAAATTTCTTGTGCCATAAACGAATTGAAGGACGTGATGGTGGGTCTCTTCCATACTTACTTCTGTAGTTTCATTGGGTCTGAACATCTGATTTTGTCTCAATGAACCAGGATACATATTGCGCTTTTTCTTGAGGAGTAGTCATTTTATGGGGGTTCAGTTCATATAACTCAATTATTAAACATAAGAAATTTTAATTAAGAAATTTTACCTGAAACAATAAATTTTAGTGTCAATAAAAACTTTATGAAATACTGATTAACATAAAAAACCCTCATTGCGATATCTCATCATTTCAATTTGTAAAAATTTTTTTAAATTGTAAAGAGACTTGTATTAAAAAGCCCTGTAAACCCCCTAGACCTCCAGTTTCAAACCTTGACCCACATAGTTCACTAAGTTTGGAAGATGAGTAAGCTAGGTTTTAAGTGGATCCTTTTTTTTAAAATTGAATAAATTTAAAACAAGTCGTTATGTTAAAGTTATTGCGAAAAATAAAAATAAATTGTGAAGTTTTATTGGGTTGAAGAGGCGTGTGGTTGTCACTAAGCAATGTAGACGAGCGGTAACAAAAAGACTGATGCAATGTTTTTCGATTTTTTTTTTTTTTTGGTCCCCTTATACTGAGGGTGTCTTTCGAGAAAGATCCATTTTAGATGTTACTTTTTCCGTATTCCATTTGCAAGAGAACAATTAACTTTAAACTTTTGTCGGCCTAAATCCTACGGTAATTTTTAGGAATAGACTCATGTTTCTTTTTAATTCAATAATTGGCATCATTTCTTGTAGCTTTATTCTTAGAAACACAAGAAAATAGAAACCGAAACCAAACCAAATTTTTTATTAAGCCTACATCATGTTTTACATGTCAAAGAGTGTCACGAGTTGCTAGTATTCATTGCTGTAAAATTTGCACCAAAAAACATCGCCGCTTTCATGGCGCTGAAGCGACGCTAGCAAGCCCACCTCGGAAGCACTGTGTCAGTTTTTGTTAAACCGGAACTAAATAATATCAATTCAAGCAATGCCGTACCTGCGGGGGCAGGAAAATCATTATGTTTTTGGAAAAAAACTTGAGAAATTATAGACAAATTTAAAGGGGAGACCTTTTTTGGTTTTCATCCTAAATTTTAGACAAAATTTCTTCTTATATCCGTAAAGTACTAGAAAATTATAATTCGAGCAAACGTCACAAAATTTGGGCAAACCTATTCTGTCCCCCCAACTTTTTTTCGGCTGCTACGCCTATGAATTCAAGTGTTTTACGTAAACCAGGGTTTTTAAACTCGTTGAAACACGTGGACCATTAGATTAATTTTGTAAAACTCTGTGAACTTTAAAACAGACAAAAAGTTCAAACAAGCTTTTAATCTTATTTCCAAATATATGTATTAGCGCTAGAAGGTAAAACTGTCCCAAAGTCAGGTAAAGACCAAATAAGGTCTTTATATTTTACTGTACGATTAAGTAAAACTGTGCTTTAAACTTCAATTAATGATCTTGTTTTTTAGTTATCAATCGATTTTCGGAAAAAATTATTTTGACGTCAAATTGAGACCTTTTTAGTAATGCGCTTATCATTGACAATGCTTTTAGATGAAGTAAAATGTAGATCGTTAATTATTATTTTATAAAAAAATTCTGCGGACCCCATTGATACATCGCTATGGACCCCCAAACTGTTACTTGAAGTTCGATTTCCTTTCGCAATCATGTTTGACATTATAGGCTGCGTTCTCACGGCCTTTGCTTAAAGTATTGATAAACCCTAAAAAATTTTTTTAAGTGCAAAGATTTGCATGAAGTCCCAATGTTATGTAATGTAATCGTTGCGATAGTAGAAAAAATTAAATTTCGTATTGATTCTTAAGTAGTCACTGCACTGCCATCAAGACAAAAAACACTAGCGAATTTATGTACTCGTATGTACGTACAAGAAAAATCTGTTTGATTTAAACTTTATTTTGAGCAAGTAAACCGAAACGCGGAGATAGCTTTAAGCTTGGTACATTGAGAACATTTATCTTGACATATTTCATAAATATAATCAGGACTATTAAAGATCTCACTTCCAAGGACCTAGTTTGCTAGAAAATTTTGGGGGGGACAATTTTGTGTGACTGCGACATGTTCAATGGTACTAATAAATTCAGTGCGAGATTAAGCACACTGGAGCCTATAGGCAGTCAAACTTTTGGGGCCCCGGGCATTTTTCTCTATTTTTCTTTATTCGATTTCACTATTTTTCTCCCAAAATCATGGTGATCTCTAAAAAAAAAGGTCTTCGCTTCAATTCGTCTCCGATTTCACGATTTTTCTCTCAAAATCATGGTGATCTCTAAAAAAAAAGTCTTCGCTTCAATTCGTCTTTGATTTCACCATTTTTCTCTCAAAATCATGGTGATCTCTAAAAAAAAAAAAGTCTTCGCTTCAATTCGTGTCCGATTTCATCATTTTTCTCTCAAAATCATAATGATCTCTAAAAAAAAAATGTCTTCGCTTCAATTCGTCTCCGATTTCATCATTTTTCTCTCAAAATCATGATGGTCTCTAAAAAACAAGGTATTCACTTTAAATCGATCTTCTATTTACCACTTTTTGTCCCAACTAAATGATAATCTCTGAAAAAAAATCTGCAGCAAACTCAAACAATAAGGACAATGTCCTTGAGTTTGCCATAAATTTGGGGGGGACAAAAGGTATTTTATCCCCCCTTCTCAGATATTGGGAAAGGCATGTCCCCCCGTCCCGCCCTTAAAATAGGTCCCTGCTCACTTCCGATCGAGGCAAAGTGTTAAGATATTTTAAGCATTGTATCACTTGCTTTTATTCAGAACTGGTCGCGTAATATAGTCAGTAATGACGAAAGTCATGCCTATCAGTGATGTAGTCGAGACCACGTGATTCGAGACCGAGACCGAGACTGAGACCGTAAAATTTTTTCGAGATCAAGACCGAGATCACGACCGAAAAATTGCGAGACCTAAGATTCGAGATCGAGACGAGAAACTATCGAGATTGAGACCGAGATCGAGACCAGAATATTTTTCGTAAAAAAATTTACCTAATTTTTCTTGAGGGAGACCTAAATTTAGGCATGTGACGTGACTCAAGGTGAGCAGAAAAACAAACTCGGCAAATTTTTTTGGGCTAAACTTTCTGAAAAACCCTCTGATGTTTCTTGTTATGTCACAATACCCCAGCAAACGCGCAAATCCTTTACATACGGCTGTGCGTTGCTTTGAAGTCAGAATTTTTAATCAGCAAAAAACATCTAAAGCCCCGTAACGAACGGAATAGAGATAATTTGTTCAATGTAATAAATTATATTTTAGCTAATCAGGTCACAATTAGGAAAAAACTTTTTACTATAGAGCAGGGTTTCCCAAACTGTGTGCCGTGGAAGGGATTAAAGTGTTTTTGACAGAAAGCCATAGAGTCAATGGTGGATATTGGGTGTGGCGAATGAGGCAGTTGTCTCGGGCCCCCCCTTGAAAATACCGCACATAGTTCATTTTGCTGTATATGTTTTTTTAGAGATCACCATGATTTTGGGAGAAAAATAGCGGGATTTTTTGTAGAAAGCCCCCGCCAAAAAAAACACCCCCGCCACCGTGCAGTACTTAAAACGTGGCGGGGGCGTTTTTCTCAAATTTTACATTTTTGCATTAGCGGCGGGGGCTTTCCACAAAAGATCCAAATAGCAAAATATGAGATTAAATCGAAGTGAAGACCTTTTTTTTGTTTTTTTAGAGATCACAATGATTTTGGGAGAAAAATAGCAAAATATGAGATCAAATCGAAGTGAATATAATTTCTATATGTAAACTTAAAGAGTGTAATAAGTAGGCTTTCGCCTTCATGAAGTAAGTGTGTCGCAGGTAAGCTCAGAATTTATTAGTTAGTAATAAGATGGTAAACGGGAAGGTATTTGGCCCAAAACGCCTCAAGGTCCAGCACTTTAAATTTTTCCTTGGCTGCTGAGTTAAATTTTAACTTGAGAAACTGTTTCATCAAAAATGTCGCCTATTTCGCATTGTAATATTAATATGTTTCTTGTCTCTAATCTATAGAAGAATTTTATTTGATTAAATATTTTTTTAAAATCAGATAAATGAGTTTTTATTTGTGCTTTAATTGAGACTCACAGTTACCGTTTGTGAGAGCAAAATCCAATTAAAAAAAGCTTGCTAGATTCCGTTGTTCAATTTGTTTCTTGTTGAGGTCAAGTTTCCTGTCATTTTGATTATCAAAATTAATAAAGAATTTGTTGTAAAACATGTTAACAATCGCGCCCCCTGGAAAATTTACGTACGCCCCCCAGGGAAGGCGTGCTTCCCCGGTTAAGAACCACTGAACTAAACCATTTATTGACTATGTTTACTCAAAAATTTTAGGAGGCAATAAAAAGCTTTTAATTTTATTTCGCAAAGGGAATTGTTTATGGTGAAGAAAGCAGTAAATCATCATAACCACATCAAATAATAAAAATATAAAAAAATGTCCGTTCTCGAGAACAATTTAAAAAGTACGAGACCGAGACCGAGACCCTGAAAATTGGTCTCGAGACCCTCATCACTGATATCTAGGCAGAAAGTAATAAAATAGGCCGTAGAGGTTTTTATAAATTTGCGTGGCATTTTAAATGGATTTAAATATTTATTGATATGCGTACGTACACCTATACAGGTAGCTGTCTTGAGTTAACTGGCGCAGAGCTCAATCATCAAAGTTAGAGTAGTGTATGGCACAACACTGCACGGAAATTAAGAAATTAAGAACAAGAACTTTCTACATTTTGATGTAGTTAACGTTTTTTTCATCGGATTGATTTGCGATAAGTCTATAGGTTGTTGCACATGCTTAGTAATTTAATTTATTTGATTTATTTTGGATCATTATTCCCGCTTTTTTGGCTATAGAAGGGCTTGCATAATTCCGGGAACGTTGCTGCTTTTTTTACTCAATGCAGCAGTATAACTTTTTTACTAATAACATCACCAATAATCCATCATAATATAAGTTTGTCAACTTATTGAATCTCTTTTAAAGCGACCTACTTTAAATCCTGTCTCCAAACTGATGCCACCTTAATGTACCTTTTTAAAAAAATGAATTTGCCTTATTTCATTGGCGGTTAAAACTTTTTAAAGATATTTTAATTATTAATTAAAGGTATATTTAGCCTATTAATTTATAGTAATTAAGGCTTTCTATTAGATAGAAACAGTCTTGCAAGCTGACTGAGTGGCTATAAATCTTTATTGTATTTAGCCACAATTTAGACTTCAGAAGCTTTATATTGGTTTTCGTTCCATCTACACAGCTTAAATTGAACAGAAAAAATAAGAACTAAGATGTTTTCTAACCTTTTGCAGAAACATTTAACAAGTTTTATATAGCCTGCACACCTCATTCCGTTCTGTTTATTTCACACATAAATTTGAAAAGCATTGTAAAAAATATTTTTGCGACTCTCATAAAACTACTTGCAACTGACAGAGGATTCCCGACCTCAAGGTTAAGAGACGGTGGTCCATGGTTTATCGTAGTGTTTACTGGCCCTTCCCCAGAACGCAAGACATGATGGGGGCTACTCGGGGTAAACTAGATTTAGAGCCTTAAAACGATAATACAACCAAAAAAAAGATTACTACTTGTTTTCCATTCGGTCTTCCTTTTTTCAATAAATGAAGCCTCTTTGTCTTCAATAGGTTTTGTGACTCTGATTCTAGTTTTTGTCAGGATCTCGATGCTTACGCGGAGCCAGCCAATGGTACTAAATTATTGAAAATTTACTTTTATGCCCAAAAAATCAGAAAAAATTGGGGATCACAAAAAATTTTGGGGAAAATATTTCCTAATTGCTCCCCCCCGTGAAAACCCGCTTTAGTGTTTTACAGCTTGCTAAAAGTTGCTAGAATCAGTAACAATATTATTTATTATAAAAAATAAGTATCAAATAACGACTAGAGTTAAAGTTTTGAAACAATGGTATCATGAATTAGCATATAAATTTATGAAAACAAAAGCAGCTTGTAGCTCTTTGTCGTTTGAATAAAATTTGAAACTTAACAAATTAATAAAAATCAAATATTTCACAAGCCCAACTTCATCAATTGAAAGGAATAGGTGCAAAAATTGTACAGAAATAGAGGGAAGACAAAATAATTCTGCTTTAAATGCAACATTTCTATGTCTACAACATGTTACTGCTTTTTATGCCGAAGGCAGAAAATTGATATTAAATGAAAAACAACTATTAGTATTATAGTCTCAAGATGCTTCAATCATGGTCGTATGAGACAAGGGGCAGAAAGGCAATTACCCTTCAAAGTATAAAAAATTTGGAAAAATTCAGAATTTTTCGGGCAGCGACAGAAATTAGTTGGACAAAATCAAAAATATTTGGAAAGCAGCAAGGAATTCTTTGGGAAAAACAATTTTTTGGCGCCTATAACGATTACTTGCTCTGGGCAAAGTTCGTAAAACCTGAAATTTGAGTAAGATTTCAGGTAAAGACTTTTTTTTTAGTCTTCATTAGTTTTTGGGGACGCAAATGCAGAAAGTGGACATGGATTAAAAGTAAAGGCTTGTTTTGGTTTTCACCCTAAATTCGGGACGAAATTTCTTCTCATACATGTGAAATGCTACAAGATCAAGATTCCGGCAATCGTCGATAAAATTTGGCCAAAACTGTATCGCTCCCAACGTTTTTTCGGCTGGTACGGCTATGCCTTTATGATTATAATTCAAAAAGATAAATTATTTTATACAGATTTGATTATGCGTAAGAAATTTTTTCTTTTTTTTAAATAAAATGATCATGTGCTTATGGTATTCCTTTCATGTCTAATGTATAAGTTTAAATTCCACAAATTTATGAGCATTATGTGAAAATCCAATAAATAGAATGATAATTTAACTTTTTTTACGTGTTTTAAAAACAATTGGATCTTTCAAAAATGCCTTTCGGTCTATCAGACCCAGCGCGCCCAATCGTGTTGAAAAGATAGCGCCATCTGCTGAGGTTTAATATTATTCTTGGAAACAGTGGCGACCGAAGATTTTTGAAAGGGGAGGGGGACATACAACCAGGACGTATAGCTTACAATACAAAAATGTAATAGTTTTTTGCAGGCTACAAATAAAATAGAATAAAAAATCAAACTTGCTACGCAAAATATTTTGAGATTTAAAAGTGTAAAAGGGTCAGTTTTTCATCAAGGTAAACTTAAGTACAATTTTTAGCGTTCCAGCTTTGGCGTGGAAAGCGGGATATGGATACAAGGCCAATCGAACCTGGCACAGACTAATTAAACAACACGAATTTTTCGACAGTGTTGCATCTACTAAAAATATCTTCTTGTCCCACTTTTGTAACATTTTCACAAGCTTTGCTTATCGTTATGGACAATCGCTATAGAATATTGTCGGCAGCATGATTGAGTAGTTAAGAGCGCTGTGTTTGTGATTGATATCAGTGTTTTTTTTAAGGTTTGGCTAGAGGAACCTCTAAGCAATTTTAAAAGACTGCTAATTTTTTTTCTATCTTTCCTGAGCGTACTTAGCTTTGTTTACACTATTGTAGAAGCAGATTTTGAGAGACCGTTTCGGTTCCTCAAAACGCCTTAAAAAAACACCGATTGACATGGTCTTGGTTCAAGACCTATACACAACATTTTGCTGTGTCCTTGGGAAAGACACATTTCGACAATTTTTTCTGTTTGGTTGTTTTGCCTAGCAATTCTAAATTTCAATCATATCTCTATACAACTAAAAAAAAATGAAAAGTTTTAACCGGACAGCAATATCTTGGCATCTCCAAAAGCAGGTAGGGTAATTGCTTGCGCTATCTACAGCGCTTTTGACGTTTTCCCGCAAGTCAGGAGGTTAAATAGGCCTATAGAGATGACATAACTACAGTTTTTTCTACTTTTACCCAGATAAAATTCTTTGCTGTAAACGTGTAAAGTTATGTTCACTTGACTATCAATATTCAACGGAAAGAGTTTATTCTGCAGAACTCTAAGCCTCACGAGCATTTGATAATCGATGCCGAAATTTAAGCAAGAAGTTTTGTTATACAGTGTGCAATAATCACAATCGTTTCACTTCGTCTTCTTAACTGACACAAACTCTTCGAAAAAACAGCCACAATTGTCAATTTACTCAGGACGTTTTCAGCACCTGAGCTTGAACAGTTTTATTTTGACAGATTACAAACTACGAATGATATTAGCATTACAAAACCTTGATTACAGATATTATGACAACGAAGAACTTGCCAAAACTCAGTAGATACAATATCACGTCAAAAAGGCAATTACAATTAATAAAAGTTATAAAGTTTATTTTTAATTTGGAAAGCTCAAGATTGTTCAATAGGAAACTGTTACAATAAAATCGCCGATTTGTATCGCAAACTATATGGCTATATAATGATGTTCTTTTAACGTTGCAGACAGGTAAAGTCAGTTCTTGCACAAACAAAAAAGATACGTTGAGCGTATACACCAGAGTTGCCCAACCCGCGCGCCGCGAAGTGTTTTGGTCCAGCCCACAAATGAATTTTCAATCAGATGCTAAATTTTTAATGGGTTGCTCGATTCGGAATTGTAATGAATTTTTAAAAAATTAGGGCTAGAAAAGTTTTTCATGTTTCACTCAGAAAAAAATGTGATAATTTTTCGATAGAAATCGATGTGAAGACTGTTTCTTATTTTAGTTTTCGCTTTGATTTCAAGGTAAATTTTTAAAATTAGATTTCGAGTTCAGATGGAGACCAAAAAAAATTCTTCACATTAATCGTGTGGTAATTCTCAGTGGTAACTGCTTGAAAAAACAAAGTGCTTACTTTTTTTTCGTATTCACAAGAATTTGTGCTCCAAATTTTAATTTAATTTTGTTCATAATATAATTGGTCATAATTGTTCATAGTTCATAATTTTTCATAATTTTAATTCAAATTTCACTTTGAGTACCAAGCAGATTTTGGCCCGCTATAGGCAAAAGCTTGGGCATACTCCAAATGCAGACCAAGGTTTAAGGCTATATATTCTTCATTGTGCATGAAGGCTCAAGAAAAATGTAATACAATCACATTGAGAGGCACGAAAAGAGATTTATGGCATTATTACAAAGACTATAAACATTAGCACTTTTGATAAATATGTTATTTAAAACTAAACAAAAAAATGCCGTTAGAGCAAAAAGAAATAACAAAAATGCCCAATTTAGTAAAAAAATTATTAATGAATTTCTCTTTTTGCGTTAACAAAATCCTGAAAAATGCTTATTATCACACAAACTGATTCGTGACTTAAAATATGTAATTTAAGTAGTTAGTGACTATGATTTATGTTGAAGTGTTTAAATTATCAGATACAGTTGACATAAAATTGATGATTTCAAAATGTGACATTTTGTCCTGTAAAAGTCATGAAATATTTAATCCTCTTTTTGCATATAGGCCTAATGATATTAACAATAAATCAAACGTTTATCTTCTGAGTTTTTATTATCACTCACTTCGTTTAGACTAGTTCAGTTCGCTCTTGACCAGACAATACTTTTACATTGATTGACTCTTGCTGCGCTGCTGCTGGTGCTGTTGTTGTTGTTGTTGTTGTTTCTGAGAAGCTGCTATTTAACTGCAAAACCTCTTCCATATTGATATTTGTAAAATCGCGAGTACCCCAAACAAATTTTCTTTGAAAGTTTTTCCAAAACTCGTTTTTGTTTGTGGAATTGACTTGATTTACTACAGGATTGGATTCGTTTTTGTTCTAAAAATATTTCGGCCAATGTTAAAAGGCTAATCATTTGATATTTTTTTCGGCAAAGATAAGCTTGCTATACGTTCCGGTTTAACCAAAACAATCTTGATTTTGAGTCCTTGTCCCAATGGTGTCCCGTTTGGTTAACTATTTAGTCCAGAAATTTTCAATAAAAATTTGATTTTGTTACCATGTTCGACAAGACAAAGGTTGCACAGCCAGGTATGTACCGAGGATTTTTGAAAAGGGTTGGGGGCATACAACCACGATCAAATATGCTTAGTGGAGAAATTTTTTCAAGCGGTAGCTAAAAAAAGTCTTCACTTAGAATCTATCTCGGTTTTGTCGATTTTTTCCCAATAGCATAATGATCTTTAAAAAAAGGTCTTCACTTTGAATCTGTTTCTTAATTTCGTCTACGCACAATGCCTAAATACGCTACTCCCCCATATACGCTATTGTGCACAGCCTTTTTCCAGTTGCTGGCTGTATCTCAGAATTAATTTTGACTAAGGCTGCCGGCGAGTTTACACTTGTTAGAAAAACTAGGTAAAGACAAAAACGGTCTTCATTTGCAATTACAGCATGATTGTGCCGTTGCGTCTTTGATTGCAAATAAAGACTTTTTTGGTCTCAACTTAACTTTTTGATTTTGCGAAATTTTTTTTTGGTTTGGTAGCTACAGTATATACCAAAATTATTTTTCTGATAGCAAGGCGGTGATAAAAAGACAAAATTTATGAGGTTTAAATTGTAATTACATTACAAGAAAAATTTGGTGTAAAATCAAAAAAATTCCGCAAACAACAACAGCGCTCCATGAAAAAATGAAAAAAGCCGCTGCAGCTTTTTTACAGTGTAGCTGAGTGGGTTGCATATGTGCACGGCCGCATGCTACCCTACGGCTTCAACAGGGCCGTAACTTAGTAAGGTGGGGCCCCGGTGCAAACATCTATTATGGGGACCCCATTTTTTTCTGTACTTAATATTTAATTGAGCTACTTTTTTCAACACAGGAATTATTGACGACTCCGCGTTATAGAAAAATTTTTCAATTGAAACAATGAGTCAAAAAAGCATTGAACTGAACAGGTAAAAGGGGCTAAAGCTAAGCTTACTGTTCCTGCAAATGAAAGGCTATAATTGGAATAAAATTTCACCAAGGTTGCACGGTTCAATATAATTTTTTGTGATTGCAGTGTATTCAAATCGAAATAATGGCATAGCAAGGATTTCGTGGGGGCAGGATGCAACAACAATTTTTTTATTGTTTAATAAAAGTTTAATCAAATAAACATCGCAAATCAAAATTGTTTTATAATGACAAAAAAAAATATGTGCAACCTTTTGAGGCAAGGTGCTCTGTGAGCACTTTTAACGATATTTCAGCAAAACGGAGATGGACTATGCAATGCGGACAAATTGTTTAACTCAAAAAGAATTAACGTACAGTACACTGACATCACCACAAAAGACACAAACTAATAGAACGCAATACGTTGAGGCCAATTAAGTAGGCTACCGCAATTTACTTGCAAGTGGTTGAAAACTTGAAATTTTTCCGACTTGCTTTTGCACTAGCGAACTGATGGATAACTTTTCTAAAATCTAAATTTTTAGCTCGTTCATTTTCTATCTATAGTAGAGCTAAACCGCTAAGTCTCTCTTGAGACATGGAGCTTCGAAGAAAGTTTTTGATCAGTTTGAGTTTAGAAAAAGACCTCTCTGCCATAGCAACTGTTACAGGTATTGTCATGTACATCATGTATTCCTAGGGTGGCCATATTTTCAAAGTGATAAATCGGGACTTTCTTTAAAAGTAGAGTTGCCATCAGTGGCGGATATTCCAATTTAGGGGCCCGAGGCAAGAATTTTCAAAAATTGATGTTGTCTGAGAAAAAAAAGAGGTCTGATCTGGGCTTGCGTATTTTTCTCCCAAAATCAAGGTGTTCTCTAAAAAAAAAAAGGTCTTCACTTCGATTTCAAATCTAATTTCCCTATTTTTCTCCCAAAATCAAAGTGTTCTCTAAAAAAAAAAAAAAAGGTCTTCACTTAAAGTTGGAAATATATAACCAGACAATAAAAAAAACGGGACATATTGGTTAACCGGGCGGGACGTCGGGACAAGGCCTAAAAAACGGGACGTATGGCCACCCTATGTATTCCGTACAAACGTCAGGATAAGTTGTGGCAAGTGATGCATTTTTAACAATCAAAAAAGAAGCCATTTCTTTAGCACACTGGTTCTTAACCTTTTTTTACATATTTACCCTTTTAACAAAAGTGGTTACTAGATTTACCCTCAATATACTCGTACTTAATGATGCTCATTTATTAAAAAATGAAAGTAGCAAATTACTTCAGTTATATTTATTTAATGTGATGGCTGTCCCCTTGTTTTTTGGCAGCGAGCTGTTCAATGTCTAATGAAGTAGTAGATAACGCGCAACGAATGTCAGATTCAACGTCAATATTTGATAGTATTTGTACTTGATATTTGATAGTAAGCAACGCAGAGAAGCCGCACTCGCACAGGTATGTTGAAGAAAACGAAACCAGAATATTCAGAGTATGAATACCTAGCCGTGAATAGCAACGTTGGATTTTAACCCAAAACTCGTCTAGGTTGCAAGTGTGAAATTCATCTTTTGCAAAAGAATTGTTTGTTAATTCTATAAATTCTTCTTGAATTGCTTCAGAAGCATCTTCCATTTTACATACAAAAAGACTTTTAGTTACTTTCATCAAAATGCTGGAAGTATTTATCTCGAGAAAATATCGTTCAAACTTATTTTGCAAGTTTTGTAGGTGGCTGGTGATGTCCTCCTTTAAATTTTGTTCAAAATCGTCTCTAGTTATCTCAATCAAGCGGTGAAATGATGCAAAATTATCATTATTTGCTCGTTGGCTCCAAAGCTTGAGCTTTGCCACAAACACATTGATGGCATCAGTGTGCACGATTATATTACTTCCTCGACCTTGCAGTTTTTTGTTTAGTTGATTTAATGTTTCGTGTCAGCAAGATAAGCTAAGTACGTAGAAAATTCGTCTCCATGCTAACAATAAATCATTTTTTTGTTTTGCAACCAAAACCAACTTGACTTCTTCTCTTAGTTCGAAAATACAAGAGAGTATGTTCCCTTTTGAGAACCAACGAACTGATTACGATATAAAAGTGCGGTATGATTAGGATCCATATCTTTGCAAAGTTTGCTGAAGAGTCGAGTGTTGAGCGCTGAACTTTTCATATAATTAACAACTTTAATCGGAACAGAAAAACGTTCGTGAAGTCTCTTCAAAATGGTTTTGGAAACGAGCATCGCTTTGTAAATCATTGAATTGCTGGATTTTTCTGCTTTACCAGGGAAACTAATCCAGAATTTGCACCAATCATTGCTGGAGTACCATCAGTGCAAACTCCAACAAGCTTACTCCAACTCAATTCGGTTTTGTCAAAAAAATCAATCAACACTCGAAAAATATCGTCTGCCTTTGTTGTTGTTTCCAAAGATTGACAGAAAAGAAATTCTTCATTAATCCTTTCATCTGCAACATATCTGATGTACACAAATAGCTGTGAGAGATTGGAATCATCGGTAGTTTCATCCAGCTAAAGAGCAAAAACAGGAGAGGAATTAATCTTCGATATCATCTTGCTCTTAATATTTTCAGACATTTCATGGATTCGGGATTTTATTGTGTCATTGGACAATGAGATTTGTTTCATTGTTTGAGATGCTTTTTTTCCAAGCATCAACTTCACACTTTCCAATATGCAAGGTTTCAGAAAAGTTTCACAATCGTATGTGCTTCTCACATGCAAAGCAATGGCAAATGATGCATGTACAGTGGCATTGTTAGTTTGCCAAAACATTCCAATTCTGTCCAGCTTTTGTCTTTTCAGACTGGACAGTTTTAACTCCAAGAAAGATTGGTTTTTGCTTATCATACTTGGATGAGCATTTGCTAGATGTTGTTTTAGCGGAGCAGCTTCGTGGTACTGTTTGAAAATGTTTTCATGCACAGGACACGCTGAGGAATTTGAAGACCATCCTGAATAAGATATAAAAATCCAATATCCAAGTAATTGTCCTGATACTTTCTCTTCTTTTGTGACATGCTATATTTATGACTAAATTTATGACAAAATCAAAATAATAGGCTAGCTTTGGATTCGCATTAGCAGTTACTCTAAACCAGGAAGGATACTGTTATGTTCTTATGTTGTTAAAGAAGAAGTCTTTATTGATTGTAGTTATCATAAACAGCAGTAATTCAAACACTCACATGCAGAAGTCTTCGAGAGCACGCTAACAATTAATTTGCCTTTTACTGATCACCGTCCGAATACACTCGTTATTATTTCGGTCAATCAATATTCCAATTACTAGCACTTTACGGTATCTCGTACGTTGTTGTCATGCGATAAAGTTACCTCTTATTTGCAGCCTTTGCTCTATTTTGTCTTCAATTATTATCTATTGTTTCTTTTGGATGCGAATAAAAAATAAACTACTACTACTGTCTCGCATCACGTGAATGCGCACAGAAGTGTTGCCATTATCTTTATTATATTAAAGCAGTACATCACAGATACAAGGCTACCAATACCTACAGCTGCCCCAACTTTTCTGTCCCGTCAATTTCTCTAGGCTGAAACCATGCCTGAAATTTAGGCTTTGTGCTGCCACCATCAAACTTAAAACAATAGGTAGCTAATTTACCCCCCAAAATAACGAAATTTACCCCAGGTTAAGAAATGCTGCTTTAGCAGATTTTAAACGGGCAATCTTTTCTCTAAACAACGTTTTGATGGAGAGCATTTGGCTAAGAAACAACAAACAGACGTTATCAGAAAATTTGTTTGAAAATTTTCTTGCTTCAACTTCAAGATCCAGATGAGAAGCATTTGATAGAAAACGTGGTTCAAAGCTTAATATGACGCCACTACCGATTTCATTTTTTCAAAGCGATTAATTAATTGGCAAGAAAGTATGTCCATCATCGGAAGAAACACAGTTATGCAAAATCGCTTCTTAGGATCGCTTAACGTTATTCTTTCGGATATTTTATTGAAGTAGGCTTTTGTTTTCTTTGCTCTTTTGTTTAACTATGCTACATTTGATGCGTCATCTGCTTGAATAAAAACAAGTCAAATAACCTCTGTTGGTGCGTTTTTCGTTAAGTTCAATATTAACACTGAAAAATGATTGTGTTATTTTTTGTGGTAATTAGAATTTTATTGGTTGATTTCATTTCAGTAACCTCTTTTTATTCTGTTAAAATTGGTCAAAAAATGGAGTTTGAATAAAGTTTCAAGAAAAACACAGAGTCGAATGACATAGACTGACGCTGGCGTATAAAAAATGATACAATTAATTATATAATGTAAAACTTCAAGCGTATAAGCAATTAACAATCTTTCTTCAGTTTAGTCAAAACAAAACCTGATATCTAAACCGATAAGTTAAAACAATATTTTTAAATTTGTTTCTTTTTCTATGCACATTAATAACATGATTAAGATTGATGGAAAAAAATAAAACCAAATAAGCTTCATACACAAACTCATCATTTGTTTTCAAGATTTAAAATTTTTATTGATTTTTATTGTATTTCAACTCCATTTATTCTTTCAGACTCGTACAAAAACGTTGAAGGCGTTATACTAAGGGCAACTTTTAAGCGATACCGTACCTGCTTATTTAATGCTATATATACAGGCCCGCAAGCAACCGGAAGATCTAGCAGATAATTGCTTTTAGAGATGCCAAAATATTGTAGTGGGTTGGAATTTTTAATTTACTTTTTTAGTTTTTAATTGAGACATAACTAAAATGCTAGTCTACGCAGACTACCCTACTAGCCTGAGTAAGCTAAACCTAAATAAAAAGTTGCAAAAGGGCTACTGGCTATGAAGTGCATAAAACGTTCTTAAACATGACCTTACTTAAAATTAACTAGTAACTACTACCGGAAGGATGGGGAAAGTACTGGTAAACACTTAAGTTTGACAAATGTCAATTTGTGATAATACTACTGTAAATCAAGAAACTACTTTGAAGCTGCAATCGATACGAAAAAAAAAACATGTCGCAATGCTTGCAAAAAAAACTTTTAATGACCCTAAAATTAGACGGAGTACCGCGGTACTTTATAAAAAAAGTACCGCGGTACCGGTACTCGGTGCCAAGTACCGACGGTACCGGTACCAGTACTAAAAAAGTACTGCGGTACTTTAGTACACGGTACTGCTCACCACTGGTTATTGGTCATTGTTTCTGAAAATTTGATAAGCATTGTTTGGCTACAGAGAATTGAAATTAATTAAGAATCGTCCTGAATTTTATCAAAGTCTCATTGTATCCAATTCACGTGCTTATTTGTACTCAGTCGCTCCAAATTAGTTTGCATTATATTTACTAGTGACGCAGGATTCTTTTGTTCTTTTTGTTATTGTCAATGGATAGAACCACGTGTTGCGTCACAAATGCTTTGTTCGCTCGCCATAACTTCTTAAAGCTTCTCTCTATAAATTGGAGAGCTGACATAGAGGAATTCATTCAGTTGAGGTCTTTCGGCTAAGGCAGTGTAACATTGTTTATAGAGGGCATTTACAGATCGTTTAAATTGCCCGGTAAAGTTGTTTGCTATCCTTATTTTGAATTTTAAAGTTGGTTAAATTAGGGAAATTTTTTATCGAAAATTCTACACTCTGTGATCTATACGCTGACTAATTTCGCTTGAATAAAGGTTGTGTTAAATTTCAAGTCGTGAATTTGTAAAGCTATAAGGAGGAGTTAGGATTGGAGAGATTCATCCAACGAACTCTCCAAAAAACATGCGCCAACTAAAAGACGGACTTTCTGAAGTGGTGCAGGATCTTCGTGAAGAAAGCATTATTATTTTTGACATCAGGTCATTAATAGCCGTAATCTTGACTATGCCGGTCTGATTGACTTACGTTGGCAGCGATGCCAACATAATTTTCGATAGAGGTTTCTGGCAATAGAAATATAATTTTGGATTTGTTGAGTTGCTATTGCAACAGTGAAGACATTTTTTGGTCTTCATCTTAGAATCTCAGACAATTTTTTGTCGGCCCCTCCAAATTATTTTTGGCTGGTACGCCTATGTCCATCAGGGATTGCGCCTATTTAGATAAGGTAACCCTATGCGAATGGGTTTTGAACCGAGATCATGTTGATCACATAGCATGGCGCTTAAACTACTCGACCACACTTCCGACGAAAAAAAGGTGTTGTTCATAAAAAACTTGCAAAAATTTCAGTCTCCTTAATATTAGAATTTTTAAAATCTGTTTATTTAGAGACAAATCAGTTTTTAGGTTTTAAAAGTTATAAAAAATTTGATTTTGAACGAGAGCTTTCAATTTTACATGCTTGCTAACTCATGATCGGATCCAGGGGACAAAGGGGCTTAAATCTTTAAATTTTCGGAAAGATAGCCTTATTTTTTTGGCACAACCATGACCTCCTTAAAATATCTTTAGGAGGTCACCGGAAAAGTTTTGATTGTGCGTTGACCCATAACCTCCTAAAGATTTAAAGGTTTTTCGGCGTCTCCTAATAAATTTCTTTTTGTGAATTAAAAAGCAACGTCATAGTTTAAAAAATCGAAATCGTGGAAAGAGGACTAAAAGTATTTTCTTAAAATGAAAAGACGAGACTTTAACTTTTATGCACACTTAATTAGAAACAATTGAAGTTGGCAAAATATATGCTTTGTTAAAAATGATAAGATTGTTCGAATTAAAAAAATTTGCTATCTTAATAACAGGCAACCAAAAAACTAAAGCAGTGATTTGTAAAAATGTGGCGCTTTTCTGCTCATATAAAAAATATTGCAATTTTGATTTTCTCGCCAATAATGTTTTTTGTATCTCAATCTTTCCTGAATCGATCTTCAAATAAAAGTAGCTGACTTTGCTTTCGATGACTAATTCGTTGATAAATTGTAAGTTGTTTAAAAAACGTTTATAGTTGACAGCATAAACCTCTTGAGGGGATTTGCATGCTGGACACTGGACCAGGCTTAATGAAGAAGTCCATGAAAGTGAAAGTTATCACAATTAAAACAACCAATTGCATATGAATTACATATTCTATTTTTAAAAGGCAGTCTATTCTAGACTACTGTTTACCAACTTTTTAGTTTTGTAACCAATAAATCGGGGGTGGGCAACCTACGAGCCGCGGGCCGGATCCGGCCCGCCAAGCGAAATCATTCGCCTTGTGACATGTTAGTTAGATGTTAAAAGAATACGGAACGCCGTCTTGTTTGCAACCCTATTTTTTAACGTAACAATTTCAAACAATCTATGCGGCAGTAGAACTGTGATACAGTTACTGCAGGGGTGAAAAATTGCTTTATTTTCAAGTGCAAAATCTGGCGTATAACAAAAAAAGTCTTCACTTTAAATTTGTGTAACGGTAAGAAAGGTTTTGGTAGCTGGAAAAAAGTGCAGTCCACCATAAGGTTCAACACTTGGTTTGTTGGCCAGTGATATCTATAAAATCGCCCAACTCTGCAATAAACCTTATGTTCAAAAGTGTCGGCCTCTAAATTGAAGTGATAACTTTTTTTATTCCAGTACATCTACATGGTGACAGATATAATTACAAGATAGTGATGATGTATCAAATATGATCACGTATCAAATATACCCTAAAAGTCGTGTTCGACACCTGGCAAATTAGATCTCTTTAAGAAACCGTAAGCATCTGTTTTTTGTCGATAAAAGTAATTGAAAATTTCTCTACAGCACCAAAAGAGAGAAAAAAAGAAAAAAAATCTGTTCAAGAAGCAATAGTAACCACAGGGGATTTCTGGTTAGTTTTACTAACGAAAAACAAATCGCCTGCCGTTGCTTCTTGAAGAGACGTATCGGACACGACCTTCATGATCCTAAATTAGAAATAAAATAGACGTTGGTGAACATTTCTGCCTCCTGTTGTTGACGCAGTCTACAAACCACGTCAAAACAATGTTTCCAACACTACTTCGAGACCCTCAGAAACTATATGGTGCTGAGTTCACTTCCAACACTGGAATTAAATCGTTCTCTTGATCAGAAAGGCTATTTTCTACAAGATCTTCTGGAGAGGTCGTTGGACGATTCTCTCCAAACCTAGTTTCTAACTATAATTTACCAATAAGATTTAAATAAAATATAATTTTGATTCAAATGGTATCAGTACAAACCACAGGTCCACAGAGCGTAAGATTTTGATAGAAATTTTTTCGGTTTGCCAAAAATTCAAATCAATAACAAAGAATCACTTTACCAAGCGATTCAAAGAACTTAGAATTCCCTTTACAAATAACAGCGTAGCACAACCTCTTCGAACCATAGGACTGTCTTTCATGTAACAACAAGCTACTTTACCGGAAATTTGATCAACGCAGAAATACCCTCGACAATGTGACAGGGTAGAGCAGTCTCCGAACAACTTGGACTCTACCCTAACAGCAAACGACTGTATCGGGCTATTCCACTAGAATGCCCTGCACAAAACAGCGTATGGCAGCTTTTTCAAACGACTTCGTCTGACTGAGTTTCAATGCTACCTAAAGTTATAGAAGCAAGCGCTTATATAGTGTAAATGACAATAAATAATTTAACTCGTGGCGAATAACAATGAAGGATTTGACAATAATGAAGGAGAACCGATTTGCAATCCTTTCAATAACAATGCTTTTTTTAAAAATTAGTTCACATAAAGCTACAATACAATAATATAAAACAAACACAATGAGATTTCAACCAAATAGCACAATCCTAATTAAAATTAAATGGTCTGACCTCGAACAAAAAAAAAAAAAAGATTTTATCAGAAACAATAATTAATTACAAATTTAGAATGTCAAGAAAGGGTCGATTGCGAAACAACCACCTCTATAAAGGCTCGTTTCCACTCAGAGCGTGAAATATATAGAGCAGGGTGGGCAAAGTTTTTAATAAAAGAGCCACATGTGAAAATTCAAAACTGCCGGAGAGCCACAAATCCTGCTTGAGGTGTTAAGCAAATACAGTAAACAAAGCAAGTTTTAATCAAATAATAAAAACAAATAGATCGTTACACGATTTACACTATTTCCGAGATCTTACCAGCATTAGATCTACTGTGGGTTTCTACTTTATTAGCTAGCTTTTGAAAATCTGTGCGATATGAAGTGAAAGCGGTGTGAATTAATTCTTTCAAATCTTTATTTGTTAGACTTGCACGATATTATGATTTTACAAATTTCATTACAGAGGAGCAAGTCAGAGAGAAGCGAGCACTATTTTTGTTTCTTTTATTCCAAAGTTACCAGCGTGTCTCAGCGGGCGAGAAATAAATGAAAGAAAGATGGCGCTCTCTTTGCTTAAATTTTTGCTGCAGTTAACAATTGTATATAGTTCGATTTCGTTATTACTGTTTCGCTAGAAGAGCCGCAAACAAAAGGTCGGCGAGCCACATGCGGCTCGCGAGCCGCAGTTTGCCCACCGTTGATATTAGTGTTTCCAATTCGGGGCAAAATTTTGAAACCCGGGTTTCGGGTACCTGAGAGAAAAACCCCGGGAAAACTCGGGTTTTTCGGGTTTAATGAGAAAGCGATTTTGCACAAAATAAACCCATTATTACGTTGAAATTATTACTGTTTGACAGATATTTAATGCGTACTTTATTAGCAACTCATTAGTTCTCTATAGCGGAAACATAACACAAAGGAGATGGCAAAATGTCTGTTCCGACAATATGGCTTTCAAAGTCAACCACATCAATCATATAGCAGAGTGCAGACTGCTGAAGTTTAAATGTACAAAACAAGCTGAAATTTCAAAAATACACATCAAGTTACCACGTTAAACATTAAAAAACAATTGTTACAACAACCAAAAAAAACTAGTTTAGCAAATGATTATGAAAACAACGAAAAGAAGAATGCATAAATTAATTAAGTCTTTATTGCTAAAGTAGAGCTTTTACTGATTTTTGTAGTACTGACGCATGAAAATCAAAGCGTCGAGACTCTCATCATTTAGTCTATTTCTCAATTTCGTGACAAATAGTCCCATAGCTGAAAAAGCCCTTTCTGGCTCTATTGATGTGGGCTTGATTGTTAGCAATGCGTGATACAGCTTCTCAAGATTTTCAGGTCTCTTTTTTGTAGCTTCAAAAAGACTCATTTCTTTTTTTACAATTTGTGATCGACTCTCTTCTTGTGCCGAAATAGCCCCACACTCGTGATTTTCACTCTCGAGAAATGAAACAAACTCTTCGGATAGAGTCATGACCTTAGGTGCCTGGTCAGGCTGGCCAGATTTAGTGGTAACGAGTTCATCTTCAACATTTTCTTGATCCTCTTCCACATGATTATAAGGGCTCTGTGGATAGAGCCTTTTTAAAAGAGATATCACCAAGGATGCAATTTTGGTTTTACTGATTTTGTTTCCAAAATGGTCCTGATAATTGTCCAGGTAATTAGAAGACCTCAAATACGTACTTAAGTAAGTGGATCAATTCCGTGTTTCGCCTTTCTTGCACCCGTATCTGAAACTTTTCCTGTAGGGCCTTACTGATCTTTGTATCCAGATCTCTTAGTTTCTTCAGAGTGAACATAACCACATTTTCAGCCAAAAGTAAGTCAGCTTTGTCTTTGCAAAGGTATTCGACTGCCATTTCTATTGGAGCAAGGGCTTCACATAGCTCGTTGATCTTTTTTAATTCATCATCGGAAAACTCAAACTCTTGCTCAAGCTCAACCATCGCTACCTTTATTTCCTTGCGTAGTTCGTAAAAGCGCCGGAGCATTTTGAGCAAACTATTCCACCGAGTCTTGCAATCCAGGAATAGAGCTTTCTTTTTTCCAAATGAGGCAATGTTTTGAGGCTGTAGATTGTCATCGTTGCGCACCACGGATTTTCTGAACATTTTAACTGTCTTGCGCACTTTTGTAACGATTGTACGAAACTCAGAGACCAAAACTATGTCTGGAAGTTCATCGAGATTGTCTTCAGCAGTTTCATCTATATCACTGTCTTCTTCCTCAACCTCATTATCATTGGCATTATTATTTTTGTTGTTAAATTCGTTAATTTTTCGCTTCTCTTTGTATAGTACGTCACAAATGCACAAATGAATTGCATGAGATAAACAAGCAATGTGTAGAGGACTTGTTTCTCGACCGACTTTCATCATAACACTAGCTCCATCTGTGATTGTGGCCACAATGTCCGTGTCCAAGTTAAGATTGAACTTGGCAAGTCTTCCTTGAACAAGCTCGATTGCTTTTTCAGATTTCATGCTGCCTTTGACACGAATCATACCAAGAGACTGAAAACTTTGTCCGTCGTGTAGATTGAGATTCATGTATCGACGATTCCTGACTGAAGTTGATTCGTCAAAGCTAATTGAAAAACGATCTCCGTTCTTCTTGGCTGTATTAACTTTTTCACTGACAGTCATGAGAGTGTTTTTAAACTCTTTAACAAAGTGATCACGGATGGTTTGGGGACTTTTGGGCATAGAATAACCATCAGCTTTGAAAGCTCTACTAATTAGAGAACTGTTTGCAATTTGGTTAAAAGTAAGACCATACACTAACCGAGCTATGAACTCGCTGATGGACTCCTTCTTACTCTTAAAGTAAGACTCAATGCGTGAAACTTTCAGTTTTGGTTGATTATCCTCAGCAGCATTTCATAGAATCTTTTGACTTGAATTCTGTGCTTTGATTTCAAGTGACTGATCAAACTTTTGGTGCTTGAACCAGCTGCTTTCAGTGTCACTGAACATAACTTGCACTGTGCTCTTTGTTGAGCTTGTCATATAAGAAATGTTTCCAAACATCTGATTTTCTATGGTCACTAACGTCTTGAAACTGAATGTCTGACATGTTTTGTTTGTGTCTACAAAATTCAGCAATGTAATATAAATGGTAAATAGTCAACTTTTAAAAAAGACAGCTTTTTATTTTTGTTTTTGATCATGTGATGCTGTAACACGCGACAATCGTTTGATCGCTTTCGCTTTGATGTTCAACCAATACTTTAACCGGCGCCTGCTTAATAAGGGCAAGTGGAGCTAACACTGCGGGTGTTTTTCACTGTTCCAAAGTTCAATTTTGTACGCTGCGGTCTGCGGGTGCTTAAATCGTAGTTAATATTCCTGAGTAACACTGAAATTTTTAAATTTTAAAACCCGGGTTTCGGGTAGTTAAAAAATAGCAAAAAACCCGGGTTTCGGGTTCGGGAAAACCCGGGTTGGAAACACTAGTTGATATAGAGCATTTCTTGTTTTTTCAATTAATTTTTTTGCTTCGCTTAGAGCTTAAGCGCGGAAAGAAATAAAAAATGAATAAAATAAAAAAAGAATACTTCATTCCACGTTTATTGTCCTGGAAATGGGCCTTAACACTATATAGTATACTTTAAGAAATACAATTAGTTTACTTACCGTAACCTTAGCAACAAATTGTTCAAACAATTGTTGTTCTAATTTTTCCTTGCAAAGATCATGAACTTTAGCTTCATAATAAGTCATGTTGCTACAACATTTGCAAAGCCCATATAGGAAAAGTGCTAGTACAGAAACACTACCGATCAGCGAAAAACCAAATATCTGGGATATGGTTTTGTTTTTTTTATATTCGGAGCTGAATTTCAGAGATGTCAAAGTCTACAAAAAAGTTTGTTAGAATATCGGATTAAACATAATACCAACGATAACAAAGGTCAGTGAATGCTCTGTAAAGAAAAGATTTAAAATTACCTGATACAAATTTTGGAGTTAGTATATTAAAAAGTTAAATGTTTTAGGCCTACTATAACTATTAAAACAATTTTTAGTGGAATGTTTCAAAATTGAACACAAAATGAATTTTTATTGTTTGTTTAAGTTGGGATGTATTAACCTCTCTGTTATATTTGTGCTTGTGTTAGTTAAGATTTTTAGTTAAATTTTCATCTAATAGGGACATGAATCTATCCCTTTGTACTGAAGGTGAACAACGGTTTCCAGTCACTGTCTATCAATGCATAAAATCAAGATAAGTTTGAAACTTAAAAATCTGTCGTTCTATATTGACCGTATTAAAAACTTAAAAAAGTTAAAATTGATTTCGATCACAAGATCATCATCAGTTAACAATTCTGTGCAAAATAAAAACAAAATTTGAATAAAAATGTTAATTATTGTAAAAACAAAAAACGCATAAATTAACTAACGAGGAGCTCTACACAATGGCAGTTACGGAATTTCCCATCAGGCTTTTACAGTCAGCTGAAGACATAACTGCATCCAGCATTACAGCTTTTTTGGAAATACTATTGAATCCAATTAGTGAGATTTTTTGTCAAAATTCCATAAATGAACATTTCTCAGATAGCAAAAACTAGCTTTTAAAACTTAAATCCTGGAAATATAGTCCGGAAACCAATTATACAAAAAATTGGATTATTAACACAGCTGATGTACAGGCATTATACCCGAGTATAAACCGAGATTTGGTCAAAAAATCATTATGATATGCGTTGAAACATGACTCTAAGTCAGGGGTCGGCAAACTGCGGCCCGCGAACAAATTTTTTGTGGCCCTCGAACGACCTCACTTTTAATGCATAAAAACAAAAATTCCTAATAAATTTATTATTATTGCGTTATACGCATGCGCACGGATTTATGTAGTAACAATGGCTGTTGTACGGCGTTTATTTTGTAGTAAGTAGCGAAAGCGAAAGCACATCTCAGTTGTATGTCGTTTACTTGCCGAACGTACCTATCGTTAGTTGTAATTATCAGTTTAGTTTAGTTTTAACGTTTCATTAATTTTATTTTTAAAATTTAACATTAAAATGGCTGGGAAATGTAGAAAAGTTGACGACGAGGGTCGAACAGTCCAAAGTGCTTGGACGGAAAAATATTTTTTTGTTGAGCATTATTCAAAACCTGTTTGTTTAATATGCCAAACCAGCATCGCAGTTATGAAAGAATTTAATGTTAAACGTCATTACGAAACGTGTCATAGCAAATACAAGGAATATGTTGGAGAAAGGAGAAAGTTAAAGATAAAGAATTTAAAAAGTGGATTTGAACAGCAAACTAATTTTTTTAAGAAGAAACAAGAAGAAAGCGAATCAGTTACAAAGGCAGCATTGGTTGTTAATTCGCTCATCGCTAAACAAATGAAACCATTTACTGATGCCGAGTTTATTAAAGAATGCACATTAGCCATGGTTAACGAAGTTTGTCCTGGAAAGAAACTCCTGTTTGATAGTATTCCGTTATCTGCCAGAACAGTTACTCGCAAAGTGGAAGTTATCTCTGAAAATCTTAAATTGCAACTTAAAAAGAAATGTACTGATTTTGATTATTTTTCCCTCGCATTTGATGAAAGTACGGATGCATGCGATACTGCGCAACTAGCCATTTTTATTCGAGGTATCACAGGTAATTTTGACGTAATTGAGGAGTTTGCCGAATTGATTTCGATGAAAGGTACTACACGAGGAGACGACATAGCTCAAGCAATATTAGAATGTACCGGTAGAATGCAGCTTGATCTATCAAAATTTGTTTCTGCTACTACCGATGGCGTCCCAGCTATGGTTGGCTCTCACAAAGGTGCAATTGCTGTTTTACAAAATCATGTAGCTTCGTTGGGGTTTTCCAACACAATTATAAAACTACAATGCATAATTCATCAGGAAGTTATGGCATCAAAGGTGACGCATTTGGATATGACAGGTTTAATGTCTACTGTAGTTAAAATTATCAACTTTGTTTTGGCAAGAGGCCTAAACCACCGCTAATTCAGAAGTTTAATGGAAGAAATGAATGCTCAGTATCAAGATCTGGTATATTTTTGCGAGGTTAGATGGCTAAGTCGCGGTGCTATTACAACGGTTTTATGATTTGCGAAACGAAATTGTGACATTCTTGAAACAAAAAAATGCAAGTTTTGTTATTGATGAACTTGGTGATCCAGATTGGTTAACAGATTTAGCCTTTCTCACAGATTTCACGTCTCATATGAACAAGCTTAACTTACTACTGCAAGAAAAGGGGCAATTTATTAATCGGATGTATGATTGTATTACTGCCTTTGTAAACAAGCTACGTCTTTAAAAAACTCAACTAATCAATTTCAACTTTGCTCATTTTCTCAATTTAGGCCTTTGTAAACCTGCCAACTCTGATAAATACGTATCAGTAATCGTTTCCACTAAAACTTAATTTGTATCTCGATTTTGTGATATGAAAAACCAAAAAGACAAATTTGATTTATTTGCCATGCCATTTTCAGTTGATGTTAATACTGCGCCACATGAAATGCAAATGGAAATAATTGAACTTCAATCATCCAATATGTTGAAGGCCAAATATGATTCAGTTCCAATTGCCAACTTTTATAAAAAATATGTTCAGAAATCCACCTATCCTCATCTGTTTGACAATGCAAAATTTGTAATGTGCATGTTTGGAAGCACATATTACTGTGAGCAGCTTTTTTCCAAAATGAATTACACTAAGAATAAACTTCGTACTCGCTTGTCAGATCGTCATTTGAACGACGTACTGCAGATATCATCAACAAAGTTGCCAG
Source organism: Diplosoma virens (assembly GCA_963680785.1). Lineage (NCBI taxonomy): Eukaryota > Metazoa > Chordata > Ascidiacea > Aplousobranchia > Didemnidae > Diplosoma > Diplosoma virens. Next base: position 31,236,042 of record OY796886.1, read on the forward strand.
TTGATTTTAACGCTTTGGCCATCGCACAGAAACCACATCATCCTTCACATTGATGATAAGTAAATAAAAACAATGTATTGTGTTTTAATATGTGTTTGATAATAAATAAGAAACGACCACATACACGTCTCATTGTGACAGACGCTTAACACAGGAATAGGAGTTGCGGGTGCGTCATAATTTGAAGAAAATTGTAGCGATTGTTTATTGGCGGAAATTAATGTGGCCCGCACGCTACTGGAAATTTGTAGATTTGGCCCAGTAGTACAAAAAGTTTGCGACCGCTGCTCTAAGTTAAACTATAAAGCACAAGCAATCTTGGTTTATTTGACTGTATTTTGTTTAAATAATATGATTTTACAGCACAAAGAAAAGTTCTATAGACAAACAAATGGAATAACTACTGGGGACAACCATTCAGTGTCCTTGGCTAATATTGCTATGCATTTTGTTTTGTTACCTATATAGGAAACTTTAAATAATCCTTCCATCTTCAAACGCTTTATTGATGATATTGTTTGTAGCAAGTAGCTCGCAAGGCTAAAGGCAGTCCGATTGAAGAGCTTGAATGAAAAACAAGAACATTACTTAGAAAGTTTGAAAGGTCTGAAAGAAAAATGCTATTTATTGCGATCTGATTTTAATAAAAAATTAACCAACAAGATAATTAAATTTTCTTCAGGATGGACCGATCGTTTCAACCCTAAAGTTATTAAGAAAAAGAAAACAAGTAGTAGAGCAGTGTGGACCACATCTTTCCCCAAACTTTTAAAACTTACAAGCAAAGAAAAATCACTGAAACCTGAAGCTACAGTAACTTATCGAAACCCGCCAACTCTTTCCAAAAAGTCTACAAAATTATAAACAGCTAGCTGGTACAAAGAGAAATTATAAATTCAATTTTTGTTAATAAGAGACTTGTAAATTCAATATGTTGTTAGAAAGAACTCGCGATTCTTAAATTCACTCTTCGTTAAAAAGATGCTGGTTTGTCTGATGATTTAAGGGAATTCAATTGCTTTATCCGTCCTCGAGGTGCTGAACTTGTTTGATAAGGTCAGCGAAATCCCTCCAAGTTACACAAAGTTACAACAAGTTACAAACTTTACCCTTATATTTAAATATGCCTAACTCTGACGCCCGATCAAAAAAAAAAAAATAGTTATAACCAGTGCTTTTTTTGTAAAAGAAAAGGTGCGGGAACTCATAGAGGATTTTATTTTGTGGCCAGAGAAGCTATCTGAGTAGTTACCTAGGCCTATTCAGAGTGGTTTTTAAAGAATCGAAATTGACAAATGAGTTTGACGATCAATTAGTGTGATGTAAATTTAAGCAAAATTTAAATACTGTAACTTGGACTGGGTCTTGAAGCCTTAATTTAACACGTTTATACTTAACACAAACACTGATGATAAACACGTAGCAATTGAACGAATAATTTAAACAGAAAATGTTGAAAATGTAATAGCATACAATTTATAATGAATTATGAGACAAAAACAATTTTTTCTGACATTTTGGGGGGGGTCAATTGCCCCCTTTGGCCATGCCTGGTTGCGGGCCTGCTTCTTGTTAATCTGTTATTTTAAAAATTATATAATCACTTCTTAACACAAATTTAATTTATTGTAAGCTATTTAAGGCAAATGTTCATAGTAAATTCCAAAGTTTTTTCCAATTCTCGTCCGACAAATCTTCTCGAATCCTTTCCTTGCTGTTAGTATCTATGGCCGAATGTCGTCCTCTGAGTAACCACAGCTTAACATACTTTGAAGGATCGAAAAGTATCAAAGGTGGTCTGACAATTTTGATGAACAAAAGTGCTGAAATTGTCTTAGTCTTTAACGAAGCTCTTGTTGGGGTGGCAATTAGATTCATCTGAGAAAATCCGCGTTCACATTCACTTGAAGAAATGGGAATGGTATTCAGAGTCTGTATCAAAGGCAGCAGTTTTTCTGGATATGTTTTTTTAAGAATGTATTTACGGAAACTACGAATCATTTCTCTTTCATTTAGTTGCAGTCTGATTGACAAGTTTGTAATTTCCAATTCTCCAAATGTCAGTTGAGTATTAACATCTTCAGGCCAATGTTTTTGATCAAGTACGCGAAACCAATACGCCAACTCTTCGTCTTTGCTATCAAACAATCTTTTTTCGATTGACTCTTTAATTTTGTATAAAATGTACTTGGGTCAATGGGAAGATCCTTTCTTGAATCTTTTTCGTGAAGTAAAACTCCACGAAAGCGAAGATCACATACAGTAGCAACAGCGCATTTATAATAGGGTCCACAGTTCTGTCTTCTTTCTTCAAAAACTTGTACCAGCATTTTTATTTTCTTATTTGCCTTGTACAGGTCCATGTTCCAGTTCTGTAGATCCAAACTTAATTCTGATAATTCCTGGAGAGTGTCACATATCAATCCTAGGTCCAATAAAAATTCTGTAGATGTGATTTTTCTTTTCAAGCCATCATAAGTGCATTTATCATTTTTATCTCTTGTAGGATCATGCATTGCTTCTTCAAAATGATACACAAGAGATTCAAAATTATTCCACACAGCCAAAACTGTACGAAAACTAGATGACACCCATTGGGTACTTAAAATTCTTCCAATTTTCAGCAGCTCAGCCCCCAGTAATTCTGCACATAAATGTAACTCTCTACTATTCTTTGGCAAAGCATGGTATATGACGTAAAGTTTATCAATAAATGATTTGAATCTATTTATTCCTGAAGTTTTCTTGACAGCATCACCTACTGCTAATTCTAGTCTATGATAAGCACAATGCCAAACTATAATAGAAGGAAAATGTTCTGACAGCAATTTTTTCACTCCACTTTTACACCCTAACATCACAGCAGCGCCGTCGCAAGCCAGAGAAACCAAATATTTTTTTAAATACTCTTCTGTCATCTCATGAGAGTGAAGACATTTAAGTAAGGAATCAAATACTCCTTCCGCCGTTACTTTTTCAGGTTCTACCAAGTCCAAAAACAAATTGATCGGTGAATTCTTTCCTATACCTTCGATACAGCATCGAACATATACTATACGGGTAGTTTTTTGTTTATTGTGGTTGATTCATCAATTATCAATAAAATTTTACTATAGGATTGAACAATTTCTTTAACCACAGTTTTCCTCATTTCTTCACTTGTATGATTAACAATGTTAATACACGCATTTGTAAAATGAAGAATACGACCCATCTCAACTCCATTCAGTTCTTGCAGATCAATTTCAATTTCAAAATGATGGAACGATTGATTTTCCTTCGCTACTTTATATGCAGTTCGAAAAATTTTTTGAGTTGTTTTTTTTCGTTAGATAATGACGTTAAAAAAACATTCTCAAGTTTCATTTTTTCGCTTTCAGCAACTATTTTCAATGCTGATTTATGTGCAGCAGATTCTCTGTGACGAAAAATTTTTTTTCGAAGTGAGCTCAGCTGTTGCTTCCTATCTTTGCCACAATAGGTTATCTCATTGTCAGCCCATTCTTTGAAAAGTTTCATTCCCATTTTCGTTTCAACTCCAAGAGTTCCAACTTTACTACAAGGTGTACAGCCAAGTTTCATTTTGCAAACACAGAGCCATTCATTTTTCAAGCAAAAATCTTTTTTTTGATCATAGGTCCAGCAGTCCGGCCAGTCATTTGTAGTTTGGCTTTGCTTCTCAAGATCAGATTCAGAAATATCAACAGGCGTCCTTATTTTCGTATGTTCTGTCGTTGTGTCTGCTAATATTCTTGCGTTTTTATTGGCAGGACCGGTGGTTGAGAAGTAATTAGTAATTTTTTTTCATTTTTAAATTTGGGATCGCAATTTTCCACTAAAAATAAAAAAAAGATTTTCAATTAACCAACGATTTTTTAAATAAAGAAATTTTTAGCATTCGCACGTAGTCGCACGTAGTAAAGATTAGGGTCAGGGTTAGGTTTACTGTTAGAAAAATACGTTTAAACTTAGATCACATATATTTTGGGCGATAACTAGCATAGCTCGTTCTTGAAATACGCATAGCCTACTCTCTAGAAACCTAAAAAGCACAGCTTGCCGCCCCTGGATATCAGTGAAACTGCCACCCCTGCTCATTTCCGCTAATATAAACTGCCGCCCCTATGTTGATAAACTTTAGCCCAAACAAATTATGGTTACTAACACAATTACAAACTTAAACTCGTGCTAAGCAGCTAAATTATTGCTGAGCACTTGCGTAATCAGAATGAAGGCTAGACTAGACGAACAATATGTAGGCTATATGTTTATGACGCTATAAATCCATCTATGAGGTAACCTACCATGGGAGACTCGTTTAACAGAATCCCAACCGTTAAAATTTAACTGTTTTACCCAAACTTAACTGTTTAACCCAACCCTTAACTGTTAAAACAAGCTTTTTGAGTAGGCAAAGTAAATTTTTCGAAATTTAATTTTTGTTTTCTGGAGAGATAGTGGGTACCGTTTTATTAAAATGTTTTCTATCAGTCGAACCACAAAACAATAGGCTATTAAATGCCTAACAAGGTTTAGCAACTAAAACTTAACTCTTTGAGATATTAACAAAAACTTAACTAAGTATGAGATGGGGTAAGTTGTAACATAGGCTGATGAGGCATATTGTAACACTTATTTTTGTGCATAGGTTTAACTAGCTTACATTAAAACTAACTTGGGCAACAACATTTGTGAATAGTATGAGAAATTATAAAAGAAAGGCTAACAGGAACACCAGCTCATCATTACAAGACAACTTAATTAAGAGCTGCTGCAGCATGCAGTTGCTATAATTTAAAAGAGATCAATAAGGGAAGTAGCAAAACATTGGTGTTGGCCATGTAAAACTCTACAGAGTGCTAAAAAAACTCAAACATAGGCTAAGTCCTTGGTGCAAAACAAGAAAAGGTCTAAAAAGTGTGCCATGTTAACAGAAACACCAGAAAAAGACAATCTGTTACAGCTCCAAACAAAGAAAAACCAATTTTTGAAAAAACACTAAAAGCAAAAGAGTAGTTTTGCATTACACTTCTTGAGCCCTATTTTAACAGTCGTCTTGATGAGGAGTGGGTGGTACAATGCTTAATTACCTAAAGAGGTCACATTTAGTTCGTGCCGAAAATTTGAATACATATTTTTGTCACAAATGTGATTCTGAAATTTGTGATTGGGCTAATCCAGCAGTGAAAAAAACTGTTTAAACATATTTAGGCAACGGCCAAATACCTCATTTTTTGTGCTTGATACTCATGTTTATGACTAGGCTATGTGTGATTTTATTGTCTTTACTTTTTCATATTGCTATTTTCTTCAAATTGCATTTAAATTTAAACAGTTATTAGTGATTTTGTTGCTGTTACAACTTATCCTAACTGGTGTTACAACTTACCCCATTGACGGGGCACATTGTAACGCTTTTTTTAAATATTTACAGTAAATCATAATTTTAACCACTAAGCTTTGAAAATTATTTATTTATTTTAAACAGTGATCTAAATTTTTCATATTAAACAAAAATTTTGAAAAAAAATTTATTATGAGAGAAATAGCAAAAAGAAAAAAGTGTTACTACGTGCCCCAGTCTCCCCTACGTTGGACAAACTTAAAGCGAATTTTCTGTACGGTGGAATGCACACAGAACGAATTGGAACGAATTTAAATTTGAAGAAAACAATGACCGAGCTGCCCTACTAAAACATTATGTCAATGATCACGAGGAAACTATAGTCAAAAAACCATGCATTTCCGATTGTTTTAGGGTTATTTTTCTTGAACAACCAAACAAAAGAAATTTGGACTGGTGTAACGACCGTTGGCTTATATAAATTGGATGCCAAAATTAATATAAATAAAGTAATTTTACCAAAAATTAAATAATTTTATATTCTACCGGTTGCAAAATTTTAACTCAGACAAATGAATATCTTTCTCAAGCTTCTGTAAGTAGTGCCATGCAGTTCTAACGTCATGCGGTAACTCGTTGAAAAAATAGATGACGTCAGTTGTTTTTTATTTTTGGCTTGTATTGTAGTGTGACGCCAGTTGCATTTTTGTTGCAGTTACTAGTGTATTAACTTAAATTAGTAAAAAATCTTTTCAAAGTAGTTTTTTTAATTCAGTGCAATTATTAGGTTCATTTTTATTCAAATTTTGTTCTTTTTTTGGCGAAAAAATACTAAACATTATTCTGACTTCGACACCGTAATAAAAATTAAATTTATATTTTTTTAACATTTTTGAAACCACCTACAGTATACTTTCAAACTCAGGCTTCACTATCTTAACCTTCTGCATTAGATGTTTGCGTCTAGTTGATCAATTCTTCTAACTAATCAGACATTTTAAACAAGGAATTTAAATTGCAAACAAGTCAAATTTTTTACTCCCCATGTTGCCCTTATGAATGTCAAACTGAAGTTTAAATTTTTACTTTTTACTAACTTATAAGACATCGTAAAAAGAATAACTATTTAAAATTTTTAAAAATAATAAAAAAAATTAAAACTAATATTTTTTGTCTAAGCTGTCGAGTGGATACTGTAAGAAAATCATTCACAAGAATAAATGCTGAAAAATGAGTTACAAAGTGCTTGGAGGCAGCTGTGACTGCAACGTTAAAGAAAAAAAGCTATCAAAATTAATCTTAAGATTTAGAATGGATTGAATTTGTTTATTTTATGGCAATTTTTTAAAGGTAGCTTTTGAAAGCGCATTCATTTCTTGAAGACTTTTGATCTGACACTTCTCGGGAGGAATCGTCAGAATAAACTGAAAGCGATCCGATCGTGGTTACGTAGAAAATGAGAGCGCGTCTGATTGGTCAAGAAAGGGACCAATCGAGAAAAGAAGAAAAATAAAAGCGCTTTTGATTATTTGAGAAAAGTGACCAATCAAAAGCAAACGAAAAGAGCATTAATGAACGAGTTTTAGACGGTAAAAAAATTTCTTGTGTTGACATAGATTAGGATGAAAAGATTTGATAAAAGTAGCTTCAAGAGCAAAAAGGTACAAAAAAGTATGTTACCGGGCAAGAATAGAGAATTCGGGGTCGGAGAAAGTTTTGGATGACACAGAGAAAGTTTTTCAAAATATGCTGTCCAATTGCAGAGTCATGGACGATTATTTAAAAGGCGCTTTTGTCTTGCAGACACGGAAAATATTAGTGCGGTTTTGAAAAAAAAAAAGTTTCTAATTGGCCTGGAAAAGTGTTTTCTCATGCGTTCTTGCAAATTTTGAGATGTACATACTACGTACCGACTGTTGCAGTGGCACATAAATTAATGAATGAAATTGTTGTGGTGATGGGTAGGTAATACATTCTTCTTAGTCGCGGGTAGAAGAGGCTTAGTTGTAAAAGCAGCATGTGTTTGAACAGCAAAATAGCGATGCGTAATGGCTGTATTAGTAATTTGCTTTTTAAATCTGGTTGTTTTCATATTACGTTTTCCAGCATAAAAGGTGGAGGTAAACCGGGCATTTTGGGCATGTTGAGATAACTGATTGAATTGTTGGATCTTTTTGGTAAATGTGGATCTAATAATATCGTTTGAATAGCCATCAGCAACCAAGACAGATCGAATCAGAAAGTTTGAATCAGGATAGATCGAGTTAGGAACCTTCAAAGAATGAACACGCTTTTTAAGCTACCTTGAAGTTTTGTCCTTCCATCGGCAATTTTTTGTTGTTTTATTTGAAAATACATCAATAACAATTTATTATTTTTTTTGAGTTATCAAAAATTCAGTGTTAATTAAAATTAAGTAGATTCAATAAATATAAAATTACAGCATATAAACACCAGAAAATCCGTAAAGAAAGTTGGCATTAAACCAACATAATACCTTGTTTCCACTAAGAGCGTGGTTTGGAGTATTTATTCTTTTATTGATTTTGTGAAAGAAAACATAGAAAGAAGTAAAAAATTCATTAAAACAAGCAAAGAATGCTCCATTCCACGCTCGCTGTAAAAACGGACTTTAAACTCCGTATAGAACATCGACATCGAACCATCATAAAATCCATACAAGAAATCGGCGTTAATCCATAAAAATCGGCACAAAAAGTCGTCATTAAACCACTATAAAATCCGTGCGGTTCAACATGTTCATAACAACTGCAGTGCTCGCGGTCAAATTGATATAGGTTCTATACGGGTTACCCTAACAGGGCCACTACTATTGCCTGCACGGGACCCTTGTAAGCCCTGCAAAGAATTGGTGGCTGGGCAATGCTTCAAATTTATATATGTAAAAATTAGCAAGATACAAAATTTTTAAAAATATGCATTGACAAAAATGAATAAATTCATTATTCAAAAAATTAAATGTATTAATACAGGGTGTTTCAAAAGTAACGTACCGAAAGTATATCTCATATTAATGAGTAGAATACAAGCTATAAAGATTTAATAACATTTATTCATCAAAGATAACATGACAGAGAACCAAAATGCGGAATATATATCATATACATAGGCATATTCTATGAATATTTGCTACATTAACTAATCATAACAGTTGCTGGAAATGTGAACTATCTTCTTGGAGACAGAGCTCGACTCTCCGACGCAGGCTGCTGAAGACTTGGTGCAGTTCCTCACATCTGATATCGGCAATGCCTTGTCTGATATTATGTTTAAGATCATTGATTGAACAAGGATTGCCAGCATAAACAAGTCCCTTCAATTTTCCCCAAAGGTAAAAATCTGGTGGTGTCAAGTCTGGTGAGCAAGGTGGCCATAAATCTCGTGAAATGACGCGTTCACCGAATACCTTGCGGACGTTTTTGTCAAAACTGTTTTTGTAATTGTAACTGTTTCTGTAATTATGAAGATATATTTTGCGGCAATAAATGTAAGCATTATTCCCTGTAGATATACAATTATTGTCATAATGTATTTCAGTAGTATAGTGGTATGTTACTTTTGAAACACCCTGTATATTGTGTATTGCTTGCTGTAATAGAATTTGGCTAATTTCTTTGCTTTTTTCATTTTTAACAATAAAAAGAAAATAGTTAATTAAATTTAAAAAAGCGTGCTTAACCTTTTGACAAAAAATTTTATAATCTTTTCAGTAAGTCAAGTAGCCATTGTATTTTTTTGGTAGTAAACTTAATAAACTTACCTGACAACTTTGATTTTTTGGAATCTCATAAGGATTGTTTGTGTTTATGCACGCCCAATAGTCACCGTCTACAGTGATCAAAATAGTCCAAAAAAAAGGAAATAAAATTGCAAACAGAAATATTCGAACGCAACGCATCCCAGGATAATAGCAACATTCCATGCCACAACAATCAATCGACAACTTACATGGAAACCACGTCGGGAAAAATACTTTTTTACAGGAAGGCCTACAACAACAAGGCCCGGTACAACATCTATTAACTGAACAGAAACCGACGATGAGTCTCCAAAAGTTGGGGTTTATTGCCAAGCCAATCACTGATAACACAAGACAAGGTGTTGCTATTAAGAGATTGAGTAATTCATTGTACTCCAGGTTCTCAGTTTTTTCAAGGACATTTAAGAAATTCCGTTTCAACTGCTTGTTCAAAAAGAATTAGAAGTATTACAAATGCACCAGTTATAACTAGCAATTCATATTTTGATAAAATGCTTTTCAACTCTTTTAAAGTCATATTGATTAAAATGTTTTTTAAATTTTACTTTAAAAAGATACAGTACATATAGTATACGTTCTGCATATCATAGATAATGTTTAGCTGTGTACCGAGTTCGTTAACAGTAAGCATTTAGCACACATGTTCAACAAAAAACTTATCTCTTTAATTATCAAATGAGTTTTTAATTATAATCGACATCAGAATAAAAAAAAACAGTTACAAGTAGGATTTGTTATTGACTCTTGACAACTCTGTGGCTCTCCAAAATGTCTAGGAATTTTTGTCTGGTCTATATCTACATCGGTATTTTAAAGTCCCAGACCCATTCACTTTTCTCCCTGTCCCGACTATTTATATTAATTTTATAGCTTATTTTCAAGATCTTAATAACACTATGAATAAGATATAACAGCTAATTATGTAAAACTGGTGCAAAGCTTATAATATTTTCTTCGATTTTTAAAATGTTCCGGATTCGGAACTTTGAAAAGTTGAAAATCATTGTTTTACACAAACACTCTCTCTCTGTCTGTTTGTCTCTCTGAGGGTATTACGACTGAGTGTACAAATTCTTTAGAAACGATTTGATTATTTGGTCGCGACTCTCTTTTTTCTTAACAAAAATTAGGCGATCAGCACTTTCCCCCTAACATAGACACCGAAAAACTAATAAATAAAAAGCAGGATGATTTTAAGATTAATTAATAATCATGAAGAAAGAAAATATACCAAATAGGGTAAAACTAGGAAAAATAATGAATTAAAATCAAGGGTTTGAGAAATCAAGTTTTACGTTTGTTTGCTCCTTAAGCACAAACTGTAACATGCAGAACAGAACAAAACAGAACAGAGAAATTTATTTCATACGATTCAATATGTAAATACAACAATGCTCACAAAACAATACTAGTAAAAATATTAATAAAGAAGAAGAATAAGAGTGTGTTTTACTGGCATAATTTGTTATACGTAAAAAAAATACCGAACGTATGCGGAGACTGCGAAGTGACCAAAAAAAAAAAAAATCAAATAAAACATTTACACGATAATAGGCAACAAAAATAACCCAAGTGTTTTCTTCGACAACGGTATAAAAAGATGAGTTTGTTGCATATCGGAAGACTTTCTGTTAATAACGGTTTTTCTACTTGCTTTGAGCAGAAATATGGTTTGTAGGATACACTGCTGGTGTATTTTAAAATTTAAAGTATTATATGTTTATATTAATATATATTGCAGGAGTAAATCGATCTTCGAGTGAAACGTTTATTTTTATTTCTCTAGTAACCACCTGACGAATCTAAGGATGAAACAGACTGTTGTGGTTTTTAAACAGTGATTAAATAAATTTTGTATTAAATTGCTCTGATTTTTTTCATTGAGCACTCTGCGGAAAAGATCAATTCACTCCTGCAATAATATATATATATATATATATATATATATATATATATATAAGCGCCATCTAGCGGCAGCGGAATTGAAACAGCGCAAACTATATTTTTTTATAATGCATTTTTGCATCAAATTAAATTAATTATTAACTATTTTATAAGTAGAATAAATACGAAATAAATAATAAAAATCATTCTCACTCACTTGCTTCAAATTTTAACGACTTATTTCAATCATTTATCACTTGATACTTATTGATAGCATTGAGTGAGTGAGCGTGATATCATTGAGTATCATTGAGAGAGACTTGATATCATTCAGTACCGTAAGTGAGTGAGAGTGATATCAAGTGATAAAAATGATTATAATGAGTCGTTCAAATTTAAAGCAAGTGAGTGAGAATGATTTTTATTATTTATTCTACTAATAAAAAAGTTAATATTGTTAATTTATCTCACATTTCTTAATACAATTAATATTTAATTTAATTTGATCTAAAAAGGCTTTATATTAAAACATAGCATCATTACGCAGCCTAGTCATGCACTGGTTATTTAATTGTTCAGTTTGTTTCATAATATTATTTTTACGTATTTATTTATTTATTTTGTTTTTTTTCTTTTTTCACTTATGTCTTTATATGATTAAGGTGTTGCAGCCATGCTTTATACTATCTTGTACTTTTACTTTGTTTGTCATATGCATGTTTTAACGTCTGACGTTGTGCTGCTTCTTCCTTTTCTTGATCTTTTTAATGTTTATAATTTTTGTGTTAAACTGTTTAATAATGATCGAGAATAAAAAAATACTGATCGACTGACTGACTGATAGTTTGCGTTGTTTCTATTCCACTGCCGCTAGATGGCGCTAATACATGTATATAATACTTCAAATTTGATCGTACTTCAAATTTTAACGATACACCTGATGCTGAACCCAAAACCGAATGAACGGATGATACGTCTTTCTACCTCAAAGTGAATTGCATTACACTTTTTTCCCAGCAAAAGCATGAATTAGAATCGAAATGAGACTTTTTTTAACGGTATTGATTAGTATGAAGATCAACGTCTTGCAGTGGCATTCTGTAGCGTGCGCTTTCATGGCACCAGTCACGTGAGAGCCTCATATTCACAAACCACACTCAAAAATACTGACTTTTAAAAACTTTACAAAAAAATATTTCAAAAACATCTAGTTCAGACTATAAGCTAAGATTATGCATGCTTTTTACACAATGCGGAGTCCTTTCTGCTATCTTTCCAAACTTCATATATACTGTATTTTCAAGTATCTGTTCATTGGCGTTCATGATGCAAGATGCCTCTCTTTTCGGTGCAGCAATGCATTGAGAGAAACCATAAACCTTGAAACAGCTTCTTTTACAATAAACTTTTAAGGAAAAAAGTAAGCTGCCGTATCCCTACACAGTATTAATGTAGCTATATATACACTAATTAAGTACCACTGCAGAGTTTTAAAATGCGGGTCTTAGAAAAACCTTTCTTTTTACCATAACAAAATCCGAAGTTTGTTCCAAAAAAACTTTTAAGCTTTGCATAAAATTCTTACATTGTTGTTTGCTAACTTTTGAGCTAACAGATGTTTCTCAAAAATCAAAGGAAATGGCGTATCTTCTCGAAGTAACTTTACCTGCTTGAACACGGTCATGTGACATAACCGAAATTTCCGTTTCGAACGGGTGTGGCATACGAACACAAAATCAAATCGCAAAGCTCAAGTGTGGTACATAAATCTCACTTGCGTTTTTGCTTCGAATTCGACATTATAGCAACCGATCATAACCTCCGTATACCGTTAAAGAGCGTGGGAAATCAATCAAGAGCCAATAATACAACTGCTACTTGCATCGACAATAATTTTTTGTTTATTCTATGAACTTTTTTTACTGGTGAAGAAATGTTATGCTTTAAAAAATGTTATGTTATGCTAAATATTATGCTATTACTTTAATAACAGGAACGTGCAACTACTGTATTTATCTCAATGGGCCAAAACGTACAATAGTAAAAATGCTGCGGGCCGGACAATTTAGTACCTAGCAAAAACAGCTGTTGTTATTCTTCCTTGTATTGTAAAAAAAAATTTCTCAATCAATTTACACGAAGCGTTAAAATACTAATAAAATAACTTAAAAACTAGCTGCGCAGTATCGCTAACGTTTGTACTCGCCCAAAGCAATACTAAAAACAGAACATTTGCTTATTTTCTGCTTTAAAAAAGTTCGATATTTTTTGAATGGTCATCTATTCGCCAATTGCCACTATAAACCGAGACAAATTTAGTTGCTCCACAACACGTTTTTTTTCTGGAAACACACGTCTAGTGAGCAACTCCAAACAATTCTTAATGAATTCACCATCACTGTAAGCTTTTTTTCAATTACTTCAGATATCTCAAGCTCAGTGTCTGTTTTATACGCATGAAATACTTCCTGCATGCTCAAAGACTTTTTAAACTGCTTTATTTTGTCAAATCATAATTGACCTTCAATACCATCAAATTTGGAAGAATGTTTTGTGCAATTGCTTGATATTGTACTTTTTCATTACTGCTAGATTATTTTGGCAAATCAAATCAGTTTGAGAACCAGAACCATGTATTATCAGACGTAGAAAGTTTTGTTTTATCGCATGATCTGAACTTCAGCCTTCCACCAAAATTAATATGCAGAGAAGAAGTCTTTGCAAAATTTGAATCGTTGTGGGCCCAATTGGGCCATCACAGAGTTTCATCAGAAAATGATCAATCTTCTTTGAAGGCTAGACTTACAGACCTTGCCCATCTCTACTGTGGTGAAGAGATTGACTCACGTGATTTTGCTTTTCATGGAGAATGCTTTCGAGCACTCAACAGCTTGCATTCCAATGAAAATATTGTCATCAACAAACCGGACAAAGGTTCAGGAGTAGTCATTCTGAACAAGAATGACTTTATAGATAAAATGCTAGGAATACTTGATGATCCATCAAAATTTGAAAAACTTGGACCAACCTCAAGCAACGACAACACTGCTAATATTGAATCAAAACTTCAAAAACGTTTATTAGAACTATTTAAAAAAGATTCAATACCCAAAAGTCTTTACCAAAATATTCGTCCCACCGGATCATCAAGACCCAGAATGTATGGTTTACCCAAAACGCATAAAACAAACATACCGTTACGACCGATACTATCTATGACAGGCTCATCCCATCATGAGCTCAGCAAGTGGTTAGCAAGCCTCTTGGAACCGGTATTAAAGCGTTTCTCGACCCATTGTATTCGTGACTCATTTACAGTACGTTTGCTGATGCTATTCAAAACTCTAAAGATGCTAACAATCTTTTCATGTGCTCCTTCGACATCTCAAGCCTTTTTACAAACGTCCTACTTGAAGAGACCATTAATATCTGTGCAGATGCCTTATATTGCGATGATTCGGATGCACAACCACTTATTTCTAAGGCTGTCTTCATTGAACTGATGAAAAGTGCCACATCTGGAGCAGAGTTTAGCTTTAACGACATCATGTACAAGCAAACTGATGGGGTTGCAATGGGTTCACCACTAGGCCCAGCCTTAGCTAACATCTTTGTTGGATTTTATGAAGAAAAACTCTTCTCTCAAATATCAAAACCTTCCACATATTTTAGATACGTTGATGATACATTTGCTATGTTTCGCAGTGAAGAAGAGTCGGATAACTTTTTCAAACAACTAAACTGTCTCCATCCTTCACTCAAATTTACCTTTGAGAAAGAGAAAAATAATTGTTTATCGTTTCTCGACGTTAACGTGGAACGAACAGCTACCGGTTTTGAAACTAGTGTGTATAGAAAACCTACCTTTACTGGACAGTACTTACGTTGGGAATCTTTCAGTCCCACTAAACAAAAAACAAACCTTATATCAACTTTGGTACACTGGACACTAATGATATTTACGAAATCTAAACTAAACGAAGAAATTAAGCATATCAAGAACATTTTATTGGACAATGGTTATCCTGAATCAATTATTGACTGCAAGATTTCCAAGAAAATTGCTCAGTTTTCTATGCCCAAACGATTTGGTCCTGAGAAGTGTCCCGTGTATTTGAGAGTTCCTTGGATAGGGAAAGCTTCCATTTGTCTTGATAAAAATGTCAAAACGGCTGTTGAAAGCTGCTATGGCTCCGTTACCACCAGAGTTGTATTTACATCCAAACGCATGTTGCCTGTATCCCGCAAAGATGTTTTACCTACCACGCTGAAAAGCTCCGTTGTTTATGAATATTCGTGCCACTGCGGCAGTAGGTACGTAGGACGAACATCACAGCGACTACAAGATAGAATCAAGCAGCATGATCCTAAATGGCTACAACAGCAAGCGAAGCGCCCTACACGATCTCAACCTGGCAGATCCTGTAAGCCAGAGGTGGGCAATTGTTTTCGCTTGCGGGCCGCATTTAGATGTTGAATTTGTTCGCGGGTTGCAAATTACGCTATTTTTCTCCCAAAATCGTAGTGATCCCTAAAAAAAAAGGTCTTCTCTTCGATTTGATCCGAAATTTCGCTATTTTTCTCCCAAAATCGTAGTGATCTCTAAAAAAAAAAGGTCTTCACTTACATTCGATCTGTGATTCACTATTTCTCTCCCAAAATCTTGGTGTGTTCTCTAAAAGCATTAAAACATAAGAAACTGAAACTGGGGTATTTCCGACATAATTCTATGCAACTGTGGCTCAAAGTGAGGGTATGTGTTTTTTAAAAAGAGCTCCGCGGGCCGCAAAAAACGTCGTCAGGGGCCGCATGCGGCCCGCGGGCTGTAGTTTGCGCACCCCTGCTGTAAGCTAAAACGTAACAATCCAGATTGTGACTCTGCCGTAGGACAACACTTGCTTGATAACGAGCAATGTGCCGCAAACTATAACGACAAACGTTTTAAAATTCTTGCTGTGGCACGCAACTCGTTCCATCTGTGTCTACTCGAGGCAACTTTTATCAAAACCAGACATCCGGTTTTATGTAAACAAAAGGAATTTGTTTACACATTAAAACTTTTCAAATAACCTAAGTTGCGAGTAACAGTGTTTCTCCTGGGTAATTACACATAGTGCGTTTCTCCTTTCCGAGATTGCACTTACACGTATTGCACCACACTTCTTTGATTTTGTGCAATTGTGCCTTTCTCCTTTCCGAGACTACTGCACCTTTCTCCCAACTGTTGAGACTATAAATACCTTGATTTTCTCTGGTTCGTCCCATTTTGACGCGATTGCCACTGATGAGAGCGTCACGAAAAGCTGATGGCTCCGATAAAATCGACTTTGTTTAAAGCGATATTAAAATTCTGTACCACAAAGAAGCTCTTTACAAAAAAGCGTTTTTTAAAAAATAAATATGCAGTACACAATTGGGGTTTCGTTCACTGTTTGCCGTTCCGATTTAATTATTTAAGAAATTTTGGGAAATCTTTGAAGCCTGCGAGGTCAGTAACGGCAAACAGTACACAAGACCCCATAGTTTCATATTAGTTTGAAATTTGAAATATACTCATTGAAATGTACTCACTGACAATTGAAATATACTGAAATATACTTATATTGCTGTTAAATTTGGTTTCTGCTTGCAACAAAGTTTTTTAACTCAAAATTTTTAAATACTATTTACTGCAATGCAAGAAACCATTGCAATATGATTTAATAAATATGTTTCAAATTTTAAACTAATATGCAACTTTGGGGTCTTGTTTACTGTTTGCCGTTACTAACCTCGCAGGCTTCAAAGATTTTCCAAAATTTATTAAATAATTTAATCGGAACGGCAAACAGTGAACGAGATCCCAATTTTGTACAGTATATTTATTTTTTAACAAACGCTTTTTTATTTTATTTTTTGACAGGCTTTAACTCAGTGGCTTCCAACCTTTTTTATATGGCGGCACACTATTAAGCTATTTAAATTTTCGAGGCACACCCATTATATTGGTTAATAATAAAAACGTCTTTACTGAAAATCTATCTATGATTTCTCAATTTTCGCCCCAAAATCATGGTGAATTCAAAAAAAAAAAGGTCTCCACCTGAATTCACGCTCTTTCTTGTCAATTTCCTTCCCAAAATCAGTTCTTTCTATCTAAAAATGGGTCTTCGCTTCGAATCTCATTCATCTCACGTACAAAAACCGCAAAATTCCACGTCGCTAAATAATTTTTTTCCAAAATTTTTCGCGGCACACCTGGAGACCTCTCACGGCTGTGAATTTTGCAAATCTCACTCTCACTGCTCTCGACATCGGTTGGGAAACACTATGCTAAAGTATTGCTATTGGTTTGACATTTTTTTCGTCTTATAGTTTTTATTGAAAGACATGAATGAAATTTAGAGCTGCTTACTAAGATTGCTTTGCAGAGTGAAGTGTTTTTCCGAAAATTTAACAGAATGATGAGAGTAGGTTTCGAACCGAGACTACCGGTAGACCTAACAACTGTTTTTGCTTTAAGTAGAACACCAAACTTTTTTTTCTTTTTTTTCTTAGAAAAATTAAGAAAACTTATTTAAAAGTCGCTTCAGACTGAAAGCGGACGCGGAAAAAGTAATGCTTAGTTTAGACCAGGACTTCCCAAACTTTCTCAAACTGAAACAAATTGGCTTTTTATGCTTTGCGCCGCGAAACTTTGAAAATTCCATCTTTTTGAAAAAACTAGTCTAGCGACGTCCAACCTGCGGCGGTTATTCAACATTTAATTGACAAATCAGAGAATTTGGGGACAAAAATCGACAAATAGAAGCAGTGAAGACTTTTTTTTTGTTTAGAGAACACCTGAAATTGGTCAGGAAAATAGACAATTCGGAGCTTGATTTCGAGAGAAAACTTTTTTTAGAAATAGCTAACTTTGGGGGAGAAAATCAAGGAATCTGGTCTAAAATGCTCCGCAAATTTTGAAAAAGTCTTAAAATGTGCCGCAGGTTTAAAATGGGGTCGCAGAACAAAAAAGTTTAAAAAGTTCTGGTTTAGATTGAAAACGGTTGCGGAAAAAGCCAGCGGAAAGCGTAATTTTTGATAGCGCACCGGAAAATTCCGCTTTCCGTTTGTTTTTTGCAATCGCTTTCATTCTGAATTGTGCTAAAAAAAAACAACAATATTTCAATTTCAATCTTTTTTTGCTAAGTTTGAAGAATTTCGAACTTTGGCTATTTTTTTACGTTTTCCACTTTTTTTGCACTTTAAATCCACCGCACGCTTCACTTTTTCCGCGTTCGCTTTTATCGATGTTAAAGCTTTAGCTTGACCAACTGCGGCTTGTGGGGAGCTGACCTAAACGCGTTATGGCAAATGAACAATCGGCAAATGTACGACTTTTTATGATTAACGCCTGGTCGGTTAGTGCGAATTAAAAGTTGGCAACAAAAAAGTGCAAACCGTCCTTCTAAAGATTGAAAAGGACATTATTTGATTTAGTTGAATAACGTAATAAATTAACAAATCGTAGAAAGAAGCACAAAATAGAATTATGTTCAAACATAAACGATGCAAAGAAACAATAAAAACAGCAATTATTTAACATTTTTACAATAAAGAACAAAATTTCTTATGTGAAAATTAACCTGATATAAAACAAAATTTAGAAAAGCAGTTTTTTACATCGAAAGTTCGAGTAAAACCAATAATAGGCCAGCAATAAAGAAGTGCATGTAATGTTGATGACAGCAATAAATTTTGTAGAAATTGTACACATTTAAAGTGGTTTTCTATAAGCTAAAAAGAACTGTTTAGCAAACAGCCAAAATTGCTACGTTTTAATCAATAAATTTTATAGACTAAAGCAGGACACGAGTCGCGCAGGAAAAGTAGCCTAGGTGTTTTTTCTTTGGGTTTCACCTTGGAAACAGGATTCGTAAACCGTTTTCGACAAGAGTGTTAAAATCATAAGAATAGAACTCGCACTGAAATTGAAAAAGTTAATTAACTGCATAGAAGTCTTTTTTGAAACCTGTTAATTAATTCTATTGTTTGCGTTCACTGCTTTATAGGTAGATCACGTGCAGCGATCTTAATGAAATCTGATTGGCTCACTTACACGTGGCGAGCACACTATAAATTGAGATGTTGGTAAATTTAATTCCTCTTTCAGTCGTTGGTGATCAAGTGGTTCGGTGGTTTAGTTTGTAGAGTGAGTTTGTAGATCGCAAGCGAAACTTGGGTAACTTTCGTTTTGCGATTGCATCGTTGGCTGCATCGTTGGCTGCATCGTTGGCTGCATCGTTGGGAGCACGTTGGCTGCACGTTGTTTGTACAGTTAACTGCATCGTTTAAGCAGTATTGTCGAGAAAATATTTGTGTTCGTTGGCTTGTGGAAGCCTGTTATACCTTCATATCGAAATCTCAACTTTAATAAATATTTAAAGCCATAAGACGTGTGAGAAAGCCAGCGGTGTGATTGGGGAAGGGTCGGATAGCTTCCCTATAGTTTGAAGAATTTGGAGCTAAAGAAGAGAGAGATTCGCTGTGCGGTCTACAGTAAACTTTGAAATTAACAAAGAGGTACAAAAAATCTGCTTCTCGCCAAAAAATCTGTCTCCTTAATAAGGATATCTTTAGAGAAAGGTCCAACCTAGATGTTAGTTTTTCCGCATTCCATTTGTTTTACATGTATTTATTTTTTTATTTATTTCTGTATTTGCAAGATGACAATCAATTTAAAACTTTTTTCGGCCTAAATCGCACCGTTATTTTTAGGAATAGATTAATGTTTCTTTTTAATTCAATAATTGGCATCATTTCTTGTAGCTTTATTCTTAGAAACACAAGAAAATAGAAATCGAAACCAAACCAAATATTTCATTAAAGCCTACATCATGTTTTACATGTCAAAGAGTGTCACGAGTTGCTAGTATTTATCACTGTAACATTTGCACCAGGAAAGCATCGCCGCTTTCATGGCGCTGAAGCGACGCTAGCAAGCCCACCTCGGAAGCACTGTGTCAGTTTTTGTTAAACCGGAACTAAATAATAACAATTCAAGCATAGCCGTACCTGCGGGGGCAGGAAAATCATTATGTTTTTGGGACAAAACTTGAGAAATTATAGACAAATTTAAGGGAAGACTTTTTTTTGGTTTTCATCCTAAATTTAGGACAAATTTCTTTTCATATAGTAAGTACTAATGATTCAGGCAAACGTCTTAAAATTTGGGCAAAACTGTACTGCCCCCAACTTTTTTTCGGTTGCTACGCCTATGAATTCTATGTTTTATGTACGGTAAACGAGAGTTTTTAAACTCGTTAAAATACGGGATCATTAGGTTAATTTTGTGAAATTCTGTGGACCTTAAAACAAACAAAAAGTTCGAAGAAGCTTAATCTTATTTCCAAATGTATGTATTTGCGTTAGACAGTAAAACTTTATCCCAAATTCAGGTAAAGACCAAATAAGGTCTTTATACTGTACGATTAAGTAAAACTGTACTTCGAACTTCAATTAATGATCTTGTTTTTTTAAGTTTTCATTTAATTTTCGAAAAAAAAAATGTTTTAACGTCAAATTGAGATTTTTTTTCGGGTAAAGCGCCTTTCATTGACAATGCTTTTAGATAAAGTAAAATGTAGATCATTAATTATTATTTTGCAGAAAAATTTTGCGGACCCCATTGATATGTCGCTATAGACCACCAAACTGTTACTTGAGGTTCGATTTCCTTTCGCAATTATGTTTGACACTATGGTCTGCTTCCTCAAGGCTTTTGCCCAAAGTATTGCTGAACCCTAAAAAATTCCTTCAAGTGCCAAGATTTGCATGAAAAGCCCCAATACTATGTACTATAATCGTTGCGATGATAGAAAAAAATCGAATTTTGTATTGATTTTTAAGTAGTAGTTGCACTGCCATCAAGACAAAAGCACCAGGGTATGTATATATGTACAAGAAAAAACTAAACCAAAAGTCTTGTCACCCCTATTTAACACTGATTTCAGATTGCTCAATTAAATTTTATTTTCTATTTCAGACTGCGCAATTAACTTTTATTTTTTATTTCAGATTGCTCAATTAAATTGTTTTTTTAGTTGTATTAATAAGTTATATTCTTATTTTTTGTTAAATCATGGTTGACACGAGTTCATTCAGTTTAGTAGTGAGGTTGATTGCAAGCGTATAGTCACATGAACGTGTGCGTTCTGGTAAGACCATGAAGACTGTGCAACAGGACCTTGCTAGAAGATTTGGCATACCTGCTCCTACGAAGAGGACAATACTGCGTTGGGAACAAAAATTGTTTCTAACAGGCTCAATTAAGGATAAACCGAGGACAGGAGAGACTCATGTGCAGAAGTGGAGGAGTCTGTGCAACGATCTCCCATTAAATCACTGCGGAAACGCTTTGCTGAGCTACAAATTCCAAAAACCACAATGTTAAGACACATGGCAAAGAATCCTCAGTTAAAATTTAGGCCAACTTTTGTCAATAAACTAAGCGATAACGATAGAGAAAAAAGACGTGTGTCATGTGGGTTTTTTGTGACAATTGATATCATTAATATTAAGAAATGAAAAAAAATTAGTATTATAGTTTCAAGATACTCAGGAGCAAGAAGGCAATCGGCCCCAAAATCTCAAAAATTTAGAAAAAATTAGAAGTTTTGGGACAGCGACAGTAAATGTTTAAGCATAATAAAAAATTTTTAGAAAGCAGCGAGGAAGTCTTTGGGCAAAACAATTTTTTGGCGCCTATAACGATTACTTGCGGTGGGCAAAGTTTGTGAAACTTGAAATTTGAGTAAGATTTCAGGTAAAGACTTCTTTTTAGTCTTCATTTGCTTTTGGGGACGCAAATGGAGAAAGTGGACATGGATTAGAAGTGAAGGCCTTTTTTGATTTTCACCCTAAATTCGGGAAGAAATTTCTTCCCATATATGTGAAATGCTACCAGATCAGGATTTGGGAAACCGCCGATAAAATTTGGGAAAAACTGTTTTGTTCCCAACATTTGTTCGGCTGGTATGGCTATGCCTTCATTTATTATAATTCAAAAAGATAAATTGTTTTAATACAGATTTGATTATGCTTAAGAAATTGTTTTCTTTTTTTAAATAAAATGATCATGTGTTTGTGGTAATTCTTTTCATGTCTAATACCGGGTCTTGCAAAAGTCCTATCACACTTTGTAATTTTTAATTCAAGGCTTTGGTAAAAGGATGTTATGCTTTTAAGAAAACAAATAATGCTATTTCTTAATTTATTTAGTTGTAAATACGTGATTAGTATTCAATATGTTTTCTGTTGGCTTCAATAACACGCTGTAGTCGAGGTTGAAAGGCTTTGCATACTATACAAACATAGTCTTTCCTCATAGAGGCCCATGCGCGGTTCACTAAAGGCTTCAGCTCCTCTGTATTGCTGTGGCAAACTTTACAGGCTCTGTTCTGAATGTGCCACCATATACTGTACTCGAATGAATTCAGATCAGGTGATTGTGGAGGCCAGAAGTCTTTTATCCAAAAATTCATGTTTGTCTTCAACCACTCTTGAACCGAATTTACAGTGTGTGCAGGGGCACCGTCTTGTTGGAAGATGTATGAACTATCTAATTAACAAAGTTCTCTATGATGATTGCCACGCATTGCGCCTTTTCTCCAACGCTTTGATTTCCGTCGTTTGTGTTATTTCACATTCCGTTTACACTTTGGTTTTGTCAGTTGTTGTTTTGTCGAATAGTTGAAGGTCGTTTTTCAGGTTGTTCATTTAAATTAATTCCTTTATTGGTTTTTCGTTTTAGAGTTTAAGTGTATTTAATTTTTGGTTTAAACTTTTATTAAAGTCTTGTAAAATGTTGTTACTTCAATTAAACCAAAAATTTTAAAAGTTGGAACGAGCTTGAACGGCGGCCGCTACAGGGTTTAGCGAGATTTTGAAACCTAACAGATTTGACATCGACCCAAACTCTCCAGGAGCTACTAAACTTTTTAAGCATTGGCTTAAAACATTAGAAAACTTTTTAGAATCAGCTGCAACTCACGCTAGAGCACAAGAGATTGAAGAACTAAACAGATTTAAAGTGCTTTGCGCTTATGTCGGCGCAAGTGTTTACGAGCTGATTGAAGAATATACGGACTATGATGCGGCCATGCTTAAACTGCAACGTCACTACGTCAAGCAACCTAATGTCGTTTTCTCGAGACACTTGTTAGCTACAAGGAAACAAAAACCAGGCGAATCTTTTTTTACAAGAGGAGGAGTTTTTACAAGCTTTACAGATTCTGAGTAAAAATTGTCAATTTCGAGATGTTTACGCCGAAGAACATAGACAAGAACTTGTTTGTGATGCATTTGTTAATAGGCTGGCTTCGCATCACATTCGACAGCGGCTTTTAGAAAATACTGAACTCACCGTGGATCGTGCCTACACAACGGCTATGTCTCTCCATATGGCCCAGGAGCATTCTGCTGTTTACTTTTTGGAAACCAGAGTAACAGCTACTGTGTCCCCTAAAGATAAACCAACCGCGACAAAGCAAGCCTTAATGACGACGACGAGAAGACAGTGCTTCTTTTGCGGCCGAGCTTACCATGAACGCAAATATTGTCCTGCAATAAATTCTATCTGTTTCTCTTGCGGAAAGATTGGACACTTCTCCCGTGTTTGTAGGTCAAATAACGGCTCAGGAAAAAGGTTAAAATCTACAAATCAAAGTGCAGCCTTGTCTTTGGCATCACTTACATCTATGGCGTGTCCGGAAATTTGCTGAGATCTGCAATATTAGTGAATGTAAATGGTAAAAATCTTACTGCTCTGATTGACTCCGGGAGTTCAGAAAGTTATATTATATCCGTCTAGAAGTGAAATACAAATGGCATCCTCAGCGATGAAAATAAAATCAAATGGATTTTGTCTTGTTGACCTAGAATTAAAAGGTAACAAATACGAATCGACCAGACTCAACGTTTTTGAGAATCTCTGCAGTGATGTAATCCTAGGGCTAGATTTTCAAGGCCGTCACCAACGCGTGATATTTGAATTCAATGGAGAATCGAATGACTTGGTAATTTCTGGGAAGTCAACTTGCGCTGTTACCGCTGCTTCAACTGATGCTGTACCTCTTTTCTCAAATTTTGCACCAGAAGCGAAACCTAGTGTCACGAAATCCCGCAAATTTAACCAAGAGGACCGAGAATTTATTCAAAGAACGATTGACGAATGGCTAAAAGTAGGAATTATTCAGTCGAGCTCCTCACCAAATTATACAGCACGGGTAGTTGTTGTTAAAGATTCTTTCAATCGGCAACGAAAGCGTTTATGCATAGATTACTCGCAAACTATAAATATTTACACACAACTTGATGCTTATCCTCTTCCCCGAATTGACGATATGATTAATGAACTGTCTCAATACTCCGTATTCTCGACTTTTGATCTGCCTAGTGCTTACCACCAAATTGAACTCGTTTCCTCAGAACGTAAATACACCGGTTTTGAAGCTAATGGTAAATTATACGAATTCACACGAATACCTATTTCGGCGTAAAAAATGGAGTAGCCGCGTTTCAACAAACAATTTCTCAATTTATTAAAGAAGAAAACTTAAGCAATACGTATGCGTGCCTAGATAATGTTACTGTAGCTGGTTCCACTCAACTTGAGCATGACCGTAATGTGAAAGCGTTTATTGATGCAATTCGTCGCCGAAACTTTACGTTAAATGAAAAGAAAATTATTAGCTCTGTCTCTGATATTAAAATTTTAGGGTACGTTGTTGGAAACAAATGCATTAAGCCCGATCCTGAACGTATGAAGCCGTTGTTAAACTTACCACAGCCTAATAACTTTAAAGCCCTCCGTCGAGTGCTGGGCATGTTTGCGTATTATGCAAAATAAATAAGTTCTTTTGCTGATAAAGTACGACCTCTTGCCAAATGTAAAAGTTTTCCTGTGACAGATAGTGCTTTAAAATCTTTTAAATTGTTGAAAACCGAATTAGCTAAGGCCGCTCTGCGATCAGTTGATGAGTCTTTACCATTCACCGTTGAATGCGATGCATCACACATAGCAGTTTCTACGATTTTGAATCAAGGAGGGCGCCCCGTAGCGTTCATGTCTCGAACACTTCAAGGAAGCGAGCGGCACTACCTCGCCTTTGAAAAAGAAGCCACTGCAATAATTGAAGCCGTCAGAAAGTGGTCACATTTGTTGTCACGCAACACGTTTACTCTGGTAACCGATCAACGATCAGTATCTTTTATGTTCGATAGTCGACGCCGTACCAAAATTAAGAACGACAAGGTTCAGTATAACGGCGTATCGAACTGGCTTCATTTCCTATGTCATACAATATCGTCCAGGACAGCAAAACGTGGGACCTGACACGTTTACAAGAGCTGTGTGTGCTACGAATTCAGATAGTCTTAGCAGCCTTCAAGATTTGCACGAGAAGCTTTGTCACCCAGGAATCACTCGAATGCTCCATTTTGTAAGAACAAAAAATTTGCCATTCTTAACTATTGATGTGAAGCGAGTTGTAGCTTCGTGCAAAATTTGTGCAGAAGTAAAATCTGTCTCTTTTCGTCAAGAATCTGGAGTCTTAATTAAATCTACTCAACCATTGGAAAGAATAAGTATTGACTTCAAAGGTCCCTTGCCTTCTTCTGTAAACAAATACGTATAAATAGTCGTCGATGAATACTCTCGTTTTCCTTTTGCTTTCCCTTGTAAGGACATGACTACTTGGACAGTAACACAATGCCTAGATCAAATTTTCACCTTATGTGGTACACCGTCGTTTGTTCACTCTGATAATGCTCCTAGTTTCTGTTCTCATGAATTAAAAACTTATTTAACGAGTCGAGGAATATCTTCCAGTAAATCTAGCATATACAATCCAGCGGGAAATGGACAAGCTGAAAAGACTGTGCAGACTGTATGGAAAACAATTCAGCTTGCCTTAAAATCTTACAATCTGTCTCTTTGGTGGTGGTGGTGGTTTTACCCGACCCATTCCTAGGGATGGGGGCGCGGATCAATTCCGCGGAATCCCAATAGTCGGGCGACTCCCCACGGACGGGACCAGAGGTCCAGAAGAGAAAGGGTGTGGCCGAAAATGGCCCGACGCAGAGGGTCTAGTACAGGGCAATCGAGCACGAGATGTGAGAGATCCTGTGGTTCAGAACCACAGTTGCTGCAAGAAGGAGTCTCGGCTCGACCAACCCTGTGGAGATAAGAGTTGAGGAGAGTGCTGTGCCCGTTGCAGCGTAAACGGGAGAGAGCACAGCGAGCGGAGCGAGGGAGGGTAAGCTCCTCGGGAGATACTGTAGGGATTTGGTGTTGGAAGAAACCAGATTGGACACTGCGTCTCCAACTGGTGTAGAGGGATAGCCGTTGGGAGGAGATAAGGGGTGTGAGGGATACTGATATACTGGAGGGATCGAGAGAGGCACCGGCTTTAGCTAGAGAGTCAGCTAAGTCGTTGCCTGGGAGGGAAGAGTGACCAGGTATCCATTGAAGATGGACAACCTTGGATTGAGATAGAGAGTTAAGAAGAGATTGGGTATTGGATAGGGATTTTGGGGTTAAATATGGTAGGGGGGTAGAGAGAGTTGAAAGGACAGATAAAGAGTCGGAAAAGAAGGTGATAGAGTCGAAATTACATGTCTTGGAGTGAGAGATACACCACTCAAGAGCATGTAGGAGAGCGAAGGTTTCAGCACTATAACTGGTAGCCCAGAGACCAGTCGAGAAGGAAAGCGAGGTAGCAGTGACACACTTTGTACACTGGATGTGTATCCCTGCACCACCCTGTCCCAGCCCGCCAGGTACCGAACCGTCAGTCCAGGCAGAGATATCGCTGTTAGATAGAGTGGAAAGATCGGAGGTAGCTGCAGTGTTGCGAAGGGAGGGGGGTCTTTGCGAGAGCATGGGGATGAGAGGTGGAGTGAGATTGTGTAATTAGATGGGGCAGACCAGGGGGGTTTAGGAGGGCAGAGGATTAGTGGTTCACGGGTGAGATGTAGGTTAGGGGTAAGGTTATGTGATCTGGAGAAGGATCTCCATGAGCTCTTTTTGAGACGTGTACGGGGGTTAGAGTTTGCAAGAGAGGCTATAAGAAAGGTGGGAGGTAGACGGAGGGCTCGTTCAAAGAAGGAAAGGGATTGGTGAGTGAGGGTGACTCGTAGTGGAGGTAGAAGTGCTTCTATATGAAGAGAGGAATGGGAGTGGACAATAGACAACCTGTGATTACTCGACAGGAAGATCTATGCATCCTCTCCACGGAGGTGATGTGAGTAGGAGATGAGAAGGGAAACCAGCCTGGGGAAGCATAGGTGAGGATGGGGCGAATGAAGGCTTTGTATAGGGTACATAAGGATTCTTTTGATGGGCCCCAGGAGGCAGAGGCAATGGAGCGAAAAGCACGAAATCGGTTGTGAAACTTTTTCCGTAAGGATAAGACGTGATATTTGAAAGAGAGAGAGCGGTCGAAGGTTACACCGAGAAAGGTTGGATGAGGGTTGAATTTGAGAGGGGTGTTAAGAATGTGAAGAGAGGGTTGTATACGTGATTGGTAGGGGTCTAAGCTGAAGAAGGATGTTTCACATTTGAGGGGGTTGAGAGGAAGGCGCCATTTTGAGGACCATTCCACCAGTCTGTTGAGGGCAGCTTGTACTACAGCGGTTGCACACTCAACTCTCGGGGAGGAGGCCCAGATGGCTAGGTCATCTGCATAGAGAGAGGTCTTAACAGATGCAGGGAGGAAAGTGGGAAGGTCATTGATATATAAAGAAAAGAGAACTGGTCCTAGAACCGAACCTTGGGGAACTCCTCTTCGGAGACGGAAAGGACGACTGTATGAATTACAGATACGGACTTTCGAACGGCGATCTGAGAGGTAGGATCGTATCCATTCGACAAAGCAAAGAGGAAGATCTAATGAGAGGATTTTAGAGAGTAGGGCAGAGTGCCAAACTGAGTCAAAAGCTTTCGCAAAATCCACAGTGGCAAGGACTGTACGTGCGCCTGGCTTAGATTGGTGGAAGGAATCTGCGATTGACTGTGAGAGAAGGAGAACCTGGTCTACAGTCGATCTACCAGGTCTAAAACCAGCTTGCACGGGTGAGAGAATGTCATGTAGTTCGAGAAAATAGGTTAGTCGTCCTAATACCATTCTTTCGAAGAGTTTGGAGGTACATGAAGTGAGAGAAATGGGTCTATATGAAGAAGGTGAGTCAGAGGGTTTTCCGGGTTTGAGAATGGGGATGATTGTTGATTGTTTCCAAGCAGACGGGAAGGTGTGTGTTGACCAGGAAAGGTTGAAGATGTATAGAAGAAAATGTAACGCAGATTGTGGTAGGTGGGATAGAAGAGGGTAGGTAATTTGATCAGGGCCGGAGGAGGTTGATGTTGAGAGTTGTGAGATAGCTGTAGAGAGTTCAATTGAGGAGAATGGTGAACAGAAAGTGGAATGCAGGGTGTTGCAGTGTGCAGTTCTGATTTGCTTCATTTGGGCTTTCTCGGTGTTTCGAAAAGGTTTTGGGGTTTGGGTAGAGAAATGGGACTGTAGGTGTGAGGAGAGATGGTTGGCACAATCTACAGGGGTATGGCAATTTGAGAAATTGGGAAGGTCAGAAGTATTTGGGGAGGGGGAACCAGAGATGGAGCGAAGTAGAGAAAAGACTTCGCTGGGACGGGTTTTAGGAGAAAGGCTAGAGCAAGTATTCTGCCATGACTTGGCTTTAGCCTTATTAATCACAGTGGAGGTATATCTGGATGTAGCGATATAGTGCTGGCGGTCTTCTTCGGAACAGTATGCCTTCGCAAATGCCTTTCGGCGTTTTGCGACGGCATCTGCAACTTCAGGAGACCACCAGGCTTTAGCAGGACGGTTGATGCTGCCGAAAGGAATGGCAGAAGTGGCAGCATCATTGAGGAGTTTGGTAAAGGTGTGGGTGGCTTCAGAAAGAGAGAGTGTTGTAAAGTTAGAAGGAGTGGGGCAGTGGGTATCAATATAAGTAAGGTATTCATCCCAGCGAGCTTTATTATAGTTAAATGAGGGGGGGCGGTGGAAAGAGTTAATTATAGGGGAAGTGGGAATAGTGATGGAGATAGGAAGATGATCTGAGCCGAGGTCCGGAAGCGTCTGCCATGTGCATTTAGAGGCTAATCGGGCAGGAACTAGGGAAAGATCCGGGGAAGAGCGATTTCCAGTGGCACGGTGTAGTAGGGTGTGGTGTTCGGGGTTATTAAGAGGTAAAAGATCAGAGGAGAGGAGCCAATCAAACAAATCTTTGCCTGAATGGTCTTCCGGTGAGTGGGAGTCCCAGGATGAATGATGGCTATTAAAGTCGCCAAAGATGTAAGTGGTAGGAGATGATGGTAGGAGAAAGGGTGAGAAGGATTTTGGGCGGGAATCGGAGGAAGAGGAGCGGATAGGAGGGACATAGACGTTGAAAAGATGTATGGGAGCGGCTCCTTTTATTTTAACTGCAATAGCTAAATAATCGGAGCTGGGGTCGAGGGAGGAGAGGGATTGTGTGGAGAGTGAAGTGTAAGATAGACCATTTTTGACAAGTATCAGAACACCTCCTCCTAGGTTTCCCGTAGAGTTGGTGGTTCCTCTCCTCGTCATAAAACGGTTCTTTTGGAGGGTTTTGTAGCCTGGTATGCGGAAGGTGGAGTCAGAGGAGAGGTGTGACTCTTGTATGAAGATGAGATCGTACTGATTATAAGAGAGAAAGTGTAGGAGTTCAGTACGACGCGGGGGAATCCCATTAGCATTCCACTGTAGGATTCGGAGGTTGTTTCGAGAGGGAGAGGAAGGATGAAATGAGGATTGTGTGAGAGGAGAGGTGGTTTGTTGGGTTTGATGAGAAGGAGTAGTCAATGCTGAGGGAGGGTAAGTATAAATTAGTTGGGGGTGATTAGGAAGATAGGTGGGATTATTCGAGGTTGTTTTGGGTGAGGGTTTAGTTTTTGAAGATATGGTTTTGTGGTTGATTGTGAGTGAAGGTGGGGGATTTGGAGTGTGAGAGGATGGAGATGTAGAAAAGAATGAGGATATGGGATTGGAGTGTGAGAGGGAGGGGAGGGGGTTGAGAAGAGGATGGACACATTGGGCAAGTCCAAGAGTGTCCCGGGGAGATTTTGGTCAGCGGGAGAAAGACCAGAGCATTAGAGGTGTACCCAGAGAGAACAGCCGGTACATTGTATTGATCTGTTTCCCCAGGTGACTCTACGGGAGCAGACAGAGCAGGGGTCTATAGGGCCAGGGTTGGGGTGAATGTCACCGCTGATAAGAAGAAGAATAGAGATAAGAATCAGCGGTGAGTGGGATGTTGAGTTGCCTTGCTCTTAAGGACATCTTAAGCGATGTCCGATTTGCTATGACCGGCGTGGAGGAGAGCAGATATAAGTTGACTTGCTCTTAAGGACATCTTAAGCGATGTCCGATTTGCTATGACCGGCGTGGAGGAGAGCAGATATCTCAAATCTTTCGGCTTCCGCACAAAATAATTTACAATATAAGCACTACTTAGCAGTTAAATAATTTGAAGAAGAGTGTATTTTATCAAATTAAAATCACCAAACTTACTTTAGCTTTTAGTAATATCAATAAATTTATGAAAAATAAACTGTGACAGGACTTTTGCAAGACCCGGTATATAAGTTTGAATTCCATAAATTTATGAGGATTATGTAAAAAACCAGTAAATAAAAAGATAATCTAACATCTTTTTTCTTTCACCTGCTTTAAAAATAATTGGATCCTTAAAAGTCCTTTTCCTTTGGGTCTATTAGACCCAGGGCGACCATTCGTGTTAAAAAATAGCGCGATTTGCTGAGGTTTAAAATTATTGTCAGAGGCAGTGACGTACCGAAAATGATTCAAAGGGTGGGGGCATACAACCACAATCAAATATACTTAGTGAGAAAATTTTTTCAGTGGGAGCTAAAAAAAAAAAGGTCTTCACTTGATTTCTCGGTTTTCGTCGCAAAAATTTGGTGATCTTTAAAAAAAATCTTTATTGGGAATCTATCTCTGATTTCTCGTGTTAGTCATCTCCAGGGGGGGCATGGGACAAAGACCCCCTTGAATACGGTACTGGTTAGAGAGTTGAGGTGGTCAGCTTACTTAACGGCGATAGACTTGAAAATTTTTTAACTCGTAATCGTCCGATTAGTCAATGTGATTCATCTATTTCTCTGATTCTTATGTGTTTTTAACGATTGTAAAAATTAAAGAATGTTGACAAAAACGTTTTAACGTGTGATAAAAAAGACTTGAAACAGCAGTATAGTAAATTAAAGTAACTGCTGGGATGTAATAGCTTTTGGTAGGCTATATAAAATAAAATAAAAAATCAAACTTGCAACGCCAAATATTTTAGGATTAAACAGTTTAAAAGAGTCAGCTTCTCATCAAGGTAGACATAAGTACAATTTTTAGCGTTCCGGCTCTGGCATGGAAAGCGGGACATGGACTAATCGAATCTCGCATAGGTTAATTAAACAACACGAATTTTTTGACGGTTTTGCATCTACTAAAAACTCCTTCTTCTCCCATTTTTGTAAAATTTTCATGCGTATCGCTTATCGTTATGGACTATCGCTGTAGAATATTGTCGGCAGTGTGGTCAAGTAGTTAAGAGCGCCGTGATTGTGATTGACATAATCTCGGTTCAAAACCCATACGCGACATTTTGTTGTGTCCTTGGGAAAGACACTTTACGGTAGTTTTCCCTGTTTGGCGGTTTTGGCAAGGAATTCTAAATTTCAATGATATCTCTATACAACTAAAAAAAAATGAAAAGTTTCAACCGGACAGCAATATCTTCGCATCTCCAAAAGCAGGTGGGGTAATTGCTTGCGCTATCTATAGCGCTTTTGACGTTTTCCCGCAAATCAGGAGGTAAATTAAATGGAGATGACATGACTTTTTTGTACTTTTACCCAAACAAATATTTTTTGCTGTAAACGTGTAAAGTTATGTTCACTTGACAATCAATAATCTACTGAAAGAGTTTATTCTGCAGAACTCTAAGCCTCACGAGCATTTGATAATCGATGCCGAAATTACACAAGAAGTTTTGTTATAAAATAATTACAATCGTTTCACTTTGTCTTCTTAACTGACACAAACTCTTCGAAACAACAGCCACAATTGTCAATTTACTCAGGATGTTTTCAGCACCCGAGTTTGAACAGTTTTATTTTGACAGATTACAAACTACGAATGATATTAGCATTACAAAACCTTGATTACAGATATTATGACAACGAAGAACTTGCCAAAACTCAATAGATACAATATCACGTCAAAAAGGCAATTACAATTAATAAAAGTTATAAAGTTTATTTTTAATTTGGAAAGCTCAAGAT
The DNA here is from genome assembly GCA_963680785.1 of Diplosoma virens. Taxonomy (NCBI): domain Eukaryota; kingdom Metazoa; phylum Chordata; class Ascidiacea; order Aplousobranchia; family Didemnidae; genus Diplosoma; species Diplosoma virens. Next base: position 31,268,409 of record OY796886.1, read on the forward strand.
TGTTCAATAGGAAACTGTTACAATAAAATCGCCGATTTGTATCGCAAACTATATGGCTATATAATGATGTTCTTTTAACCCTAGTTGCAGACAGGTAAAGTCAGTTCTTGCACAAACAAAAAAGATACGTTGAGCGTATACACCAGAGTTGCCCAACCCGCGCGCCGCGAAGTGTTTTGATCCAGCCCACAAATGAATTTTCAATCAGATGCTAAATTTTTAATGGTTTGCTCGATTCGGAATTGTATTGAATTTTTAAAAAAATTAGGGCTAGAAAAGTTTTTTTGAGAGGCACGAAAAGAGATTTATGGCATTATTACAAAGACTATAAACATTAACACTTTTGATAAATATGTTATTTAAAACTAAACAAAAAAATGCCGTTAGAGCAAAAAGAAATAACAAAAATGCCCAATTTAGTAAAAAAAATTATTAATAAATTTCTCTTTTTGCGTTAACACAATCCTGAAAAATGCTTATTATCACACAAACTGATTCGTGACTTAAAATATTTAATTTAAGTAGTTAGTGACTATGATTTATGTTGAAGTGTTTAAATTATCAGATACAGTTGACATAAAATTGATGATTTCAAAATGTGACATTTTGTCCTGTAAAAGTCATGAAATATTTAATCCTCTTTTTGCATATAGGCCTAATGATATTAACAATAAATCAAAAATCCAAAGCTTTTTGCAAAACCAAAATTTTGTTTTTTTGATAGGTCTAATTCTAAAAATAGTCAAAAGCAGTGGAAGACGGCGAGCTGTGATCAAGTTGTGAGCTTAAACTAAAATAGATAATATCTTAGTAAATTCACGCCTTTTTTATCAAGATGATATTAATAACTAGTTTTTGTTACATTCTTGTAACAAACCAAATTTTTTTAGTATGAACTTACCACGATATTATATTTTAGTTAAGGGAACACCTTAGAAACAGCTCATCGTCACCACTGACCGAAAGTGTTTTTATCCAAAAGATGATGACTACAACTGTTTTTTAAATATTTAATGGCCTTCTTAAAAAGAACGTTCATCTTCTAAGTTTTTATTATCACTCACTTCGTTTAGACTAGTTCAGTTCGCTTTTGACCAGACAATACTTTTACATTGATTGACTCTTGCTGCGCTGCTGCTGGTGCTGTTGTTGTTGTTGTTGTTGTTTCTGAGAAGCTGCTATTTAACTGCAGAACCTCTTCCATATTGATATTTGTAAAATCGCGAGTACCCCAAACAAATTTTCTTTGAAAGTTTTTCCAAAACTCGTTTTTGTTTGTGGAATTGACTTGATTTACTACAGGATTGGATTCGTTTTTGTTCTAAAAATATTTCGGCCAATGTTAAAAGGCTAATTACACTATCCAACAAATTTCGAGTCATAAAAAAATTCAAGAACAAGAATAGGTGCCTTTTGTAAATTTGGGGACGCTGATTCCAAATATGAACTCCGTTTTTACGGATCAGGTCAGCGTTTTGAAAAAAATGCAATTTAATTTTTTCGCATTTTTAGTTATATATCAGTATAATTTCCCAACATAACCAATATGTTGACTAATAATTGATAAGGTTGCACAACCATTTTTATAGGCATCATGAAGTAAAAAGCACACAGAAGATGTGCCTCAAATCACTTAATTGGAATCTGGCCGAAACTTCAAAAATTTTGCCGCTTTCATACCCTTATTGAGTGTGTTGCTATCAAATACATCCTTCTGTGCTTATTTTTCAGTGGAGAGCTCATGCATTGAAACTATTCGTGGCAGTCTAGCTTTTTTAAAAAGGTGCAAATGAACCAAACAATCGTATTCAGTACATGATTAAATTAACACTCGGAATAAGTTTATTCATCTAATATCGTCTACGCTGTTTGTGCTGAGTTTTCGAATCATCCCGTTGTATCGACCAACAGTAGTCTGCAAGCATGCTTACAAACCATTTTCCTTTATACCGGTTTTCGATAACAGATATGTCCTGGTGAAATCGTTCTCCATGTTCATCAGAAACATCACTCATGTTTTTGTGAAAAAAATCCAAGTGGGAATCCAAAAAATGAACTTTAAGGGACATCTTGCATCCAAGAGTTTTATAAGTGTTTAGCATTTCACCTATAACGTCTCTAAAGTTTTCGGAATGATGACAACCCAAAAAGTCTGTGCAAACTTTTTTGAAGCTAACCCAGGCATCCAACTCATTTTCATGTAATATCTTATCAAATTCTTTGTTTAAAATGAGTTTTCGTATTTGCGGTCCAACAAATACGCCCTCCTTGATTTTTGCTTCAGATAGATTTGGAAAAACTTTTTGCAAGAATTGAAACACTGGTGATTCTTTGTTAAATGCTTTCACAAACTGTTTAAACAGTCCTAGTTTAATGTGAAGAGGTGGAAGTATAGTTTTTTCTTGTGGAACCAGGGAAATATTGGCAATGTTGTGCTGACCTGGGTGAGTGTCACACTTCATTCATAATTTTAATCATAACGATGTAGTGTATCCCCGTTAAAAGCAGTTCGTAGTTTTATCATAAGAGAATAAATGCGGCTCTTTGAGCGCTGTCTGCGATATACGTCCAATTTGTTATATGGCTCGATACATGTATCTTTTTCTCTTTTTTTCTCTTTGTATTGACGTAATATGTTTTTGACTAACATCATTGTACTGGAAAATTCGCGTATATTCCACTTGATTCGCGTAACGAACTCTCCAGGGGTTTCTGGCTGAATCTTGAATTTACGAGAAAGTTTACGTCACGTGATTTTGTTTTCTATATAAAGCCGATGCGTAGCGAGAAATTATTATTATGATGATCATTATCGTTGTGAGGTAATTTGAAGCGATTCGAGTGGCGGCTCGAGCGAAGATGATTTTGTTTGGCCACAGGAGGTGGACCGTTAGATTTTTGTGTCGGTGGACAATTGTTGAATTTATTTTGTGCCAGTGGTTGGCAGTTTTGTTCTACAGAGGTAGAATTATTTTGTGTTGATCGAATCAAGTTATAGCGTTGAGTTCGCTTTGCAGTGTGGCAAAGCGTGGAATAGAATTTCGTCGGTCGTGATTTTGTAATACATTTGTTGTTATTAGAGACAGTGGTCTCTGTTTGTTGTGAGAAAGAATCTTCAACGAAATCAATCCGAGCTTTCGTTAACCAACTGTATAAACCGTCAGGCTCATAGCAAAACTACTTGAGCCGGAATAAAATAAAATTTAGACACAGCTTTGTTTCAGCGCAGGTATTCGGGTTACCTAGCTCAACTGGTCCTTTGGGATTCCCGAACAAAGTTTGTGACAGTGAGATACCAATCTGGGAGGCCACTGCTTTCTGACATAATGTTCACTTCTTGCTCTAGAGTCCCACAAGCATAAAAAGCAGCAATATTTGGTGTAACCCAACTGAAGTCCTGTAAGAATTGCTATAACTTTCAAGTCTGCACATATAAGCCAATTGTGTTCGGAGTAACGGATTTTTTCCAACATAAATTGAAGGTTTTGAAATGTTTCTTTCATCGTTGTTGAGTAAGCAATAGGGACAGATGGCAGGATATTTCCAATATGCAATAGTACAGCTTTGATGCTTTTCTTGGATGAGTCAATAAAGAGTCTCCAGTCATTAGGGTCATAGTTTCCAACTAACGTATGTACGTATCAACTCGAAAATATCATTGCAGTAAAAAAGCTCTCCATCTTTTGAAAATAAATTGGAGAAAAGTTCCGATCGTCGACGATACACTGTCACTTTTGTTCCAGGAGCTAACAGGTTCCACTGTTGCAACCGAGACCCAATTAGCTCACTCTTGCTTTTTGGAAGATTTAAGTCACGGACAAGGTCATTTAACTCCTGCTGGGTTATCAGGTGTGGACAGTTAGTGTTTGGTTCGTCTTCAAATTCACTATTGCAAGAACTTTGTGAAGATTCTGCAGAAGTTTCGGGATGCGTGACCGGTGGTTTAGGCACTGGTAACTGATCAGAATGTGCTACTGGGAGAATTGCAGATGGCAAACTTGGGTATAGTATCTTCTTTCTGGTTTTATGGCGAAATCCTTGAGTGTCCGTGAAGCAAAAATAGCAATCCGTTACATGATCTTTTTGTTCTCGCCACACCATTGGAACAGCAAATGACAATGTGGGCTTTCCACCTGCAAACCACTTATTGAGCCTGTTAGAACAGGCCAGACAGCAAACATGTGGAGCCCAATTTTTGTTCTGATCTGCTACTGCACATCCAAAGTATGCTAGGTATAGCTTCTTGATCCGATCAGTTATTTTTCGTCTATTTTTGCTTGCTGTCATCTCTCCACAGATGTAACAAAATAAGTCAGAGTCATTTTTGCACTTTCGTCTAAAGGAAGTCATGATCAACTATAAAAAGATAGCAAATTTGAAATGTAAAACTAAACAATTCTATAAAAAAGCAAAACATTGCATAAGACTAGAGTCACAATTCATTGTCGATCTAAAGTAGAATGAAGAGTTACAAATTTTATGAGATAAATAGACAACTATTTAGTGACAATTAGTGGTGCAATTCTATTGTAATGCTCGTTTTAACTTTCCAAATGATGCAATTCTAACTTGCGTTTACAGTATAAACGCAATTTGCATCAAATGCAATATTATCGCAATAACAAAAAAATAATTTTTCAGAAATTTCAAGCCTGATACAAAAAAACTAACTTCAGATTCGTGTTCAGCGACCCCAAGTCACCCTAAAACGCATGGAATTGTTCTTGAATTTTTTTTTGTGTTGTACAGTGTTATTTGATGTTTTTTTCGGCAAAGATAAGTTTGCTATACGTTCCGGTTTAACCAAAACAATTTTGATTTTGAGTCCTTGTCCCAATGGTGTCCCGTTTGGTTAACTATTTAGTCCAGAAATTTTCAATAAAAATTTGATTTTGTTACCATGTTCGACAAGACAAAGATTGCACAGCCAGGTATGCACCGAGGATTTTTGAAAAGGGTTGGGGGCATACAACCACGATCAAATATGCTTAGTGGAGAAATTTTTTCAAGCGGTAGCTAAAAAAAGTCTTCACTTAGAATCTATCTCGGTTTTGTCGATTTTTTCCCAATAGCATAATGATCTTTAAAAAAAGGTCTTCACTTTGAATCTGTTTCTTAATTTCGTCTACGCACAATGCCTAAATACGCTACTCCCCTATATACGCTATTGTGCACAGGCTTTTTGCAGTTGCCGGCTGTATCTCAGAATTAGTTTTGACTAAGGCCGCCGGCGAGTTTACACTTGTTAGAAAAACTAGGTAAAAACAAAAACAGTCTCCATTTGTGATAAAAGCATGATTGTGCCGTATGTGTACTACTGCATGCAACTTTACGGCCTCAAAAGGGCCGTAACTTAGTCAGGTGGGGCCCCGGTGCAAACATCTATTATGGGGACCCCATTTTTTTCTGTACTTAATATTTAATTGAGCTACTTTTTTCAACACAGGAATTATTGACGACTCCGCGTTATAGAAAGATTTTTCAATTGAAACAATGAGTCAAAAAAGCATTGAACTGAAAAGGTAAAAGGGGCTAAAGCTAAGTGTATTGTCCCTGCAAATGAAAGGCTATAATTAAAATAAAATTTCACTAAGGTTGAACGGTTCAATATAATTTTTTGTGATTGCAGTGTATTCAAATCGAAATAATGGCACAGCAAGGATTTCGTGGGGGCAGGATGCAACAACAATTTTTTTATTGTTTAATAAAAGTTTAATCAAAATTGTTTTATAATGATAAAAAAATATGTGCAACCTTTTGAGGCAAGGTGCTCTGTGAGCACTTTTAACGATATTTTAGCAAAATGGAGATGGGCTATGCAATGCGGACAAATTGTTTAACTCAAAAAGAATTAACGTACAGTACACTGACATTACCACAAAAGACACAAACTAATAAAACGCAATAGGTTGAGGCCAATTAAGTAGGCTACCGTAATTTACTTGTGGGTGATTGGAAACTTGAAATTTTTCCGTCTTGCTTTTGCACTAGCGAACTGCTGGATAACTTTTCTAAAATCTAAATTTTTAGCTCGTTCATTTTCTATCCATAGTAGAGCTAAACCGCTAAGTCTCTCTTGGGACATGGAACTTCGAAGAAAGTTTTTGATCAGTTTGAGTTTAGAAAAAGACCTCTCTGCTATAGCAACTGTTACAGGTACTGTCATATACATCATTTATGCCGTACAAACGTCAGCATTAGTTGTGGCAAGTGATGCATTTTTAACAATCAAAAAAGAAGTCATTTCTTTACCAGATTTTAAATGGGCAATCTTTTCTCTAAACGACGTTTTGATGGAGAGCATTTGGTTAGGAAACAACGAAGAGACGTTATCAGAAAATATGTTAGAAAATTTTCCTGCTTCAACCTCAAGATTCAGATGAGAAGCATTTGATAGAAAACTTGGTTCAAAGCTTAATATGACGCCACCACTGATTTCATTTTTTCAAAGCGATTAATTAGTTGGCAAGAAAGTATGTCCATCATCTGAAGAAACACAGTTACGCAAAATCGCTTCTTAGGATCGCTTAACGTTATTCCTTCGGACATTTCATTGCAGTATGCTTTTGTTTTCTTTGCTCTTTTGTTTAAAAACTGTCTTGGCAAACCCCATGTAGAAGCAATAGTGAAAGCTTTGTTTAGTACTGCGTCAAAACTCCTTCTGAGTTGAGCAATGTCTTCAGCAGCAGTTTGCAGAAGTTTGTGGACAGAAATTAAGTCAATTGTTTTACACTGCATAGCTTTCAAAGAAATGTTGATGATCTGCAAAATCTTGCATTCCACAACCAGCACGCATACAATAGTCAAAGTTTTCTATCTGTTTTTTTATTTCCATAGCTTCATCTCTTTCCTTTGGCTTTGTGGTGGTAAGTATTATGCGAGTCAAGCATTTCATAACGTCACGAAATCTTTACTTCAAAGCATAGACAGCATCATATCGACCAGACCACCGAGTTGGATTTAACGCTTTAAATGTAGGATTTGAGCAATAGCGATCATGGACATTCTGAAGCTTTTGCCACCGCACAATACTATGTCCGAAAAAATTATATACCGACTCAATGGTGTCGTAAAATTGACGGGTCTCCGTCACGGCTTCCATGGCATCTTTTAACACCAAATTTAAATTGTGCGAAGCACAATGCACGTAGTAAGCATCTGGAGCCATATCTTGGATCTTCTTATGCAAGCCGGAGTACTTCCCGCTCATCACTGCAGCGCCATCATATCCTTGTACCGCAGTTTTTTATATCAAGCCTCTTCTGCTGAATGGTATTCGTTATCAGTTTGGCAAATCCAATAGCAGATGAATCCTCAACTTTGATAAATGAGGTAATCGCTTGAACAACTTTCAGTTCTGATGGCGTTCTATCCTCGTGGTAGTCGATTTTGACCTGACAAAATACTTCATTTAACTGGTCTTTTTTGCTGAGATCTTGAGTGGTATCAAGAATAATGGCAAAAAAGGAGCGCTTTGTAGTCTGCTTTTTATATCACGGAGAACTTCTTCAGCTAGTACTGATGTTAGTTAATTTTGTATCAAAGGACTCAAATATTTTGGAGGACCTTTAGGTAGTTGTAAAAGTTTGTCTAAAACAGTGTCGTATTTGGCAAAAAGCTGTATGATAGAGAGAAAATTGTCTTTGTTATCCTTTAAAAGTTCTTAACTGGATCCGCGAAAAGGTAAGTTTCACTTTGCTAATATCGACGTAACATTCACTAGTCTTTCCAAAACATTTTGTCAAAAGTTTGTTTTTTCCAGCAAAGACTCGTGTAACGCTTTTTTTATTGTCCCCCTGTTTCTCCATTGCTCATATATGACACACGCCTCCACATGATGTGTGGAGTTTTCATGGCTTCGAATTCGCAGCGATAAATGCCTCCAGTCATTTAAACCTGTTGTAACCCCAAGTTTTTTGAAGTGCGTAAAAAGTCCTTGGAGAGATATTTTTATGAGAAAATAACCAGCAGGGCTGGCAGTAAACACGGTCCATGATTGATGAATAACATAACCAATATCTTCGTAGTTTTAGACCTAATTGTGTTACATAATGGTAATAATTTGTTGAAAATATACGACCGCTTTGGAGCGGATCTTTAGGGAAAGGTCCTCAGGTTGTTTGGGATCTCCTACAATAATTGTTTTTTTGGTCTCTGAGTTTACAATAATGGTGGGAAAGTTGTCATTCTTGCTTGCATTTGATCTATCTTTAGCAATATCGAAATTTTTTTTATTGGTATTATTATTGAAACTGTTAACATCAACAACTTGAGAAATAGATTTTGTCTCACGAATCCTGACTTCTTGTTTATTCGCTTTGGATGTTTCTGGTGGAGTTAGCCACGAACTCAGTCGCTGGGAGTTTCTGGCTGCCTCAGCTATTTCTCTCCCGTTAGCTTTTCTCTTTAGTGCTCCGCTTTGATAATTTCTTTTCATATTAAATTGGAGTCAACTAAAGTTTTGCAATGTTGTTACTCAAAACATAAAAAGTTTAATAAAATTTAGACAACGATTAGTAAAGTTTAATGTAACAAACTCTGTTTGTTATTATTTTTCCGGCTCACGAAATAGTACTGCTGCGAGCGTAAGGACTACGGTATGTCTAGTAAAAAGAATTCAAATATTAATAGAAAGCTCAAACCTGACTTTTCAATCACTCAAATCACAACTTCTTTTAGCGAAAGAAGTTTATTAACAGAAGTCACAAATCTGATCACTTAGAATTACGTCTTGCACCCAGATGGCTAAACTAAATCTACGTAGCTTATTTAACTCGAATAGTCACTATTCTCACAAACTAAAACGTTAGATCTCACTAACCCTTTAAACTCTAACTCCTGTCACACAGGCAAAACAGTAACACAACAAAACGCTGACTTTCACAGCACAAATTAAGAATTTACCTATTTATATGAAGCGGGAAAAATTTACCAGAAAAAATTAGCAACTTCGAGACGATACTATATTTTTTTAACTAATTATTTTACGAAGATACAAGCCAGCCAGACAGTTACTGTTACCTTACAAAGCACCAAGTTAAAAGGCTGGTAAATAAGTTATGCAACATGTGATACTATTAAGTTACTGGACTATGGTGGGAAATTGTAAAATTATTTCAAAACCATCACGTGACAAAATTACATATGACTACCATAAAGCAAAACTTATTGACAATTGCAAGGTAAAATAAAGCGCATAAATATGATGCTATATGATCATTATAACTTAAACTTATTTTACTAAACAGACTCGAGTGGGGATAGCGTACCGATTACGTGATGACTACGTCACAATCGAAACTTTAAATACATTAAGAAATACTTCAAATAAATTAGATAGTTAAATATAAATTAAAATTATTAACGAAGTGTGACATTTAATAATAATAAGTTTACTTGAGCTTTTAACGAAAATATTTTATAATAAAATGTAACAATGCGGGCCCCCTCGTGCTGGGGCCCCGGTGCATTGCACCCGCTGCACCGGAAATAGTTATGGCCCTCGTTTAAAAGAAACTAAGTTCTTTTTTAGCCTCTTAACAAATTTTTAAAAACTCAAAAAATTTTGGGCCCACGAGAACAATTTGTGCGGAGTTTTTTCTTTTTTTATCTCTTAGAGTAACTACTTTTGTTCCTTTTCTTCTATTCGAAGAAAAACCGAGTAGAGTAAGAGTAAAAAAGAAAGAAAACTAGTTGCTCTAAGACAGTGTTTCTCAAACTTTTTTTTGGGGGACCCAAAATCGCTAAAAACAACGATTTGCGAACATGACTGCGACCAAGTAAATTTGACTGAGCGTGGTGAAAATGTAGTGATCTCTAAAAAAAAAAGGTCTTCACCTCGAATCTGATTTCGATTTTCTTCATTTTCTTCTTAAATTCGTAACAATTCAAGAAGGTTCTTCACTTCTCAAATCTTCTGCGCACAGATCTTTTTCGTTTACGCGCGATAATTTACAAGCCTTCGCGACCCACCCGCATAGCCTTGGCGACCCATGGTCAAAAACACTGCTCTAAGAGATAAAAAGATAAAAAAACGCCGCGCAAATTGTTCTTGCGGGCCCAAAACAGGTCCAAAATTTTTTGAATTTTTAAAATTTTGTTAAGATGCTCAAGAAGAACTAAAATTTTTTGGACCAACAATTTTCTCTCTGAAACTAACTTTGTTTCTCTTTAAAATTAACTCTCACTCCAATCCGTTTTTCTTAAATTAGACTCAAACCTTTGAATGTAGAATTGAAGTTGCCAACCATTATTAATTAAATTTCTATATAAGATTTGAACTTTAATATATTACTTAATTTTTTTTTAAAATTTAGCTGAAAAATATTCTGTAGTAAGATCTATTTAAATGAGTTTTTCAAAGTCTGTCTGGTGGTATCTTAACATCTTTAAACTTTTAAAAGCTACATATGCTACTATGTAAATTATGATTCCAGTAGAGCATTAAAAAGTGCAATATTATTTTTAGCCTAGTTATGACAAAGTTCAATACAGTCTTTATACTGCATATAACAAGAAAAGTTGAAAGCTGGTAAACTTGGTTTAATTTATTGAAAAAAAAACACAAATTGAAATTTGGAGTCATACAAAATGTGTAAAAGGATATAAAGAAATTCTTTTTTGTAGCCTGTGAGAAACGATTAAAATAGTTTAAAACACATACACAGTACTAACACGTTGCATTTGGCAAAATGCCTTGAAAAAATGTGAAAACAAAAGCACATTGACTAGATGCTTGCAAACTGCAAAAAAGGAGTTAGTAATTCAGTTGCTAATCTTGTAGTGACAGTTTAAGACTTATTTCTGTGTAAGAAAGTGAAGAAATAAAGGTCCTTTTGAAAAAAATGATTTGTATTAATGCATTAAAATTACATTGTTCAGTTATACTTATCAATTTCTCTTCAGATTGCTATTGCATATTAAGCTATTATGTAATATACTTTAACCAAACATTACAAGGCTTGATTTTGAAAAGTATATTTAACTGTAACGGCTAGTTTGGCAGCATTATTTTAAATTAAATAAATTAAATAAAAATCGATTTTAACTGAACTTATTATTGGTTTAATTTACTTGTATCTAATTTTTTGTGATTTCTTTCAGAATTGTTATTTTTTATGGGAGTTGACTAAACCTTAAGTGAATATACGTATTAAATCTAATTTGATAAAGATTAATTGTAAAAATTTGATATATTGATGTTAACGTGAGATAATCTTTCCTTTTTTCCCTTTATATGCGAGACTGTTTTGAGACCAAATTTCTTTGTTCGAATCGCGGCGCTTTCACAATTCACAACGTGCTGGCTTTTGTTTTGAGTTGCCGGCGTGATCGGTCGGCAGTGAGTTGTGTAATATCAAGGTTGGTCGCAAATTGCATGATTTTACATTTGATTGTTCTATTTGAATAAGGGTGACGTCCGACCGTTTTAAAGCTAAAATTGAGCTAAAATTAAGCAAAAATTATGTTAAAACAGAGTTGAAATTCATTTAAATTGTATTTGAACAAGATTAAATTTTAAGTATTGGTGTTTATTTAATGTTGATAGTCTGGCAGTGTTGTCAATAAATTTGTTCGAGAATTCTGGTGCTGTGAGAAACATTTTAACCTTTCAAAACAACGGTCATTACCCAAATAGAACGGCGGAAGGATTTGACCGCATCAATTGATATAGTAGTAAAAATTAGTTTAGCATGACAGCAACTATTGCTTTGACCACAAACGCATTTTAAGGATTTTGGTAAGGTTTTTTGGTTAAAAAAACTATGCCAACATGCTCTAATGGTTAGTTTTTCAAATTTCAAGCAAAAAAATTAAGAAAAACTTGATAGTGAGCAAGATTTGTATGTGTCAAAACAGAGATAATATTTTTATCTTTATTTATATTTTTAATTTGCAGGAAAACGTTGGGAGGTATCTTTCTAAGAGCAAATATCTTGCTATTATCTTCACCTGCTTTTGAAGATGCCGAGATACTGGTGTTGAGTTGAAATTTTTTATTTGTTTTTTAAGTTCTAGAGATACTACTGAAATTTAAGGCTGCTGGCTGGGAAGCCAAGCAGAGTAAAGTGCTTAAAATGTCTTCCCACGATATAATAAGATTATGCAGTAGCTTTTGAATTGCTGAATCTGAAATATAAAGGGCCTATTTTGATGATTACAACAGTGAGTATTGCTTGATCAAACATTTTTTAAAAAAAGTTTAAAAATTTTCTATTTCAATTTGTGATTTTGCGGTGCAGTGCCGTGCGGTGTAAATTTTTGGTAACAATTTTGCGGTGCAGTGTCATAAATAAAAAATACTCGCAGGTTGTGGACACAAAATTTTGTTTCCGCGACATCACTAAAAATTATATGGTACCCCGCCTTTAGCCTGAAACCATTTCAGCGTCACAAAAGGGCAGTAATTATGCAACTGTGAAAACATTTTCAAGATATATTTAATAGGCTATGATTATTAAATCAAATTTCGAATAATAAAACACCACTCTAGTCAATGTTGCAGTTTTACAGTGGAGCCAGGACCAATGACCAGGGACTCAAGAAGCGGAGGGAAAGGGGAAAATTTTCCTCTCGTCTTGCCATATTTTTAAAAGTGAGGCAAAGGGGAAAGATGCCCTTTTAACTTTGCATGGCAGAAGACTCGTGTTAGATCTGTCTCTACAATTATTTAATCTCGACTCAAACTAAATCCAACAAAGTTTGTAAAAGATCGATCAGGAAAAGAAGCTATACTTCATATAACAGTAATTTAGCAAGGGTAAAAAATTTAGAAAGCCTTTTTTTGTCGAAAAAGGCAATTTCAACAAATGTAAATTTTAGCGTATTGGAAAAAATTTTTATTAAAAATTTGTCAAAAAATACAAAAAAATTACAAAAAAAAGGAAAAAGCCTTTAGTTTGAGTTTTAAGTAAAATCTTCTCTATTGCAAAGGGAAATAAAAAAAGAGTTACATTTGGAGCGTTTGACCTTTTTCAACCAAAGGCCATTTTTGGCTAACCAAAAATATTTGCGTAAAAAGTAAATAAAGCAAAGCGACCTAATTTTAGAAGTGAAAACCTTTTTTCTTTGTTCTTCATTAAGTTCTTCGGTAAAAATTTTTTTTAATACACTCAAATTTTTGTTTGTTTAGGGTGCTTTTTTTAACCGAATTCCCACCAAAAAATTGTTCAGCGCTCCTGCAGTGCTCCCGGTTTCTCGTGCTGTTAACGGCATTTAAAAGAAAGTCAACGCCATCTGGTTAATGTAGCATGGCCATTTAAATATAAACAAAAAACAGTTTATAGCAATTTATGAAACAATTCTTTTTTGCATGCTTTATTAAAAAAGTCAAGCCTAAACGTCTTGTTTAATTAAAATTTTACAAAAATTTTACCATTTTACAAAAATTAATTAAAATTTATTTTACAAAAATCTAAATATTCCACAAAAATCGTGAGTTATTGTGCATTTTAATTGTGCATTTGGCATAACTTTGATTAGAAGCCATGAAAAACTCTAATAATAAATAGTCTACTTTTTAAATAATGTAAAACTTTGTATTGTGATAAATGAAAATTTTATCAGTTAAGTACAGTGACGTGCGTGAAGTTCATGGTTGGTAAGACACTAATTTTTAAACGTAATGTTAGTACTAATTTTATTTAATAACAAACAAAACAGCGGTCTACTTAAACAAAAAAAAGCAATTTGAAGCATTCTGTACTATTTTGCTAACTCTTTCTTAGTTAAAAAAAATAGTTTTTCTATTTTATCTCTATATTTCTTCTGCTGATTCGCAGGAAAGATGGCGCTTATACCAATATACTGTTGTGCGATTGAAATTTGTTTTTTTGGTTTTTTAGTTTTATTGAGATATGACTAAAATTTAGAACTACTTGCCAAGACCACCAAGCAAGGGAAAGTGCCGTAAAGTGTTTTCCCCGAGGACACAGCAGAATTGTGTTAGTGTAGGTTTGCCATACCGTCCGGAATTTTAAGTTAAATTCTGTGTCCGGAAGGAATTTTAAAAAAGACTCAAATGTCCGGAACTTTAAAATCCAGCAAATAATTTTTTAAGTTAACAGTTTAACTTAAACTATGATTTTGGGACAAAAATTGAAAAATCCGAGAATGATTCCAAGTGAAGAGCTTTTTTATTATTATTATTTTTTTTAGAGAACACTATAATTTTGGGATGAAAATTGAAAATTATCCGTGGCTGATTCTTAGTGAATGGTTGTTTCGTAATCGGCCCTTTTTTGGTAAAAAATTCAATTTAGTAATTGGTCATTGTTTCTGAAAATTTGATCAGCGTTGTTTGGCTTCAGAGAATTGAAATTAATTAAGAATCGTCTTGAATTTTATCAAAGTCTCATTGCATCCGATTCACGTGCTTTTACTCAGTCGCGTCAAATTAGTTTGCATTATATTTACTAATGCCAAATGCAGTGACGCAGGATTCTTTTATTCTTTTTGTTATTGTCAATGGATAGAACCACGTGTTGCGTCACAAATGCTTTGTTCGCTCGCCATAACTTCTTAAAGCTTCTCTCTATAAATTGGAGAGCTGACGTAGAGGAATTCATTCATTTGAGGTCTTTCGCGTAAGACAGTGTTACGTTGTTTGTAGAAGGCATTTACAGATCGTTTAAATTGCCCGGTAAAGTTGTTTGTTGTCGTTATTTTGAATTTTAAAGTTGGTTAAATTGGGGAAATTTTTTATCGAAAATTCTACACTCTGTGATCTATACGCTGACTATTTTCGCTTGAATAAAGGTTGTGTTAAATTTCAAGTCGTGAATTTGTAAAGCTATAAGGAAGATGTAGGATTGGAGAGATTCATCCAACGAACTCTCCAAAAGACATTCGCCAACTAGAAGACGGACTTTCTAAAGTGATGCAGGATCTTCGCGAAGAAAGCATTATTATTTTTGACATCAGGTCATTAATAGCCGTAATCTTGACTAGGCCGGTCAGATTGACTTATGTTGGCAGCGACGCCAACATAGTTTTCTATAGAGGTTTCTGGCAATAGAAACATAATTTTGGATTTGCTGAGTTGCTATTGCAACAGTGAAGACCTTTTTTTGGTCTTCATCCTAGAATCTCAGACAATTTTTTGTCGGCCCCTCCAAATTGTTTTTGGCTGGTACGCCTATGTCCATCAGGGATTGCGTCTACCCTATTTAGATATGGTAACCCTATGCAAGTGGGTTTTAAACCGAGACCATGTTGATCACATAGCATGGCGCTTTAACTACTCGACCACGCTGCCGACGAAAAAAATGTGTTGTTGATAAAAAACTTGCAAAAATTTCAGTTTCCTTTAACATTAGAATTTTCAAAATCTGTTTATTTAGAGACAAATCAGTTCTTAGGTTTTAAAAGTTACAAACAATTTGATTTTGAACGAGAGCCTTCTATTTTACATGCTTGCTAACGCTTTCATGGTCGGATTCAGGGTCTTAAATTTTTCTCTTTTCGTGAAGATAACTTACTTTTTTGGCACAACCATGGCCTCCTTAAAATATCTTTAGGAGGTCATCGAAAAAGTTTTGATTGTGCGTTGACCCATAACCTCCTAAAGATTTAAAGGTTTTTCGGCGTCTCCTAATAAATTTCTTTTAGTGAATTAAAATTATAGTTTAAAAAATCAAAATCGTGGAGAGAGGACTAAAAAGTATTTTCTTATAATTAAAGGACGAGACTTTAACTTTCATGCACACTTAATTAGAAACAATTGAAGTTGGCAAAATACATGCTTTGTTAAAAATGTTTAATTGAAACTGAACCCCATTGAATCTTTTTCAAGAGAGGCGTGCTTTTTGTTAAGAATTTCCGGGTTAACTTAACTAGAAACTTAGTCCCCGACGGCTGTCAAAAGATACAGGCGGATATTTTATATTTTTAAAATAAAAGTTGGAAGAGCTATTGTCATTCACAATGGCAATAGTTTCATTCAATTTTTTTACAATTGAAGTAAAAAATTTCGTAATCAGTTTTTACAAGTCAAGGTGAGATATAGTTTATGAATTAGTGTCAGTTAGAAATGTATGTTATAAATATAAAAATGCTGCCAAAAATTAAAATTCAAACACCGAATTATTAAACAGGGACGTGCCGAATAAAATATGGAAGTCATAGTTTTTGCAAAATAGATGCATCTTGCTTTTGGTTGAGAAACAATTACTAAAAATTATACCGTCACCGTTTGGAAGGGCATCCACTCCAGGTCAGACATAAACAGGTCTGGGGTCAAGAATTTATCCATTTACTGCCCGGATCAAATGCTGGCAGTGATGTTCTTAAGCCAGCATCAAGCTTCGTCATCCAAAACCGTCAGACCTCGTGCTCCATGTGGTGCCCGATGTATGGGGCACGCTATTAGAACGTGGTCTGCGGCTTGTTAAGCGGCGCCACACTCGCAATTCGGTGAAGGAACGAGACCCCATTTGTGCATGGACGAATGGAATCGCCTAACACCAGTCCGCAGGCGGTTGAGCTTAACCCAAGCTGTTCGGGGCAAGCTTATCCCAACAAGCCTGGCACTGGTATTGGGTATAAAAGCACGGAGCCTGGAAGTATTCTCAGAGTACTCCACGTTCCATTTATGGTTTGTCCACTCAGAAGCGCGGATGCCAAGTCCGGTAAGGTTGTTTAAAAGATTCCGTACCGTAGTTGTAGTAGTTAAATTAGTTTTGCTTTTTAAATCTAATTTTGGACCATTTAATGGTTGTATTTTTAGCGCTTTAATCATTTTGTCAAGCATTCTTGTTAACAAAATTGCTAATACACGCTAGTGAGGCAGCTTCTTCAAGGTTTTAAATTTTTTAATTTTTATTCTGTTTTAGTGCTTTTATTAATAAATACTGCTCTAGGTATCTGGTTATTGAGCTCTGTACCGCGGAAGTAAAGCAAACAGATATATCACCATTAGGCCTATATATAGATATATCTATATATACATAATACAAAATTTATTTAATCACTGTTTAAAAACTACAACAGTCTGTTTCATCCTTAGATTCGTCAGGTGGTTACTAGAAAAATAAAAATAAAAAATATAGTTATTAGTGGTAAAAAAAAAAAAAAATGCGTATGGAATAAATGATATGTAGTTAAATTAAGCAAACAATACGGTTCCTATGACGTCATACAAGAAAAAACAACTCAAAATATAGTAAATGCAAATATAGAGGTTTGCATTCATTTGAAGGTGAGGGAAGGCGAGTTAGGTATGTGGTGAAAGATATAAAAGGAAAGAAAATAATCTGCAAAGGAATAAAAAATAACTAGAAAAATCGCATAAGATGAAAAAGTAAAGTGAGTAAAAAATGGCGTAAACGATAGTGGAAAATATAGGCGGATTTAATGACAGACAAGAAAGCACACACGTACAAAAATAATGGCAATTTAAGCATACGAAATCAAGTGGGTAATTTATTTAATTTAAATTTGTTTTTGTGACGACATTTTCCTGTAAGTTCCGATCTTTTGTTGAGGATTGTTGGTTGGTCTGCTTGTAGTATTTCTAGTTTTTCGGTTAAGCATAGGTTGCAGCATTTTTGTCCTGGTTTATATGGGATAACTTGATTGATTATTTTCCAGTTAATTGTGGGATTGAGACCTGATTCTTTGGCATTCCAGAATGTTTTGAAAAGCTCTGTGGCGTTTCTTTTCTTTATATTTTTAAATGATTGTATATGATTATAGTATCGTGATTTGAATTCTGTTTCGCTGCAACCTATGTAGCTTTCTGTTATATTTCCATGCGATATGTCTGCTTGATAAATGACAGATTTCTGTCGGCAAGATCCTTTTAGTGGGCAGATATCTTTATTTTTACAGTTGCATGGTTTTGATTGTTGAGAGCTTTTCTTTTCCAATAGTTTTTTGTTGTGACCGGTTATAATTGTTTGCATGTTAGGCATGCAGCTATAGCTAATTTTTATGCTATTTCTGTTTAGAATTTTATGAAGCCTATGTTGTGGTGGGAAGTGTTTGCTTATTAGTTTTAGAAACTCTTTTCCGATATTGTTGGCAACATAGTTGTTAAAAGGCGGGTTGAACCATATGATTTTTCGTTTTCTTGATTTGTTTTTCGGTTGGGTTTCACTAAATATTAAATTGTCTTTGTAGCCACTTTGTTTAAGTGCGTTTTTGTACGGTGGAATAGCTTTTTTAAAATTATCTAAATCACAAGAAAGTTTCGATAGTCTGTTGGATATCATGTTTGGTAGGGCTTTTTTTATGGATGGTGGGTGGTTTGAATTAATATTTATATATAATTGTTCATCATTGGGTTTTCTGAATGGCCAGTGCTTTTCTGTTTCGAGGTTAAGGGTGACATCTAAAAAATCTGTTTGTATAATGTTTGCTTCAATTGTTATTTTTAAATTGTGTTTTTGGAAAAGTTTTATAATTCTTTTTTTGATTCGGTCAGTATTGGGGCCGTATATATATATCCTATATATATATATCTACAAAATTATATATATACCATATCCCTGGGGTGTAGTTTTTACATGATCCAAGTTTTTTTTCTCTAAGATGTCACAGTTGCGCTCTCATCAGCAACATAATTGTCATTTCCGTGAGGGGGTCGCTCGAGGATGGGACCCTCGGGAAATTGACTAGCCATTTCAACCTTCCCCAGTGAAGGAAAGGGGACTGCACCACCACAATGTGGTGGCTCGTCGTTGGTGCATTTACCCCCGCACACGTCTTAAAAAAGGATCGTGGAGATTCTTCTCCCGCTCACATAATCTTACCTCTAACATATAACTATCTCGCAAATCTCATCCTTTTTTCTCTAACCTCCCTGGTCTACTTCTTCTCACTCTATCTTACACCAACTCTCTTGTCCATGCTCGCGTAAGAAGCCTCCCTCCCTTCGCATGCCGCAGCTATTTCCCATATATTCTCCCTACCCCACAGCGACATCACTGCCTGGACTGACGGCTCGGTTCCTGGCAAGCTGGGAGAGGGTGGTGCAGGGATCCACATTAAGTGTACAAAGTGTCTCACTGCTACCTCCCTCTCCTTCTTGGCTGGAATCTGAACCATCAGCTACAGCGCCGAGACCTATACCATTCTTCATGTTCTTGAGTGGTGTACCGGTATCTCTCACTCCACGTTATGTGCGTTTGGATCCGTCACCTTGTTCTCTGACTCTCTATCTGTCTGGATTACTCTTTCTGCTCCCTAGCCTCACTTATTACCCAAGCCCTTCACCGACAGCCAATCTCTCTTCAATTCTTTATCTGATTCTAAGGTAGTCCATCTTCAATAAATAATTTGTCATTCTTCTGTCCCAGGCAATGACTTAGCTGCTTTCTTGCTAAAGTTGTAGCCTCTCTTGACCCCTTGTTACTTCCACCAATTTAGTTTTTGAAATTTGGAGAGTTTTTGAATTTTATGTTCAGCTGATAAAAGTTTTTTAAATTTTGTAGAAGTTAATTCGGTAACTTAGTACGTTATTTAATCGTCTAACCTTTCGGCGCCTGTAAGGAAGGCCTCGCCGATAACGCAATCTCGGTGTCTACTAAAAAGATAAAATTATTAAATCTTCTTGCTGGATCTGACCTTCGAACCAGCGACAGCAAAAATGTAGTCTAGCTAAATCAAAGCTCAGACTACCACAATATCTTCTTTATTAATAAAATATGCCCCAATTCACTTAGGAGCCCACAATAGTATAAATTCAGCAGCAAATACAGATTCAGTAGCTTAACTCTTCAGCTTACTTCTTCACAATAACGTAGACAACCAAAGGCTTGCGTAATTCTTCACAATCACGTAGACAACCAAAGACTTGCGTTCAAAAACTATGAATTCACACAGTTAACAAATTTCCAAAATTAAGTTACCACAACGAATCATCGAATCAAAATACTGCTTTCCAGCGAGTCTTATTTATACCAGTCGGTAAGGTTTCTCGATCGTTCTGAAATTTACTCAATGAAGCCAATCACCAATCACAAATAAGCATTATTGCGTCACATGCGAAAACCGGTCAAGCGGAAATCCAGAATGTTCTCAATAAAGCGAAATTATGCAGTGTTGCCATTTTTCTTGTAAATAAATATAAAATATTTAAATTGCTTATAAAACCGTTATTTCTTCGGCTATTTGAGCCGGACCAAAGCAAAATCAAAGAGATTTTTTAGGATATTGTGAATATACATAATGTGGGCAATTTTTAACAATGGAACACCCCTTCACAATACCACTGTCTCTATCACTTATTTCCTCCAAACGTCAATCCCTCTGCATGGTGCGGAGAGGCAGTATCCAATCTGGTCTCTTCTAACATTAAATCCCTCTAGTGTCTCCTGAAGAGCTTACTCTCCCTCGCTCCACTCGCTGTGCTCTCTTTCGTTTACGCTGCAACGGATACAGCATTTTTCTTGGCACATATCTCCACAAGGTTGGTCGAGCCACGACTCCTTCGTGCAGCAACTGTGCTTTTATATCACAAGGCCTTTTTGATTTTGTACTAAACTGCCCTGCACTTGACTCTATATGCCTGGCCATCTTCGGCCTCTCCTTCTCCATTCTGGACCTCTGGTCTCGTCCCTGGGGGTTGCTCAATTATTGGGACTCCGCGGAGTTGATCCGCGTCCCCATTCCCAGGAATTGGTCGGGTAAGCCCACCTCATCACATAATTGTCATTGGCGGTCTTAGTGAGGCAGCTCTAAATTACAGTATTAAAACAGAAAAAAACTAACTGGACAGCATCTCCGAAAGCAGGTCGCGGGTAATCGCTTGAGTGTTGCTTTAAATTAAACGTCTCGTGACCAGGAAAATAAATGAATGCTATGATAAGATTGCTCGAATTAAAAAAATTTCCTATCCTAATAATAGGCAACCAAAAAGCTAAAGCAGTCATTTGTAAAAATGTTGCGCTTTTCTGCTCGTATAAAAAATATTGCGATTTTGATTTTCTCGCCAATAATGTTTTTTGTATCAATCTTTCTTGAATCGAACTTCAAATAAAATTAGCTGATTTTGCTTTTGATGAATGATTTGGTGATAAATTATAAGTTGTTTAAAAAACGTTTATAGTTGATAGCATAAACCTCCCGAGGAGATTTGTATGCTGGACATTGGACCAGGCTTAAGGAAGAAGTCTACAGTATGAAAGTGAAAGTTATCACAATTAAAACAAACAATTGTACATGAATTACGTGTTCTATTTTTAAAAGATAGGCTATTCTAGATTATTGTTTTCCGACTTTTTAGTTTTGTAAGCAATAAATCAGGAGTGGGCAACCTATGAGTCACGGGCCGGATCCGGCCAGCCAAACAAAATCATTTGGCCTGTGACATGTTAGTTAGATGTTAAAAAGAACACGGCCCGAAGTCTCGTTTGCAACTCTATTTTTTAACGTAACAATTTCAAACAATCTATGTAACAGTAAAACTGTGATACAGTTACTGCAGGGGTGAAAAATTGCTGTATTTTCAAGTGTAAAATCTGGCGTATAACAAAAAAAGTTTTCACTTTAAATTTGTGTGACGGTAAGTAAGGTTTTGGTAGCTGCAAAAAAGTGCAGTCCGCCGTAAGGTTCTAAACTTGGTTTTTGGCCGGTGATATCTATAAGATCGCCTAACCCTGCAATAAACCTTATGTTCAAAAGTGTCCGCCTCTAAATTGAAGTGATAACTTTTTTTATTCAAGTATATCTATGTGGTGACAGATATAATTACAAGATAATGATGATGTATCAAATATGCCCTAAAGGTCGTGTTCGATACCTGGCAAATTAGATCTCTTCAAGAAACTGTAAACGATCTGTTTTTTGTCGATAAACTGATACCATAATAATATAATCTTTATTCAAATGGTATCAGTTCAAACCACAGGTCCACAGGGCGTAAGATTTTGATGGAAATTTTCTTCGGTTTGACAAAAATTCAAATCAATAATTTACGAAGAATCACTTTACCAAGCGATTCAAAGAACTTTTAGATTCCCCTTTACAAATAACAGCGTAGCACGGCCCCTCCGAACCATAGGACTGTCTTTCATGTAACAACAAGCTACTTTACCCGAAATTCGATCAACGTAGAACAACCTCGACAATATAACAGGGTAGAGCAGTCTCCGAACAACTTGGACTCTATACCCTAACAGCAAACGACTGTATCGGATTATTCCACCAAAATGCCCTGCACAAAACAGCGTACGATAGCCTTTCCAAACAATTTTCCAAACAAGGTACGTAAGGCTTGCTTGTTTATCTCTATTCAATTTTGAAATATTCAAAATGCTTCGAGCAAGAAAACGACAGGCAGCAGCAATAATGGTGATGGCAGCTTTAAATAAGCAACGTCAAAAGCGGAAATGCTGGTTACGATCCTGACTTGGCCGCAAGAATGCATTGGGTGCCTATAACATCCTGTTGCAGAAGCTGCACATACTTCTGCTGTTAACCACGATGGCATTTTAACCAAAAACTTTCTAAAATCTGGCTGGAAAATAGAACCTCTCTCTATTCCTAGCAATATTGCAGCAAGACACGCTTTTTTCTAGAAAAGCGCTTTTACGCGAGGCAATATTTTTGTTAAGCAATATTGCCAGCAATCTTGCTCAATGATCTTGCGTGGTACTTTACACACGTATAGAATATTGATGCAAGAATTTTTCTGCAAGAAACTTGATCGTGTAAAGCCAGCCTAAAAGATGGCTTAATAAAAAGTAAAGTTTTTGCACTGCAGTTAGGTGAGTCGACGGATATTCAAGGAAAAACCCAACTGCTTGCAAACATTCGATATATTGAAAACAATAGCATACAAGAAAACTTCCTATTCTGCAGAGAAATACCGGCTCAAACAACTGGAGAAAAATCTACAATGTAACCGGAATTTTTTTGAGGAAGAAGAGCTGGAATGGAGTAACTGTATAAACATGTGTATAGATGGAGCTCCTTCCATGGTCGGCAAATACAATAGCTTTTTAGCTAAAGTTAGAGAAAAGAATCCCGATATGACAGCTACTTATTGTTGTTTTACGTCGTGAAGTTCTGATTGCAAAAATAGTACCTGATGATCCTAAAAGAGTACTGGATACATCTGTAAAAACGGTGAATTTCATCAAATTGCGGTCTTTAAACTCAAGATTGTTTCAAATACTGTGCAAAGAGATGGGTGCTGAACATAAAAGCTTGTTTTCCACAGAGAAGTTTTTTGGTTGAGTCGTAGAAAGATCTTGCGTCGCATATATGAACTCGGGGGAAAAGTCGTGAAATTTTTTCTGCCAATAAGTCGAAAACCAACCCCTGGGTCGATGATAAAATTTGGTGGGTAAAACTGGCTTACTTGATTGATATAATTGGTCAGTTAAACGATCTTAACATCAACATGCAAAGCAGGAATAAAATACTGTTGACAACTACGGATAAACTTTACGGCTTTTCGTTAAAGTTAAAGTTGTGGCAAACAAACGTCGCCCAAGGTGTGTTCGAGATCATCACCCTTAAGGAAACTGCTACGAGACCTGTAAACCGAGATATTTTGAAGAAGAGTATCGGTAGTCACTTACAGTAGAAATGCTCCAGCAAAGACTTTCAGAAATGAACATTTTTAAGTATGATTAGGTAAGAAATCCATTTAATCAATCTGCCTTAATTAATGCTAGCGAATTAAAATTGAAAGCACAAGAACAACTTGCAAAAATTTGCATGGACCGCACGTTGCAACTGAATACAATCAAATAAAAATTGACAATTTTTGGCTCATTAAACAGCAAGAAGACCCAGAGATCTCATAACAAGCTGTTCAGATTATTTTGCCCTTTTCCACAACTTTTTGTGTGAATCCGCATTTTCGTCTTCATCACAAATCAAAACCACATCAAGATCACAGCTGAAATTTGTTGAAGATGAACTAAGAGTTTGCTTTACCTTCATTCCACCGCACATCAAGACGATTTATGCTCAAAAACAAGCTGTATATGTACTGTAAATGCCATAGTTCAATAAATTGTTTTGTTACTAAATCATTCATTTCTTGTGCTTGTTTTTCGTCGTTTGCGAGTTCAGTTGCAAGGATAAAGTTTTAACCAAGTTAGTTGAAAAGCAATTTGGCTGAGGTCCAAATGTGCCGTGTTTGAAATTTATGTTGTCAAGTGTGCCTTGAGCAAAAAAAGTTTGAAAACCACTGTTTTAAGAAAAACACTGTTGCTTACTGCGTTGGTTACTTGAAAAGTTTTAAAGTCTAAAGAAATTCTTTTTGTCTATGTAAAACAGGATGTCTGGTTTTAATAAAGGCTGCCTCAAGTAGACAAAGATGGAACGAGTTGCGTGCAACAACAATAATTTTAAATTGCTTGTCATTACAGTTTGCAGCAAAATGCTCATTCTTCGGCAGGTCGTCGTCGTCGTTCGAAGGGCATCCACTACAGGTCAGACACAAACAGGAATGGGGCCAAGGATTTATCCTTTTACTACCCCAGACTGCTGAACTGCCTGAATCAGATGCTGGCAGTGGTCTTATTAAGTCAGCATCGAGTTTCGTCATCCAAAACCGTCAGACCTCGTGCTCCATGTGGTGCCCGATACATTTGGCAGGTGTTGTCCTATGGCAGAGTCACAATCTAAGTTGTTACGTTTTTGTTTGCAGGATTTACCGGGTTAAGATTGTGTCGGGCACTTTGCTTGCTGTTGCAGCCACTTAAAAACATGGCTGCTTCATTTTATCTTATAGTAATAGTGGTGAGGACCCATTCCTAGGGATGAGGGTACGGATCAACTCCGCGAAGTCCTAACAATTGGGAAACCCTTGGGTCTCGTCCTTGGGGTTTCCTTTTAATCAAAAGCTATTTTGAAGTTTTGTATTAGCAAAAAACTTTTTAAATATTTTTGTCGACGGTACAAAAAGAGCAATTGGAAGAACTGAATAATGTGGTCAAAATTCGAGGTAAAATTCTAACTGTAAAGCTTTGTATTAAATTTTTGAAAACTTGCCGAGCTCAACATGTAGTTCCCATATTCATGTCGCATTGCATTAAAGCAGCGTAGGAAAGACAAACTTCTGCTATAAAACGAGCTTTTTTTCTAGATGAAATTAATAGAAATATGACTAAATTAGAATCTTTTCGTTTAATCTACTTACAGTAGAACCCTGGTCTAAAGTACGATAATTTTTATCTTATTTTGAATGGATTTGCTTTTGCCGTATCTTGTTAACATTCAACTAATTAAACCAAGACAAATTCGCACAAAGCATTTTAATACCATTAATTGGCTTCGTCGCCAACGCTTTGGTTCGTCTAATCCAGGGATGTCCAACCCGTGGCCCGCGGGCCGCAGTGCGGCCCACTTAAAGTTCTGGTGCGGCCCAGCGGCGATTTCCAGTTTTCTGGTTATAATTCACTTTAAACCAGGAAGTGAAGATTTTTTTTTGTAGATCATTATAATTTTGGGACGAAAAGTGGGATATCGGAGACTGATTTCAAGTGAGAACCTTTTTTTTTAGAGATCACTATGATTTTGGGAAAAAATTGAAAAATATGAGACTAAATTCAAATAAAGACTTTTTTTTTAGAGATCACTATGATTTTAGGACAAAATTTGTTTTACGTCCGAGAATCTCAGACTATTTTTTTGTCCTATCCGTAATGTACTAGAAAATCATGATTTTGACAAGTGTCACAAAATTTGGGCAAAACGTCATTCCTTTTTGCGGCCTGCCAACTATAACTAAATTTATAATTTGGCCCATTATGAAAAAAAGGTTGGACATCCCTGATCTAATCCTTCTGGTAAAACTATTTGTAATTTATCTAGTTACAATCTTTCGGAAACTGAAAAGTTTGTTTAAGCCTATGATCTAGAGCAGGGGTGGGGAACCTTTTCGGGAGTAAAGTCCACTTTAGCAGCATACGATTCCCAAGCCACAATTTCGCATGTTCCTTTTCCAAAGTTATATTGCAACTATTGGTGCCCCAGCTGGTGGCATAGTGGTATCGATTTGTACTATCATCTGGTATTCCTGGGTTTGGTCCCAAATTGGAGCGTCAAGTGCCATATACTTTCGAGGTGAGCTTAAAGGTGTCACAAAAATATAACTATTGGTTAAATTTATATTTCTTATTTGCAGGAAAATGAAGAATGGATTACAAAAAACAAATGAGAAAATTTAGTACTCATTGACTTGAGTTAAACCATTTAATGGCTTCCTTGAGATCGCATTTGTTGAACCAGCATTGGGATACTTAATTGGTTGTACTGAGGATGTTTTGAACTTCAGGCCGCACTTTGTGGCTTAGAAGGCCGCAGATTCCCCACTCCTGGTCTAGAGTTTTGCTTTCTGCCAACTAATATTAAAACGTGAAGAAGTATTTGCAGAATTTGAAATTTTATTTGCTCAATTATTACATCATAAACCAAAAAGAATTGATGAACTGAGTCTTAAAGTTAAACTTAATGAATTAGTACACAGTTATTGTGGTTTTCCTATTGATGTAACTAAATTTCCCTTTGATTCTGACTGTCTTCAAGCGATTAAGTCTTTACGTTCAAATAAACATATTTTAATTACTAAGCCCGACAAAAGCTCTGGAGTTGTCATTCTTAATAGATCTGAATATGACAAAAAAATGGTGTTCCGTTCCTAAAAATTTCCCAAATTATGTAGATTCACAATCTCATAAAAAATCTCTTTGATTTCGCGTTGGTCCGGCTCAAATAGCCGAAGAAATAACAGTTTCATAAGTAATTTAAATATTTTACATTTATTTATAAGAAAATGGCAACACTGATTAATTTCACGAACTTTAAAGTAATTTCCAGAACTATCGGATTGACCTGTTTTGATTATGACGTAGTAGTTGTGTTTGTGATTTGGATAATGTCAGAACATTCGAGTAACCTTACTGAATGGTATAAATACGGTTCGCTGAAAAGCAGAATTAATTCGATGATTCGTTGTGGTAACTTAAAATCAAAAATTGTTAACTGTGTGAAGTCATAGTTTTTGAACGCAAGTCTTTGGTTGTCTACGTGATTGTGAAGAATTAAGCTATTGAGCTTTAACGTGTTGCTTTGATTTATACTATTCGGGCTCCTAAGTGGATTGGAGCATATTTTTTAATAAAAAAGATATTGTGGTAGTCTGAGCTGTGATTTAGCTAGACTATATTTTTGCTGTCGCTGGTTCGAAGGTCAGATCCAGCAAGAAGATTAAGAATTTACCATTAGTAGACACCTAGATTGCGTTATCGGTGAGAGCCTTTCTTTACAGGCGCCGAAAAGGTAGACGATTAAATACGTGCTAAGTTACCGAATAAACTTTCCAAAATTTAAAAAACTAAAATTTCTGGAAGTAACAAAAATTCAAGAAACTTTTTAACATCGGAACAAAATTTCAAAAACTATTTACTAAATTCTACAAATGGTAACCATTTTTTCAGACCTAACTAAATTTGAATGACTTGGGCCTGTAAAGGAATTTGATAATACTTCTCAAAATAAAACCAAACTTCACCGTCGTCATACAATTTAATATAGTCATACAATTGTCATACAATTACATCCACTCAAAAGACCATACAAAATATGATCAGGGTCCAGAGATCCACGGTGAGCCAAGGAGAGTGTCGCTCCCAGTTGGCAAAGCTCAGTTCGCTGGATGCCTGAGAGTACAGGTAGATGGTCCGTTGGAGTGGGACGCAGGCATCCAGTGACTATGCGCAAGGCGTCGTTCAAGACACTGTCAATGAGACGAGTGTGAGCACTGCGACACCAGACTGGCGCACAGTACTCAGCTGTTGAGTAGACTAGAGGCAAGGTGGCTATGCGTAGTGTTTTAGCACCAGCACCCCATCCCGAGCCCACGAGTCGCCTCCGCAGTGTGACGTACGAGGATAGTTTTTTGCGCAATGCCACTAAATGGTGACGAAACGTGAGCGATCTGTCCAGATTTACCCCAAGGTACAGTAAGTAGGGGTTGGACAGAACGGTAAAAGTCTACAATTGTTGTAGATCTTTAGCTCACGTTTGGCATCTCGGTTATTTAAGGGAAAGGCTGTCGTCACCGACTTAGTGTGGCTGAGCTCCAAACTCCAAGTCTGGAGATACGCTGACAGTGTGGACATGTCTTGGCTTAAAGTCCCCTCCAAGTCCTTCCAGTTTCCAGAAGAGTGCAACAATGCTAGATCATCAGCATAAGCAAACTTTCTGGAAATCATGGAAGGAAGATCGTACGTATAGATGTTAAATAGGAGGGGAGCCAAGACCGATCCCTGAGGAACGTCGTTTTTAAGACGGCGTAGCCTGCTTTGCTTGCTGTCACCGGTAGTAAGGGTGAAACTTCGATTTCGCACAAGCTCCATAATCATTCTGACAATGTGCTTATCCGGCAGAAGTCTCAGCAGCTTGTAGGTAAGGCCACGGTGCCAGACAGTGTCATAGCAGCTGTCAGATCGATAAATATGGCACCGGCCTTCTTTTTAGCCTCAAAAGAATCCTCGATGTTCTGGGTTAGCAGAACAACTTGATCTACGGTTGACTTCCCGCGTCGGAACCCAGTCTGCTCTTTAGGAAGCAGTGGATCGATTAATGGTTCAACGCGGGCATAGATAAGCCTCTCGAGGATCTTGTAGGAAACACTGAGCAGAGATAACGGTTGAAAACTCTTTGGTTCCCCACGGGCTTTGCTGGTTTTGGTATCGCGACCACAAGCGCTCTTCTCCAGATCTTGGGAATTTTGAGTCGGCGCAAACAGGAAGAGAGGAAGTCACGTAACCAGGACTTCAAAGCAGCTCATGCAATGCTGAAGAATGTCACTAATACTAATCACGAAAATGGTTGAAACTTGGGTGACCGGTAAATTCCACCCCGGTATACTACATCATAGTTAAATTCTAACACAGTACTGTATATTCTACCACGGAAATTTGTTAGGTTTAGAGGGTTAGGGTTAGAATTAGGGTTAGGTGTTAGGGTTACAGTTAAAATTATGGGTTGTGGTTAGTAGAGTTAGGGAAATAAATGTGCTTGTCAACTACTGTACTCTGTGTTGGCAGCTTATAGCGTGATAAATCAACAACAATCTACAAATAAAATGAACAATCAACATGGTCTGATATCGTGGTGGAATATACAGTTATAAAATAAAACTACAGCGGTGGAATTTGCCGCGGTGAACTGTGTCGTAGTGGAAATAACCGCAATAAAATACACCTACAACCAAAACTTCATTTAAATATTTGATTAGCTTGATTATCTGTGTTGGTGCGTTGTATTTGTTAAATTTGCTGGCTATGTTTGATTTATATAGTATAGAATTAGTCTAATTAATCTCCTAAAAAAGATTACAAATAAGGACAAATTATTCAAACTAGTAAAAGCTGCCTAACAATTCGCTAGTTTTTTTTTGTATTTTGTCTATTATCACTGTACATTCCACCACAATATCACACCATGTTGATTTTGTCCATCTTTGGGTAGTTTAATCAAAGTAATTTTTAGTTATTATTTTACTCTTTTCTACTTCGTCGTATTAGCAATTTGGTAATTTGTTTTAAGCAATTAGATTCATACAATGGCGTTTGCAGAAATTTGTTATGGGGGCGGTTGAGAGCCGAAAACACGATCACTATAATTCGTTATGATTTTTACAAAAGGAAACCTTGAAGCAACAAAAAAAGGAGCCACTTTCAATATTCACTTAAAAAAGCAATTAAAATTATTTATTTAGTCTTAACCCTTTGCGGTCCAATTTTTTTTACCAAAAATTTCTCCACAGGTCCAAATTTTTTTTTTAACTAAATCATTTCCTTTCCACGTTTTAAGGTGTTTTTTGTGTGTTTTTTCATATTTGAGGAGAAAAAAGTCGAAAAATTGCGATTTTCTAATTTGTGTTATTTTCCGGATTATTTTGTTTGATAAGGCACCTTTAACGGTGAAACACTCGCATTTTGTGTTTGTATTTCCTAATTCTTAGCTTATAGCCCATACCACTGTTTATGCGGTCCTGTTGGTGATTAATTATTTACCATTACCAACCAATCCAATTATTATTTACAACAAATACTGTTGAAGCTGCAGTTATAGTGCATTGTATAACTCCATATCAGTTGCATTTTTTGTTTGTATTTGAATTCTACAAACAACATACACTACAGACATAAGAAGAGATTGCAAAATACAGGTAAGAAAACATAGAAAGTGAAAGCACAAGTAAGGGGCAGTAAACAATTTTATTGTTTGTAGTTTCTCTGGGTATGGTATGCTTTGAAGCATGCACCTGGGTGCAATCCAGGTTTTCTGACACACGTTTCGCAATAAAAGAGGGTTGTTTTCCTTGACTGTGGTTTGCTGCATACTATACAATTTTTGTTGTGTCCTCGAGCAGTCTTTGCAATAAAATGCTGCTGTTTGTTCAATCTTTCTTCCAAATCGAGAGAACTTGGCCTGCCCCTTTTCTTGCT
Source organism: Diplosoma virens (assembly GCA_963680785.1). Taxonomy (NCBI): domain Eukaryota; kingdom Metazoa; phylum Chordata; class Ascidiacea; order Aplousobranchia; family Didemnidae; genus Diplosoma; species Diplosoma virens. The sequence goes on from OY796886.1 coordinate 31,298,828, forward strand.
GCGCTTATTCCTGACGTTCCCGACAAGCTGCTCGACCAATCGTTGTCGGTATGTCAATTGCCTAAAGGAGGCTGCATGTGTTGTCTGTTTGTACAAAATAAAAAAGTTTACAAAACAAACTTCCAGCAACCAGAAAAAGAGCTTTCTCCACCACTTCAGAGTCTTTCTGGTAAACGAATAAGAGGTGCAGTAATGATCTGAGTGGTTAACAGCTCCCATGTGCTCTGTGTAGTCACATATCACCAGGGGCTTTTTAACGTCTTCCTGCTGCCCTCCTCTTATTACTCGTGAAATAGTCTTTACATCTGCATTATGCCAGGTGCTGAGCATAAGCACAGTACGCTTGTCGTGCCAATCTAAAGCCATCAGCATCTTGCTGGAGTGCCGGTAAACTTTTGTTTCATGGTTCTTCAAGCGCAAGCGTTTGAGATCCTCTGGAAGACCTTTACGATTTTTTTGAACGGTTCCAGTTGTATACATTCCCTCTTCCAAAAGTTTCACCGCTAATGTAGGGCTGGTATAAAATCTATCAGTGTAGATGTGATATCCAGTCCCTTTAGTTTGAGTTGCCAGTTGATCCACCAAATGCATTACGATTCTGGTAGTAAACGGTTCTCTAGGCCTTGGCAATGCATCAGTTGTTGGCTGTCCGAAGTACGGTTCGAAACAGGAGATGTAGCCTGTCTCACAGTCCGATAGCACATAAACTCGCATGCCCCATTTAGTTGGCTTTTGGGGGTTGTAAGTTTTGAAGATTATTCGTCCTTTATATCCCACTGTGCTTTCATCAACTGCAACATTTCTTCCCGGAGTAAACAATTCAAGGCATTTCTTTTTAAGATAGTTCACAAAGTGATGTACTCTTCTTCCTCTTATGATTGGAGCAGTTGTGGGTTCAGGTGACTTCATATCAAACATTCTGTGTATTTGTAAGAAATGTCGCCGGGAAAAAAATGTCAAGGAAAAATGGACAATACTGTGTCCAATTCCGACTAAAAAAGGATTTTACGTCTGGCTTGTCATTCATTGCCATATTCATAATGACACCTAAGTAGGCCTTCATCTTAACAAGAGTTACATCCTTCCATTCAAACCAGACGGAATTGCTTGAAAAGGCCTTTCCGCTGAGACTTATAACTGCATATGCATTAGTTGCAGTCATCAATTCAATCAGCAGCTCGTCAGTAAGGAAGTGTTGGAGTGCTTCCAACTCTGATTCAGGTTGGGATGGAAAATGCACCACTGGATTTTGAACTGTAAATGGACTATGAGGAAAGTCAGGGTCATTTGATTGCCAAGCACTCCAACCACTGTCATTAAAGCTGTCACTATCTTCGTCACTGGATCCACTGCTCTCGACGTCAGTATCCATAGGTCCACTGTCTGAATCATTAAAAATGCTTTCTTCCATAGTTAGGTCCAATTCATCATCATCTCTTTCTGTTTCAGAAAGACCGCACTGATTCACTTCCATCAGTGCTTCTTCCGCAGATAAAACCCTTCTAGCCATAATATAGGATGAATTATAGAATACGTAACTAGAAAAAGAAACAAAGCTTAGTTTAAACAAGCACTACATGACTTTTGCTATAACAAGCTGTTGGGATAGGATAAGTTGATGACGTGTCCAAATCGTGAAACTAGCAGATTAGAAAATATAGAAGATCTGGACTATAAATAGGAAATATATTTAGGAACCCCTGATCATGTCCAAGAGCATTGAAATAAATATCAACTCCAACACAAGCAAAACACAAACTATTACAGAATACTGTTGTAAATCAATTCAGCAGTAATGCATTCACAGCAGCTGCTAACTCGGTTTTTTAAATAAAATGGTTCACAATTATTAGCGCGCCTTGCTTTTGCACACGGCACCAAAATCGGCTAAAAATTGACTAAATGTACCAAGCAAGAAACTAGTTGCGCGTATCTGCTCTTTAAACATCCCTAGAATGACGTTGGACTTGCTGTAACGACTAAAATAAATACATCATCCCAGGGATGACGTTGGACTAAATTACATAATTTTATTTATCCTCCCAGGGATTATAGTGTTCTAGTCTCGTTTAACTTTTATTTAACCTTGACTAATCTGAACTTATAGTTTATAACAACCAACACGCGTCTGCTTCTCAACTAGTTATATTTTCGAATAATGCACATGTTCGCATAGCGTAGTCACGTTGTGTGGCAATGTTATGTTGCCAATATAAAACATCACGAATAGAATAGCTCGCCACAATGCTCCCCCCAGCAATGCATCATCTCCGGTGATGTGATTGTTGTAACATAGTCTGTTGCTAAATGTGGCGGTGGTGCTACCATTCGGCCACTGCGTGTACGCAACATCTCGTCTTGTGTGTAGCGTTCGGGAGGAGTCTGTGGTATGGCAGAATTGTTAGTGTTGTTCGGATTTGGCAAGATGTATGCTGGCTTGAGACGGTCTACTGAAACTTTGTCTGGTCGTCCGTTAATGTCCAACGTAAAATATTTGTCCGATGTGGCAATTATGCGAAATGGTCCTTCATAAGGGCGTTGTAAAGGTGAGCGATGACTGTCTACACGCACATAAACATATCCAGATTGTGCCAAATTGGGTGGAAGATGTTGTTGTGGTGTCGTGTGGTACATGGTTGGTGGTGGTATAGCAGAATGCATGGCATGCTGTAAGTCTCGCAAAAACTGAGAGGAAGGTTCACATTGTCGGTTGTTTTGAGTGTCGATGAATTCACCAGGTATTCTCAAACTTGATCCATATACCAACTTTGCCGGTGAACAATTTGGGTTTTCTCGCCATGCTACCCGCAAGCCAAGAAGTACAAATGGAAGATGATCCATCCAGTAAGGGTCAGTTGTTCGTGCTTTGAGTGCACTCTTTAGTTGTCTATGTAGTCTCTCTACCATGCCATTGGCTTGGGGATGATAAGCAGTTGTATTGTGTAGCTTGAGTCCTAAGAGTTTTCCAAGTTCTGACCATAGAGAAGAAGTGAATTGAGGCCCGCGGTCGGTCGTAATGTCTTCTGGAACACCAAAGCGAGAAATCCAGTGTCGGATGAGAGCTTTGACACAAGTGGAAGTTTTAGAGTCTGGTATTGGGATTGCTTCTGGCCAACGAGTGAAACGGTCAATAACAGTCAGCAAATAATTCATCCCTTCACTGGGGGAAAGCGGGCCCACTAAGTCAATATGAAGGCTGCGAAAGCGACCATTGGGAGTATTGCGTTGAACCAAGGGTGCTTTTGTATGTTTCTATATTTTGGCTGACTGGCTGTTGTGGCAAGCTTTACACCAGCGTTTAATGTCTTTTTTAAGTCCATGCCAAACAAATCTCTCAGCGATGGCTCTCTGGGTTGGTTTGGGCCCACTATGTGATAATCCATGAATTGCATTGAAAATTCGAAAAGTCCATTCTTGGGGAAGAATAGTTCGGGGTTTGCCAAGGGAGACATCACACAAAAGCGTTACATCATGATACTTCACGTCTTGGAGTTTAAGACTTGAAATAGCAGTTCTATATGCTTCTATTTCAGCTGATGACAGCTGATCAGCAGCAAGTTGCCTAAAGTTGGGGTGGCCATACGTCCCGTTTTTTAGGCCTTGTCCCGACGTCCCGCCCGGTTAACCAATATGTCCCGTTTTTTTATTGTCCGGTTATATATTTCCAACTTTAAGTAAAGACTTTTTTTTTTTTAGAGAATACTTTGATTTTGGGAGAAAAATGGGAAAATCAGAGTTGAAATCGAAGTGAAGACCTTTTTTTTTTTTAGAGAACACCTTGATTTTGGGAGAAAAATAGGGAAATCAGAGTTGAAATCGAAGTGAAGACTTTTTTTTTTTTTTTTTTAGAGAACACCTTGATTTTGGGAGAAAAATACGCAAGCCCAGATCATACCTCTTTTTTTTCTCAGACAACATCAATTTTTGAAAATTCTTGCCTCGGGCCCCTAAATTAGAATATCCGCCATTGATGGCAACTCTACTTTTAAAAAAAGTCCCGATTTACCACTTTGAAAATATGGCCACCCTACCTAAAGTAGATTAATGGTAGCGTAGCAGCATTAATACGAGATAGAGTATCTGCCACTTTGTTGTGTTTGCCTTTGATATACTGAATATCAGTTGAGAATTCATCAATAAAAGACAAGTGGCGAGCTTGCCGTGGGGAACGTTCTGCGGTGTTTGTAAGTGCAAATACCAATGGCTTGTGATCGGTATAGATGGTAAATGATTTAGCCTCAACAAAATGTCGAAAGTGCCGAATTGCACTATATGCAGCAAGCAACTCACGATCAAAGGCGCTATAGTTTTTTTCAGCAGAAGAAAGTTTTCTCGAGTAAAATGCAAGTGGAACCCACTTGCCTTGCTGTAATTGTTCTAACTGCGCACCTATAGCCACATCTGAAGCATCCACTGTGATGCTTGTGGCTGCATCGGGTTTGGGATGATGAAGTAAAGTGGCTTGTGCTAGTGCCGATTTAGCTTTTTCGAATGCTGTTTGGCACTCTGGTGTCCAGGTGATGGCTTTGCCACGTCCTGCTGAGGCTGCGTGTAACGGTGCAAGTTTGGGTGCAATATCAGGCAAAAAACGGTGATAATAGTTAATCATGCCCAAAAAGCGCTGAAGAGTAGGGCGATTTTCTGGAGTTGGAAAGTTTCGTATGGTGTCAATTCGGCTGTTTAAAGGAAGAATGCCACTGGTAGTTACTAAATGACCAAGATATTCAAGTTCCGTTACCCCGAAAAGGCATTTTGTATTGTTTATCACTAAACCATTATTGGCCAGTAGTTGGAATACTTGTTCTAAGTGTGTGAGATGTTGAGTTTTTGATTTGCTGGTCACAAGAATATCATCTAGATATACAAAGACAAATGGGAGTTGTTGAAAAATTCCGTCTATGAGCCGTTGAAAGGTCTGAGCTGCGTTTTTCAGACCAAATGGCATTCAAAGAAACTCCCACAGTCCGAAAGGGGTTGCAATTGCAGTTTTAGGGATGGAGTCAGTTGCCATAGGGATTTGGTAGTATCCTCGGACAAGATCTATTTTAGAAAAAATTTTAGAGCCCGCTAACTGACTGTTGAAATCCTGAATGTGGGGTAAGGGGTATCTGTCATCTACTGTAGCGGCATTGAGCTGTCGGTAGTCGCCACATGGCCTCCAACCTCCAAATGCTTTGGGCACGATATGTAGGGGAGATGACCAAGGCGAGTTGGAACGACGAACAATTCCAGCTTGCTCCAGTTTCTGGAATTCATCCTTAGCTACTGACAGTTTATCGGCCGGAAGACGACGAGGTCGTGAATGAGTGGGTGAAGATTCAGTAATGATATAATGTTCAACTCCATGTTTGTTCACCTGTGGTTCAAAATGGGGTGTCTGTATGTCTGGAAACTTTTGCAAGAGCTTTTCAAAGCTGTTTGAGGGAGCTAATGATAAACCTGAAAGGATGTTGGCATTCGGCTCTGACATTGTGGAGAAGGTGTCTCCATGATTAAAATCGATAAGGCGGCGGCCACGAAGATCGATTGCGACATTATGAGCGATGAAAAAATTCGCACCAAGAATAGGGCGTGTAACATCTGCTACATAAAAGTCTTGTTGGTAAGTGCGTCCTTTGCCAAGATTAAAGGTGAGGGTTCGTTGTCCCCATGTTTTGATCTTGAATCCATTGGCTGCTGTGAGAGTGCCAGAAGGAGCCCGGGTATGCTTGTCAGCTGCAGATGCTGGAAAGACGCTGACATCAGCTCCAGTGTCAACTAAAAAGGAAGTACCAGTGTGTCTATCCCACACTAACAGGGTGCTTGATCCAAAGTCGCCGGCCGCCGTAGTTATCGACGACCGGCCTTTACGTTTCCCTGGGTTGCAAGATTGCTGTTGTGGGAAGACGATGGGTCCAGTAGTTGCGCAAATTTGCATCCGGGACGACAGTTACGAGCCTCTGTTCCAAATCGTTGATGGTAAAAGCAAATAAACTGGGTGCTTGAAACTGGCCTTTGCAGCTTGGAAGTCACAGGTTGGCTTTTAAGTTTTGGTGCATGAACAGCAGCCGCCGTCGAATTTGTAGGGGTAAGTTGACTAGCCTCCATAATCCTATCAGCCGCATTAGCTAGCTCACTAATATCGTCAATTTCTTTTAATGCTAAAATGGCACGTACTTGGGTTGGGAGCTGAGCTAAGAAAAACGCTCGTCGTAAAGTGGCAGCATCGTTATTGAGAGATTCTAGGTGTCGCAGCAGCGCTGTAGGTTTCCTATCACCTAATCCCAAAATATTCAGTAGCTCAGTATCTTTTTGTGCTTGTGTTTTTCCAAATGCTGACAGCAGTGCGTTTTTAATTGTGTTGTATTTGTCTTGTTGTGGGGGATTAGTCAACACAGCCTTAATCTCGACAATTGCCCGGTTATCTAGCGCCGCAACTACATAATCAAACCTTGTCTGATCTTGTGTAATAGCCCTTGATCTCAGCTGTGCCTCGACGCGGATAAACCATACTTCTGGGTCGTCTGGCCAAAACTCTGGTAGCTTCACTGAAACTGCCTGTACTTCGGGTGCCTGAGGCACGGTAGCTGTTGTCGCAGTAGCGTTGAGATTTGAAATCGCTTCAGCTAATTTTTGCAGCGTTTCATTTTCCAGAGACATGACTAAGCTTAGTTACTGGTACTTATTGTCTAGGTTAAGGTTGATAACGCGCTGGTGAACGCCAGCGTATTCAATATAACGGGGTCACCAATATAGTGTTCTAGTCTCGTTTAACTTTTATTTAACCTTGACTAATCTGAACTTATAGTTTATAACAACCAACACGCGTCTGCTTCTCAACTAGTTATATTTTCGAATAATGCACATGTTCGCATAGCGTAGTCACGTTGCGTGGCAATGTTATGTTGCCAATATAAAACATTACGAATAGAATAGCTCGCCACAGGATAACGTTGAACTGCAAAGGGTTAATATTATTATGTATCTTTATTTTTATCCTCCTGACTCCCTGACTCACAGGAAATTGTCGGTGACTCACAAAAATAAGATGTTAAACGGGAAGGTATTTTGCCCAAAACGCCTCAAGGTACAGCATTTTAAATTTGTCCTTGGGTGCTGAGTTAAATTTTAACTCGAGAAACTTTTCTTATGCTTCATCAAAAATGTTGCCTATTTCGCACTGTAATATGTTTCTTGCTTCTCATCTATAGGAGAATTTTATTTGATTAAAAATTTTTTTTAAATCAAATAAATGAGTTTTTATTTGTGCTTTAATTAAATAATAAATGGACTCAAAGTTACCTTTTGCTAGAGCAAAATCCAACTAAAAAAAGCTTGCTGGATTTCGTTGTTCAATTTGATTCTTGCTGAGGTCAAGTTTTCTGTCATTTTGATTATCAAAATTAATAAAGAATGTGTTGTAAAACATATTAGCAATCGCGCCTCCTTGAAAATTTACGTACGCACCCCAGGGGAGGCGTGATCTCCGGTTAAGAATCACTGAACTAAACCATTTATTGACTATGTTTATTCAAAAATTTTACAAGGCTATAAAAGGCTTTCAGTTTCATTTTTGATCATCATTCATCATTGCAAGGGGAATTGTTTATGGTGAAAAAAGCAGTAAATCATCATAACCACATCAAATAACAAAAATATCAAAAAATGTCCGGTCTCAAGACCAATTTAAAAAGTACGAGACCGAGACCCTGAAAATTGGTCTGGAGACCGGTCTCGAGACCTTCATCACTGAACACATCGAACCTTAAAAATTTGCTTTAAATCTGTTCTAAAACATAAACTAGACATTATTCGTTCTAACCTTGTAGAAAATGGTTATCCAGAATTTCATATTGATTCTAGAATTTTAAGAAAACTTTTACGTTTCCAACAGTCTAAATAAGAAGGCCCGAAAAATGTCCTGTCTATTTAAAATTACCATGGGTTGGCAAAAACTTCCTGAAATTTGATAGAAAGATAAAATTATCTATTACTAATTGCTTTGGAGCGGTTCAACCACGAGTAATCTTTTCTACCCGACGGGTTTTACCTGCTATAAACAAGAACGTTATTCCCACTTTTCAACAAAGTAATGACGTATATGAATACGTATGCTACTGCAATAGTCGATCCGTGGGTCGGACGTTCCAACGTTTGCGGGACAGAATCCGTCATAATGTGCCGAAATCTATTCGGAACAGAACGGTCAAGAACGAAAACAACCAGAACACCAAGGTACAACCGCTTATTCTATACATTAGGCGACTTGGCAATTGGAAATCATTTGTTACACAACCAAAAATGAGCATCTTACTATAAAGATAACCAATTTTATATTTTTTCTGAAGCAAGGTCGGACTTCTATTTATCTGTCTTAAAATCGATTTTTATCACGCTTCGTAAACAATCAATCAATCAATCAATCTATTTATTTGTTTTGTGCTTCAAAACGAAAAATACACCAATATATGTGAAAAAAAAGTTTTCGAAAGCACAGGAAGGCAGCGAAATGACCATACGGTCTTTTAGTCAACTGCCTCCCTCTAAATAGTGGGACAAAAAAAATTTTTTTTTTTTTTTTTATCAGAAAAACAAAGCAGTACACTTACAAAAACACAGTACATTTAGAAAAACAATGAAGATTAAATAGCAATATTAGTTGTTATTAAATAAATTTCCATGTGCCATGACTTCATCAAACTGTTGTGGCATCTTATTTAATATTGATAAGTTAAAAAAAGTTTAAATTTCTTCTTAAATTGATTATAAGAAAGCGACTTTAATTCGAAAGGTACTTCTTGCCATATTTTAGGTCCAATGAAAGGCAATGTCTTTTTACCTAATTCTGTTCTCTTTCTAGGTTGAAAGTAATTTTGTTGCGCTGCCAGTCTTGTTTTATAATGATGTTTTTGGGTTATACTTATAATAGTTTGGGACTCATTTTTTGCTGAATTTTTATTAAAGCAAAACATTGTTTTTGCCATTTCAAGTTTAACAATATCTTTTATTTTTAAGAAATTCAATTTTTGAAAAAGAAGATTTGTATGTGACAAAAAAGGACTATTTGTAATAATTCTTATTATGCGTTTGTGCATTCTTACCAGTGGATCCAGGGCAGTGGTCGAAGCCAGTCCCCATGTTGAGACATAATATTGAAGATAAGAGTAAATTAAAGCATAGTATACTGTTTTTAGTGTTGTAATGTCAACGTAATTCCTCAGTTTGAGCAGTGCCCAGGAACCATTGGAGAGCTTAGAGCAAACATGTTGTATATGAGACTTCCAAGAAAGCTTATCATTAAAAATTACACCCAAATACGAGGGTCAGTCAATAAGTAATGAGACTTTTTTAATAACTCAAGTTTGCAATGACTGGTAATCAAAAAATGCTTTTTTATTTTTCAACATAGTCTCCCTCCTTTGCAACACACTTGTTCCATCTTGATATTAGATTGTCTATTCCTTTGGCATAGAATTCCGTGGACTGGGTCCTTAGCCAGTTGCTCACAGCAGCCTTCACTTCTTCATCAGTCTGGAAGTGAATTCCCCTCATACTCTCTTTGAGTGGGCCGAAGAGGTGAAAATCAGATGGTGCAAGGTCTGGGCTGTAGGGTGGGTGTGTTAGAAGTTTCCAGCCTAAATCTTCAATTTTGGCTAGGGTTCTTGCTGCTGTGTGGGGCCTTGCATTATCCTGAAGGAGAATCACACCTCTTGATTGAAGTCCTCTCCGTTTGTTCTTAATGTCTTTTTTCACTTGAGTTAGCAGCTCACAGTAGTTCTCTGAGTTCACAGTATTGCCCCTTTCCAAGAAACTGATAGTGATCGGCCCATTTCTGTCCCAGAACACAGTGAGCATGACTTTCCTTAAACTTTTCTGAGATTTGAATTTTTTCTTCACTGGGGAAGAAACATGCTTCCACTCCATTGATCGTCGTTTCGATTCAGGTTCATAATGAAAGACCCAGGTCTCATCAGTTGTCACTATTCTCGATAGAAATACATCTCCCTCCTTTCTGTATCTGCGTAGTGATGCTCTGGAAGCCATCAGGCGCTGCATTTTGTGATCATCCGTTAACATCTTTGGAACCCAGCGACAGCTGACTTTTGAAAAACGCAGCTTCTCACGCACAATTGCGTACACTGTGCCATGGGAGATGTCCAAGTTTGTAGCAATTTCATCTAAAGTGACCCTTCTATCAGATTTGATCAGGTCTTCAACTGCCTGTACTGCTTCTGGGGTAGAGACATCCACAGGTCTTCCACTTCTCAGATCATCAGTAATGCTTTCGCGTCCATCTTTGAATGCTTGCACCCATTTGTAGAAGTTTGCTCTAGACATACAGGAAGGACCATATTGTCTTTGCATTCTAGACAGAATCTCACATGATTTTACACTCTCTGCCAACAGAAATCTAATGACTCCTCTTTGTTCCAAGCATGAGCTGTTTCCTAGCCTAGTAGTCATTTCAATTTATCGTCACACCTACAGTAATCTGAAAATAAACAAGTTTTGTTGTAAATAAGATGACAACTCCATTCATAATCATCACATAAAATTTCAGTTGCATAACTCCAAGAACACCAAAGTAATTGAGAAAGTCTCATTACTTATTGACTGACCCTCGTATTTTATTTCATTTACTTGTTCTATATTTGTCGTTCCTATTCTAATATCAAAATGCCAGGCTGATCTTTGTTTGGTTAATACCATAAATTTTGTTTTATTAGTATTTAATGATAATTTGTTTAGTTTTAACCATTCATTAATTTTGACCAGTTCAGAGTTGACATTTTTATTCAACAGTTTTGGACAAGAGTTTGTCAGTGTGAGAACTGTGTCATCTGCAAACAATTTCGTATTAAAATTGGATACTAGAGGCATGTCATTGATGTATAATAAAAATAGTAATGGTCCAAGAGTAGAGCCCTGTGGTACACCACAAGTTACATGATTGAATTTTGATTTAGTGTAGTTCACAACTGTAAACTGTAGTCTGTTATTTAAATAGCTTTTAAGGAGCTGTAGTGGCAATCCACGGATGCCATATTTTTCCAATTTTGCAAGCAAAATTTGGTGATTTACAGTATCAAATGCTTTTTAAGGTCAAGAAATACAGCACAAGTATATTTTTTTTGGTCAATATTTTCAGCAAAATTATCAAATAATTGCCTTACAGCATCTGATGTAGAAGAGTTTTGTTTAAAGCCAAATTGAACAGGTGTTAATATTTTGTTTTTATTTAAATAAGAGTAAATTCTTTCGTACAAGCATTTTTCAAAGATCTTACTAAATGAGCTAAGTAGAGATATGGGTCTGTAGTTGCAGCACTGATCCTTGGCATCACCTTTATGAATTGGTACAATTTGTCCAATTTTAAGAATTCTGGGGTAAGTCCCAGTGCTAATGCAACTGTTATAGAGTCTTGTTAAAACTGGTGCTATGATCAGTGCACTCATAGCTATATATTTTATGGGTATTCCATCAGGGCCTGTACTCTTTGATGGGTTCAGTTGCCTTATATGTTTTAATATATCAGATTCTGTTATTGGCTGAAGATAGAAAGAATGCACCTTTGAGTAATGAATGAAGTGCTGCTACGAATATTAGCTGAATTGGTTAGTTCAATATTTACAGCCAGTTTTTGTCCAATCTCAGAGAAATAATTGTTTAGCATATTTGCCATTTCTTTCAAACTAGTTATTTTTTCTCTTGTATCACAAGTTAGCTCTGTGATGAGACTAATTGTTTTTTTTTTGTATTTGGCGATATCATTAATACTTGTAGTTTTCCATAAGAACTTCATGTTATGTTTAGATGCTAAGACAAGTCCCTGATAATATTTTCTTTTTGCTTGTTCTTTCACATGGGTTAACTTGTTGTGGTAAGTTTTGTATAACTGTACATCATTTGCAGATCCTTTTAAATTAGCAATGTATAATTTGTTCTTTGTTTTGCTTGAGATTAATATTCCTTTTGTTATCCATGGTTTACTATTTAATTTCTTTTCTAGATTTTCTTCTTAGAGGAGCATGCTTACTTAATGTGCTGTTAAAAATATCAAGAAATCTCTCAAATTGCTCATCAACAGTACAATTATTATAAAATATATTCAAGTTTTCACTAAGTTCAATTAAAAAGTTTTCAGTATTAAAGTTTTTTGTATCTCTTACAATAATGTTTTGCTCTATGGTCTTATGATTGGTGTTAGATAATAAAAGTACTATTGGCATATGGTCTGATATATCTTCAGTTAATATATGGGAGGTAGTTTTTTGAGTTATGCTGTTGCTATAAAAGTGATCTATCAATGTTGCACTACTGTGAGCTATCCGAGTGGGATATTTAATTAGTGGCAGGCATCCTAGGCTAAATAGCATATCAGAATAATTTTTTATTACAGTTTTGGTATTACTTTGCAGCAAATCAATATTGAAATGCCCACATAAATAGTATATTAGTTTCTGTTTGTTTAAATTTTCAATAGCTTTTTCAAAGGATGATTGAAAATCAGAAAGTTTTGAATTAGGGTGTCTATAAAGAACACTAAACACTTTTTCTGTATTGTTTAACTGTATTTTTACCCATATCTCCTCACATCCCATTATATTTAATTGATACTCAGTAGTGATTTTATAACTTAAAGTGTCTTTTATAAACATTCCCACTCCACCAGCATTTGTTGAAGAGTTATTATGTATAAAAGTGTTTTATTTATAAACCTATTTTATGTAGATAGAAAAAGTTTGTTTATAAACATAAATTATAAGTATAGATGTAAAAAATTTTCTTTTTAGTTTCAAATTTTAACACAAAAACTTTTTGGATAACTTTGTTCCTTTTTTGCCAAAAATTTTTGGCGCCGACGAAACGTGGTTTTACTTTATAAAATATTTTCATTTATTATGATGACGGTTACTAACCTTAATTTTTAACTAATTAAAATCAATCTTAAAATTTTCAAATACTACATTCAATTTTTTAATTTATTTTAGCGAAACCTCCGAAAGAGAGCTACACAAAAGCGTTCCAATTTTTCAAAACAGCTTTTTTAAAGCTACTTATTGAACAAAAGAGTTTCAAATGAAACACTTGGTTTTAATAGATATAGTTCTGGCAGTCTTCTTCAGAACAGTGTGCTCTTGGAAATTCCTTACGGCGTTTTGCAGCGGCTTCTGCAATTTCAAAAGACCACCAAGCTGTAGCAGGGCGATTGATGTTGCCATAACGAATGGCAGAAGTGGCAGCATTATTAAAGAGTTTGGTGAAGGTGTGGATGGCTTCAGAAAGAGAGAGTGTAGTAACATTTGAAGAAAGTGGGCAATGGGTGTCAATATAAAAAAGATATTCATCCCAGCGGGTTTTATTATAGTTAAATGAGGAAGGGCGAGAGTTTGAATTAATTATAATGGAGGTAAAAATAGTAATGAAAATAGAAAGATGATCGAAGCGAAGATCTGGAAAGACCTGCCGTCTGGAAGGGGCAGGAACAAAAGCAAAATTAAAAGAAGAGCTGTTTTTAGTGGGGCGATGTAGCAGAGTGGAATAATCAGAGGTGCTAAAAAGAATTCATCCGAAGAGATGAACCAATCAAAAAACCTTTGCCTAATTGGTCCTCAGGGCTGTGAGAGTCTCACGATGAGTAATGGCAGTTAAAACTGCCGCAAATAAAGATTGTAGGGGATGAGAGTAAGACGAAGGGTGGGAAAGATTTAGAACGGATATCAGAAGAAAAGAGGGGATAGAATTTGGACATATTGATTGAAAAGGTGAATAGGAGAGACCCCTTTTATTTTCACTGAGATAGCTAGTTAATTGGAGCCGAGGTCAAGCGAGTAAAGGTATTGAATAGAGAGAAGGGAATAGGTTAGATCGCTTTTGACAAGAATAAGGACACTACCCCTTAAGTTTCCCGTAGGATCCTTTTTGAAGTTTTATCCTGGGACACGGAAAGTGGAGTCTGAAGAGAGGTGTAACTCCTGCAAAAAAATCAGATCGTACTGATTAAGCGAAAGAAATTGAATAATTTCAATACAACGAGGACGAATTCGCCTGGCGTTCCACTGGAAGATTTGCAGACAGTTTTGGGAGGGTGGAGAATGATGGAAGCTAGATTGCATAAGAGGATAAATAGAGGGTTGGAGTTGAGGAGGAGGATAAGATGAAACTGAGGATGGGTAAGTAGAAGTTAGTTGAGGGTGGTTAGGCATATTGGAATAATTGTTAATGATACAGGAGTTAGAGTAATTTTTGGAGTATTCTTTTTTGAAGATGAGAATAGAGTTTGAGAAGAAGATGTAGAAGTTTGAGAAAAAAATGGGCACTTCGGATAAGTTCAGAAATGCCCTGGAAAAATTTTTTGTAATTCAGAAGAACTACCTTGCAGTTTTTGTGATGTTCTCCCTAAGTACCTTCTGTCAAAATGGAACGAATATTTATTCATCAATAATGGAGCTTCTCAGCGTGGTAGATAAAATATCTTTGCGAGCTATAGGTAACATACGTTTAGATGTGAAGACTACACGGCTGGTAACGGAACATCACAACGACTACAAGATAGAATCAAGCAGCATGTTTCTAAATGGCTGCAACAGCAAGCGAAGTGCCCTACACGATCCCAACCCGGTAAACCCTGCAAACAAAAATATAAAAACCCAGATTGTGACTCTACCATAGAACAGCACCTGCTGAAAAATGAGCATTGTGCTGCAAACTAAAATGAAAAGCGATTTAAAATTCTTGTTGTAGCATGCAATTTGTTCCATCTTTGGTAATTGAGGCGGCTTTTATTACGTAAAACCAGACATTCTGTTTAATATAAACAAAAAGAATTTATTTAGAGTTAAAACTTTTTACAAAAGATTAATAAATACAGTATTGCTTGTTTTATTTTTCTTTAAAACTCTGCTTAGAATCAGGGTTGCGGAGTCGGATTCGGAGTCGGTCGGAGTCGGAGGTTTTAGGAAGGAGTCGGAGATGGACTGTTCAGAGGACTAGGAGTTGGAGTCGGAGTCGGAATATTTTATCCGACTCCGACTCCTCATGTCCAATTTCTTTGCATATTAGTGATGTTAACCGCGCAACTTACGCGGCCGCGTTCTCCAGTGGAGTGCTTTGCAGTAATCTTTTTAAGAGAACCTTGCCGCATATCGCGCGACACAGCCCGCGACTCATAAAAAGTTTACATTTTAATTTGTAAGCAAATAGTATTTTGCGTAACGCTATGCTGGGGCAGCCGATTTAGTTGCTTCTCTTTCTTCAATCGAATGACAGGAAGCAAATGCATGGTGCAAAAATCAATTACTATCCTAAGCAGCCTTTTTCTATAGTGTAGTGGTACCGTGACATACGAGTTTAATTGGTTCCGTGATCGAGCTCGTACCTCAATTTACTCGTATGACAAAGCGAATTTTCCCATTGAAATTAATGTAAATGCCATTAATCCGTTTCAGCCTCCAAAATGCCCCCCCATTTTTTATTTTTGACGTGTCTTTAAATAAGTACTTCCTCCAACAGAAGCGAGTGTTGAATGTCTGTTTTCATCACTAAGGCTCATCAGAACAGACCAAAGGGCTGCAATGAAGGAGAAACTCACAGTAGCAATTTTATTTTTACGAGCAAATTATTAAATTAAAATTTTTGAAAATTAAAACTTACTCTTCTTGCTCTATTCTTTCAAAAAAATATCAACCAAAGTTTAGAACCAAGGTGAATTTTTTAATAATCTCCTAATATAAATGTCAATAAACGGCAGGGAACCCGCATGTTCAGTCTCGCACAAAATTACAATAATTTAAATATTCATGAGATAGAAACTACAGACCCCCTTTTATTTTGTTCACAAAATCCGACAAAATTCACATATGTATTCTTACTATCAATATATAACCATAAATTACTGTGAAGATGGACTCCATGCCATCAAACTAATGGTTGAAGCTTATTTGAGAGAAATAAGTATGAGCTTATTATTGGTATGAAAATGTCAACATTTTTCTTTGGAGTTTCTTTATATGTAGTGGGTGATTCAGGAAAATTCTAAAATTAGTCGCATTTTATTGTTTTTCTTGTAGTCTATAATTGTGGGTTTAAATTTGTAATTCTTTTACATATGGTTTTTTTGTTTCTTTTGCTTTTATAAACTTTTGTTTTCAAATTTTCATTGTTAATAAATTCCATAGTTATTACTTACATTTGTAAAAATTTTTACAATTATAAAATATTCATATTTACGATTTAACCTCATTATCTACTGATAAAAACGAAACTAGGCCACCTAAACACAAGAAGCACCAGACTCGAGTTTTGCTCTTGTTAAAGTTCGTCAGTGATGCATACCTCATTGAGTTTCGAACCGACTAGATGTAGTCCTACACGCAGGAAACAACACTCAGGGTCTAGTCCTACACCCAGGGTCTACACAAGTCATTAATTGTATTAACATTAAGGTTTGTCGTGGGTTCGATTTACCATGGGAAAAATAATAACTGTAAAATAGACTAGAGATAACATTATGGTTATCCATAAAATACTTTGATGTTCAGAAAATGTGATTAGCATTAAGTATAGACACATATTTAGTTTTGAGTTATTTATGTCATTTCGAGTTAGTTTTCTAAATGTGATTTGTATTAATGTTTCATTCAAACACAGTAAGAATTATAGTTAATGGGTTGTGTATATAATATAATTATATCCATATACGTATTTATCAAAACATAAATATAACAAAAAAAACATGTTGTATTAGTCCCAATATAGTCCCAACAGACTGTTTCGCTTGTGAGGCTCATCAGGGAACCCAACAATTAAAAAAAGCAATATTATTTACGTTGAAAGAAATAAAATAAGCAAAAATTAAAAGTTAAAATAAATTTTTAGGCTTCTGATGAAAACTCGCATCTTAGAAAAATAACGCTAACAAAAGTTTGGGTTTAAACAATTATTTTACTCAAGTTAGTGATTGATTAATTATTAAATAATTACTTTTTTCACGAGATATTAAAAGAAAACATGCTGTAATGTTGCGCATACTCGTAGATGTATTAAACTTGGCCAAGCTGCCGAAAAGTTTAAAGTGTAGAAAAGTTTATGGATTATTAGTTAAGAGTAAGTGTTATAAAAAAAATTTTTTATACTGCATAAAACATTAGTATGGATCATTCGTTAAGAGAGAGCGTTATAAAAACTTTTTTTATAAAAAGATTCTTTTATAACACTTTCTTTTAACTAATGATCCATAAACTTTTTTACGCTTTACCGGTAATCTTTTCGGAAGCTCGGCCAAGTTTAAGAATACATCTATGCGCAACATTACAGCATGTTTTCTTTTAATAACTCGTAACAAAAGTAGTTATTTGCTAATCTATCACTTACTTTAGTAAAATAATTGTTTAAACCCAAACTTTTGGTAGCGTTATTTTTCTAAGATGCAAGTTTTCATCTGAAGCGTAAAAATTAATTTTAACTGTGTCCTCTGATGAGCCTTACAGGTGAAACAGTCTGTTGGGACCATTTTAATAAAAAATTTTTTTAATATTTGTGTTTTGATAATCAGAAATAATCGTTGTGACTATCGAAGCCATTAAGCACTCTTCTGAAGAGCACCAATAATTTGCAGTTATATATGTATATATACTCATATACTGTACATAAATTTTTAAAGTAAATATCTTTTTATGTACGTATTTAAAAAAACCTGACTTATTTTGTGCAACTGTCAACTCAAAAAGATGATTTTTGCTTAGTTAAATTTAATTTAAGATAAATATTTTGCCCATACTAGGGAGTCGGAGTCGGAGTCGGAGTCGGAGTCAAAGTTAAATTCGGGGTCGGCATTTTAGAAATTTCAGGAGTCGGAGTCGGAGTCGGATCATAATCTTCTGACTCCGCAACCCTGCTTAGAATATCAAAACATAAGAACGTCAAGTCTAAACCCCTTAATATTTTTCAAACCTACAGTATAACTAAAAAATTTTTATTCTGAATTAGATCTGCATGTCGCTACAAAACAAAAAAACTGGAATGGTGTCTGTTTAGTGGCATAGTGTAAAATCCCAATTGGTCTTCAAGATGAAGATCACACAAAAGTATAATGATTTTAGATCAAGATCAGGATGCTTAAACAAAGGCAGTCTTGAAAATCAAATCAAGCCCAACTCTGTTTATAACCTATATATTGCGCTTCAGCTATATATCGAATGTATAGAACGAAATTAGTAGCAGCATTTTGCAATTAGCGCCTAGGTTTTGTATTTTAAAAAATGGTAAGCTTATAGAAAGACGATAGTAGTAGGCTGTATACTGTAGGTACTCCACCTATAGCGTGAAACTGATTCAGCATCACAAGAGAGCAGTATTTATCTAATGTTGAGAACATTTTAAAGATATATTTAATAGGCTGTAATTGTTAAATCAATTTTCGAACAATAAGACACCGCTCTAGTCAATGCTACGATTCCAGATTGGAACCAGATCCAATAACCAGGGGCTCCGGAAGCGGAAGGATGGGGTGAAAATATTCTCTTACCTTGCTATATTTTTAAACGTGGGGCATAACGAAAAATTCCCCTCAAAATTTTCAAGGCAGGAGCGTTTTGTTAGATCTGTCTCTTAAATTACTTAATCTCGACCAAAATTAAATTCAACAAAGTTTGTAAAAAATCAATTCGAACAAGAAGCTATACTACATATGACACTAATTTAGCAAGGGAAAACAATTTAGGAAACAAGGCATTTTTGTCAGAAAGCAATCGCAACAAATGTAAATTTACCGTATTAAAAAAAATTTTTATTAAAAATTTGTCACAATTTACAAGAAAATTACAAAAAAAAGGAAAAAATTATTTACTTTAGTTTGAAGTAAAATTTTTTTTTATTGCAAAGAGAAATAAAAAAAGACTTCTATTTGAAGTGTTCGACCTTTTTCAGCCAAAGGCCATTTTTTTGGCTTACCAAAAATATTTGCTGGGTAAGTAAATAAAACAACGCAGCCGAATTTTAGAAGTGAACACTTTTTTTTTCGTTCTTTATTAAGTTCTTAGGTATGAATTTTCTTTAATACACTCAAATGTACGTTTGTTTAGGGTGTTTTTTCTTACCAATAAAGCCTTTTTTAAATTTTGCTCCTCTCACCAAAAAAATGTCAGGCGCTTTTGCAGTGCCCTACGCTTTTCGTGCTGTTAATGGCCGTTAAAAGAAATCAACGCTACCTGCTTAATGTAGCATGACCATTAAAATATAAACAAAAAACAGTCTGTATTAGTTTCTGAAACACAACTCATTTTTTGTTTGCTTTAATAAAAAGTCAAACCTAAAAAAGTATTATTTAATTAAAATAATATATTTTACAAAACTCGTGAGTTATAAACGTGCATTTGACATAACTTTAATTAGAAACCAGGAAAAACTAAAAATAAATACTTTTTAAAATGATGTAAAACTTGATATTAAATTAATTGAAATCTTTGATACATTAATTAATAATTATCGATCAAATACATGTTTCTTCAAGTTCAATTATTCAAATTGTCTATAATACATTTTGTAAAAATCTTCTATCACAAGGCTTTATAAAAGGAGCCAAACATAAGTTTGCGTAAAAGTAATTAGCGTTTTTCCAGCCACCTAGTAGACACGGCAACTGTTGCTAACCATTCCAAGCTTTGGCTTTATGTAGTTTGTTTTAACAGGCAAGTCATGAAGCGTATAGCATATTTTGATGTTTTAAATTTGAGTTGGAATTTAAAAATTAGTTTAAATTTTACAATCTGTTGGCTAAGTAATGAAACCTAAGTTTTTGCACTTATTTGGCTAAACTTTGCTTATGGTCAGATACCGTAAATATTTATTTAAAAAAACATTTTTTAACATCTTTCACACTGTAACTTGCGGTCATTTTTCTTTAAAAATTTATTTAAGTCCAATGTTACATAGGCTAAATTTAAAACCGAAATTAAGTCGACAACCAAACTACTTTGTAACTGTACTAAGATAAGCAGATTCTGTTAATTTAATTTACAAATATTAACCATTTATCTGTCAGTATCAACATTTTTTGTAGAACTAATAGGAATAATTACAATTCTTGTTTTAAATTTTGCACCTAGTTTGTTTCTAGTGCGTATGTGTATTCTTATAAGTTTTGATATATCCATTATTATTACAGTCAAGTTGCATGACATAATAAATTTCAGTTAATTCTTGTTAATATGTTCTGATAGTTTCATCCATTCAATTACTCGGGAAAAATGAAGATAGCTTATTTATAAATATTTACCCATTGCTTTTTGATAAAGTATAGCTTCTTGTAGCCTTTATTTTATAGAGTTGCTGGTTAAAATTAATCGAAAAAATAATAATACTTTAATAATGTAACAATTGCTATTGGTATCATATTTTTCTGTTTTTGAATAACTTGGTTTTTGCATTAAGTACTATTATAAGTTGATAGGCAAGTATGTAAGCCAGGGATTCTTAAACTTTTTTGTTCTGCAACCCGGTTTTAAAAAATAAAATTTTGTGTGACCCCAATTAGTGGTGGATATTTAAAATTAGGGGCCGGAGGCAATAATTCTCAAAAATTGGTTTTCCCTAAAAACAAAAGAGGGTTTTGATCTCGCACTTTGCAATTTTTCTTCGAAAATCATAATGATCTCTAAAAAAAGGTCTTCACTTTAAATCGATCTCCTTTTTCCGTATTTTTCTCCCAAAATCATCCCGTTCTCTAAAAAAAAAAGGTCTTCATTTCGAATCGATCTCCTTTTTCCGTATTTTCCTTCCAAAATCATGGTGATCTCTAAAAAAAAGGTCTTCACTCAGAATCGAACTGCGATTCATCTATTTTTGTCGCCAACTTCAGGTGTTTTCTAAAAAAAAAAGTCCGCATTCAGAATCAAGCTCCAATTTGTCAATTTTTGTCCCCAAATTCTCTGACTTTCCGATTACATGTGCTGTCACACTTCATTCCTAATAATTTTAATCATAATGATGCAGTTTATCCCCCGTTAAAAGTAATTCGTAGACCCGTATTCACCAAACTCGCTCAAACTCGGCTCAAATTAAATCGCAACTCAAACTCGGATCAACTCATTTTTCGTATTCACCAAGTCGGATCAACCGAAACGTCGGCTCAAACTCGGCTCAAATGACGCGTTTTGAGCCGAGATTTTGAACCAGCTCAAGAGGTGGTTCAAACCTCGCTCAACTTTTGCTCGAAGCATAAAAAGTGTTTTTAGTAGGTTGTTTTTCATCAGAGACATTTTTTATTTTAAAAAACCCGGAAAAAAGTAGGCTGTTATTATATATGGAAAGATTTTTTTAATTCAATTTAAACTTATTTGATAAAATATAATCTAATTTGTAATGAAAATAATGATAATTATAATTTTTTTAAACTATGCTTATTATTATCAGCTGAAAAATTTTTATTTAAACCTTGGTACATAAAACTTGTAATATGGATATAGTTGAGCTGCTTGACCGGTTAGAAGAACCAAGGGTAACCAGAACCTTACGTGATAGAATTAATCCATTCGAAGAATTTACCGATGAAGAATTTAAAAATCGGTATAGATTATATAAAGAAACAGCTCTTTCATTAGTTAATCTAATTGCGGATGAACTACAATTTAGCACAACAAAGAATGAATTTGTGCCTCCCCTCTTACAAGTAGCTATTGCAATGCGTTTTTATGCAACAGGCAATTTTCAAATTACTGATGGGGACTTAATTGGTGTATCACAACCAACAGTGTGTCGTATAATTCATAGAGTATCCCGTGAAATCGCCAAAAATAAAAAAAACATTTTATTAAATTTCCTTTAGGGGAAGAGGCACAACTGATCAAACAAACTTTTCGATTTTCAAATGGAATGCCATGGTGTTGTAGGTTGTATTGACTGCTCACATATACCAATAATTTCACCAGTTGGTGAAGATGCAGAATTATATAGAAATCGGAAAGGCTACTTTTCCTTGAATGTTCAAGCAGTATGTGATACAAAATTAATGTTTACGAATATTGTTTGCCGATGGCCTGGTTCTACACATGACAGTCGTATTTTTGACAATAGTGCTTTGTGCTCCCAGTTCAGAAATGGTTTTAATTGACGGTAGTTGGGGGCTATCTTACTGGGAGATGGGGGCTATCCTTGTCGCCACTATCTAATGACCCCTGTTATAAATCCTACGACAAGCAAGGAGAGGCGCTATAATAGAGCGCATATTGCAACTCGTGGAACGGTAGAAAATATGTTTGGATTGTGGAAAAGCAGATTTCGATGCATATCCATTCCTTTAAGAACATCACTAAAGAACACATTAGTAATTGTAGTTGCTACAGCATGTCTCCATAACTTTGCCCAAAACAAAGGTGACTTTATTGAATTTGAGTCATCTGTAACAGAGATAAATGAAGAAATTGCCGTTAGCAGAAATAACTCAGTAGCTGGTAATGTTGCAAGACAGCAAATAATTAATAATTTTTTTTAACTTGCTTTTAATTGTAGTTATGTTACTAATGCTGAACCTTTTTTGCATCTGTTCTTTTAACTCAATAAAATCCAATGTTTATCATGCACTGGTGTAACGATTAACTGTTAACTATAAAGTTTATAAAAAATTTCTAAGTATATATCATTTGCAAGATACACAAACATGCAACATAATTTGGTAAATTGTTTATAGGAAACCACTGATCGCTTATTTTCAATTGTATCTTTATATTTATCTACCAAATTTAATAACAACTGTTTTTCAACTTCCGAAAAATTCTTTGATCTCTTCATACTATAGCAAACCTGGAAAGAAAGCAAAAAAAATCTTATCAATCACTAGTTAGAGAAGATTGCAACGCAAATTTAATAATTCTTTCTGTCACGAGTGCTAATGAAAGGAGAAGACATATTATGCATCGCCGGTTTTATAGCCACGTGTGTCACGGTCTAATAATTGTGAAATAAAACCCATTTTTAGAAATGAATGAGAGAAACAAGCAATTGACGAAACATTACCTTGAAAAAAATTAATTTTATCAAGGGAAAATATACGCTTGGTTAAACACAGCCTTCAAAAACGGCATCTTCAGCAGTTTCAGCAGTTTGAGCTCGGATCAAACTCGGCTCAATTGAGCGAGCTTTGATCGGGGTTGGTGAATAGCGATTTTGAGTGGCGATATAACCTCGCTCAATTGAGCGGCTCATTTGAGCGAGGTTTGATCGTTGATCGCGGATCAAATTGAGCGAGGTTGGTGAATACGGGCCGTAGTCTTATTATCAAATAATAATCGCGTCGCCTTGTAGCGCTGCTCTCGTATTAGGCGATATACGTCCGATTCACTCTCTAATGTTCTATACATGTATCTTTTTCTCTTTTCGCCGACAGAATGACGTAATATGTTTTGTCCAAGCTTTGCTATCTCGAAGGTAGTAGAATATTCGCGTATATACTAGGTGTTCTAGCATAAGCGTATTCTCTAGGGAGTTGTAGAATGGTCTAGCGCAGTGGTTCTTAACCAGGGTTCGACAAAGCTGTTTCAGGGGTTCGGCGCGAACGGCCTGTGAAAGATTATTTTTTGAAAATTTTGCCCAGCCTAAAGTTAGTTCCTATCAAAAACAACAAAGAAAATAGATTAGCTTGACACTGACCGTTGGTATACTTTAAATATCGACACTGAATCTGTGGTATGCAGCCGTATAACACTTGATTGTCTATCATCGTTTACAAAGGTCATTGTTCTCATTGTCTTTACAATAGGCAAGTTATCCAAACGTGGCTTTAAGTTTAAAGGCGCCGGTGGCAAAATTGAACAAGATTTAGTTATTTTGCCGATTAAAGCAGTGAAAATTATAGTGTAGCAACCGGCAAAATATAATTGAAATATGCTTTATAAAGCTTATTACCTTCCAGGATAAGTTGCGTTGTAGTTGTTGGAGTTGAATTAGGTCAGTAAGTGCATTTGAAACGGCTTAATAACTGTTACTATTTTCATCATCATTCAAAACGAGAAGAAACTAAGCCGTGAATTATTTTAGGACTAAAAATGTTATTAAAAGTTTCAGAATTGAGAATCATAATTTAAGAATTATTTTGGTCTAAAAAATATTTGACTAAAAATGTTATTCAAACTTTCAGAATTAAGAATCATGATTAATAGTTATTTTAGGTCTAAAAAATATTTTTTGTTATTTTAAGTCTATCTGTAACTTTACTTAAACATGCCTGCCAAAAAAAGAAAGTGCTCAGAGAATTATGCGCAGTATGGCTTCACTTGTGTAACAAAAGGTGATGGAACTCGGTACCCTCGATGCATGCTTTGCAATGTTAAGTTGAGTAATTCCAGCCTAGCACCAGCTAAATTACGAGAACATTTTACAAAAGTTTACGGTACAGGAAAATATAAGGACACCACACTTACTCAGTTCAAGCAGAAGAGGACGAGATTTAATGCAAATGCTACCATTACATCTTGTGGTTTTGTTTCAGTGGATAAACCGATTCTCACGGCGTCTCATACCAAGTGCTTTTTTTGTAAAAGAAAAGGTGCGGGAACTCACAGAGGATTTTATTTTGTGGCCAGAGAAGCTATCTGAGTAGTAGCCTAGGCCTATTCAAAGTGGTTTTTAAAGAATCGAAATTGACAAATGAGTTTGACGATCAATTAGCGTGATGTAAATTTAAGCAAAATTTAAATAACTTGGACTGGGTCTTGAAGCCTTAATTTAACACGTTTATACTTAACACAAACACTGATGATAAACACGTAGCAATTGAACGAATAATTTAATCAGAAAATGTTGAAAACGTAATAGCATACAATTTATAATGAATTATGAGACAAAAACAATTTTTTTCTGACATTTCGGGGGGGGGTAAATTGCCCCTTTGGCCATGCCTGGTTGCGGGCCTGCTTCTTGTTAATCTGTTATTTTAAAAATTATATATTCACTTCTTAACACAAATTTAATTTATTGTAAGCTATTTAAGGCAAATGTTCATAGTAAATTCTATAAACTGCCGCCCCTATGTTGATAAACTTTAGCCCAAACAAATTATGCTTACTAACACAATTACAAACTTAAACTCGTGCTAAGCAGCTAAATTATTGCTGAGCACTTGCGTAATCAGAATGAAGGCTAGACTAGACGAACAATATGTATATGTTTATGACGCCATAAATCCATTTAAGAGGTAACCTACCATAGGAGACTCATTTAACAGAATCCCAACCAAGTATGACGATTTCCCTTTTTTTTTATTAATACAGTACATCAATTTTCAAAAGTTACTTTTAAAACTTGGAAAATCCAGCGAAAAAAGGTGCGGGAACGCCGTTACCCTGCGTTCCATTACAAAAAAAGCACTGGGCATATCTAATTGCAAAACAGGGAAAACCGCATATTATTGGTGAGACACTTGTCATGCCAGGTGTAATGCAGTTGGCCAAGATTATGCTAGGAAAAGAAGTTGAAAACAAGCTTTCTTTAGTACCACTCTCAAATGACGTTGTTAAAAGCCAAATAAACGACATCGGTGAGGACATTTTCAGCCAGATTCGAAGGCTAGCCTAACAAAGTTCAGCATACAACTTGATGAAACCACCGATGTTGCTAATTTAAACCAGCTTACCGCATTTGTACGTTACATTAAAGGACAAGAAATTAAAGGAGAGTTTCTCTTATGTAAACAACTTATAACAACTGCAAAGGTCATCGATGTAAAAAATATTTTGGATGACTTCATTACAGGAAATATTCTTTCTTGGAATATGGTTTCTGCCGTGTCCACTGATGGGGCTCCTGCGATGATAGGGTGCAAGTCTGGTTAAAGAGGCTTGATCAAAAGTGTTGCTCCACATATTGCATTCACACATTGCATGTTGCACAAACACGCACTTGTATCTAAAATGCTACCTTCATCACTCGCTGACGTTCTCAAAATTTGTGTGGAAACGGTTAATTTTGTGAGGGGTCGGGTTTTGAATTATCGCATTTTTATGCAGCTGTGCGAAGAAATGGGCTCAAAATTCAAAGTCTTGTTGTATCACATTAAAGTACGATGGTTATCGTGGAGGAAAGCAATGAATCACGTTTTTGCTTTGCGTGCAGAATTATTGGAGATTTTGAAAGTCACAATTATTGGTATTGAAAACACTTTGAGGACTCAAGTTTTATCCTTACTTTCGCATTTTTGGCTGACATCTTTGGTGCCCTCAATCAATTGAGTTTCCAAATACAAGGAGGTGGTAAAAATGTAATAGAAGCTGAAGGGAAAGTGAGTGCTTTTTATGGGAAGTTAAAACTATGGCGACAGCGACTACAAAATAACAACTTTGCTAACTTTCCACTTTCCGACGAAGTAGTAAGTAACGGTTCTGCAATTAATGACGAAGTAAGTTGTAATGAATTTCAGGGGCTTCTGGCAGTATTTACTGAGCGTTTCGAGAAATTGCAAAGATCATTTGTAGTAGTAGTAGTAGTAGTTTGTTTTTATTTTCACCCAAAAGAAGCAATTCATAATAATTGAAGACAAAATAGAGCAAAGGTTGCAAATAGGGAGACGGCAACTAAACGATATACGTTATTTGAAAACTACTTTCTTGAACAAATGCAATCCTGCATGGGTACGTCAGCCATTTTCTTATTATACTACAACAGCAGATATAAACAGTCCATACACAGATGACGTTATTGAGCTTCAAGAAAGCGAGGTTAAAAAACGTGACTTCAACACAACAAATCTTTGAAGGTTTTGCTGCCAACAAATTAAAAGTTATCCTCTTATTGCTAAAGTCGCCCTTGAGGTTCTCATACCATTCGTCACCACTTATTTATGAGAGCATGCGTTTTCTATTCTAATGGATTTTAAAGCAAAAAAGTGAAACAGGCTTCCATGCGAAAATGACAGAGAATTGCTGTTTCCTAAACAAAGCCTCGAATTTCACAATTAGTCACCGAAAAACAACAACAGAAGTCGCATTGATATAGAAATATATTACAATTAAATGTGGTTAATTTTTGTTTATGTGACTGAGCAAAAATTTAGGGTTCAACGAAAGCTTGCAGGATAACCTAGGGGTTCGGGAGTTTAGCAAAGGTTAAGAACCACTGGTACAGCGTTTACGAGTAAATTTGCGTCACGTGATCTTTTTTCTATATAAAGCCAATGCGTAGCGAGACGACATTATTAGGTGATTTGGGACGACTCGAGAGACGGCTCGAGTGAAAGTGATTTTGTTTTGGCACAGGAAGTGCCCCGTTAGATTTTGTATCGGTTGACAATTGTTGAATTTGTTTTGCGCTAGTGGTTGGGAGTTGTGTTCTACAGAGGTAGAATTATTTGTGTTGAGTGAATCAAGTTATAGCGTTGAGTTCGCTTTGCAGTTTGGAAAAGCGTGGAATAGAATTTCGTCGGTCGTGATTTTTGTAATACATTCGTTCTTATTAGAGACAGTGGTCTCTGTTTGTTGTGAAGAAGAGTCTTCAACGAAACCAATCCGAGCTTTCATTAAACCAACTGTACAAAAGCTTCAGGCTCATAGCAAGACTACTTCTTGAGCCGGAATAAAATAAAATTTACACACAGTTTTGTTTCAGCGCAGGTATTCGGGTTACCTAGCTCAACTGGTCTTTTAGGATTCCCGAACAATGTCTGTGACATGTGCAATAACCATAATTTTTTCCAAAAGTTCTGCGGCACTACTAGGATTTTCAAAGTTTTGCGGCACAAAGCACAAAATGCCAATTTGTTTCGCGATTCCAAAATTATTTTGGGCGACCCCATTCGGGGTCGCGACCCATAGTTTAAGAAGCCCTGATGTAAGCAATCAAGCTCATTGTAAATTATCAAATTATCAATTTTTTTATGATTTCATAATTGGGAGTTTATTGTTTGTTTCTCTTTTAACCATTTGCAGTCATAACTAAGTGGCGGAATCATTTAGTTAAAGACATGGCAATCAAACTATTTAATAACTTTATTAATGTAAACAAATTTTGTTATAGAATCTTTGCACATACTCTTAAAATGGTACTTGTAAACGTTAATTTACTGTCCCCGCATTAAAATTAATGATTATACAGCGTAGCGCTCGTGCGTTCGCTTGGAGTGCCGTAGTTAGCACAAAATTTCTTGCTTTTTCTTTTCGGATAAGATGGTCGCTGCTAGTAGCAAGGTTTTAAATAGCAGCAGTATTGGCTTCTACTTTGTTGTTTCATAACTGAGTTGTTCGCTTCATACAAGGTGATAATTGTCATTTATTTACTCATTCAAGTTAAGTTACATTTTTTGGGGGGTTTTGATAAATGGAAATTTACACACAGTTGGCGGCTGGATTTTAATAAGTGTTTTTCTCTTGTTTTAGTTGCCAACTGTCCTGTATCGGTTGTTACAACGGTTGTTATATCGGATGTCATATCGATTGTCATTCGGTTGCCTCTTTGTTGTATTGATATTGTGTATGTGCCACGAACTTTGCCGATACTCTATTTTACATCTTCAGTAATTCCTTCACAACCTTTCAACATTTTCTCTGTAATAAATTCGTTTAATACAACTGTATACAGACTGGCAATAATTTTTAGATAGCAGTTAGAATTAACTTCTACTGTACTTAATGCAAAAACCAATTTGTTCAAAAACAGAAAAGTATGATACCAATAAAAATTGTTCATTATTAAAATTTCTTTTTTTTTGTTTGATTAACTTTAACCAGCAACTCTATAAAATAAAGGCTACAAGAAACTATACTTTATCAAAAGCCAATGAGTAAATATTTATAATAAGCTATCTTTATTTTTCCCAAGTAATTATATGGATGAAACTATCAGAACATATTAACAAGAATTAACTGAAATTCATTATGTCATGCAACTTGACAGTTGTGTAACAATTTAAAAATCATAGCAGTTTGTCAAACTGGAGTTTCAAGATTAAGGCCGAAACCACAGAGAAAATCTCAAGTTATAGGCTACTAGTTCATTAAAGCACTTCAATTGAACTTTGTCGTTAAGGTTAAATGACATGTAAAAGCTTGAATTTTAACTACTCCTCAAACCATAAATATAATAAAAAAATTTTGTTACACTGTAAGATTCAAATCATATCTTTGAAAAATCTCTCTTCTAATATCAGTCTGTCAAAATTTAGTTGAAAATAGAAATGTTATACTTCTGAGCGCTTTCATCAGCAACATAATCGTCATTGGCGGTGTTAAAGGACCATGTACCGACTTTTCTTTCGACGACAATTCGTCTAACGACACTTCGTCCACGCCTTTTTGTCCAATAAGGTTTAGGGTTAGGGTTAGGGTTCCCTTAACAAGACTTCTTTTCTTTGAAATTGGACCGAAAGTCGTCGGACAAAAAAAAATAGGACAAAAAAAAGACGTGGACGAAGTGTCGTTGGACGAAAAGATTCCCCGCCGTAGGGGACAGCTTTAAATTATAGTCAGGTGTTTACTGCATAAAAACTGAAAAAAAGCTAACTGCACAGCAGTGGCGTGCGGTCAGGGTATGCAAGTCATGCGTTGCATGACCAACGAATTTTTGTGCGATGACCTTTATCATCAAACGAAATAAAAAACACCGCTGGTTTGGAACGAAATTAGGAAAGGTAAGCTGGTTTGAGACGAAATTAGAGACAAAAAGTAGAAAATCAGGGAGAGATTTCAGGTGAAGACTTTTATTTTTTTTAGAGAACACCATAAATTTCGGACGAAGAAAAAATGAGACTAATTTCAAGTGATGACTTTTTTTTTGGAGAACAACATGATAGGTCGAAAATTGGTCTATGTCTTAAAATCTCACACAGAGTTCTTCCTGCTACCCATAAAATACTCCATGCCCTACCGAATAACCCATTAACTACCCATAAAATACACAATTGCATGATCCGTTTTTGGCGTACCAGTTGCATGACCAGTCTCAGAGGTCAACATACGCCACTGCTGCACAGCAATCTTTCAATATTTTCAAAAGCAGGTCGGGGGTAATCGT